>ML663565.1:33032071-33065766 GCA_007570785.1 Antilocapra americana
TTCTAAAAAAAAAAAAAAGGGGGGGGTATAAAAAAGTTTTAAAAATTTAAAAGATGTTCCTAGTACAGTTATAACTAAGGCTTTCTCTGGTGCTGGTGTGTATGGCGAGGGGTCAGTTTATTTTTCAGACAATTCCTTGGGTCTGGCTTGTACTTCTCATGGTCTATAGACTCCAAAGCTGTTGCCTCTGCTAGCTTAAGCGTCTTCTGTTTGCTGGTCTTTTATGTGTCTATTCAGCGCTCTGGAGTTTGCCCTGCTCCTGCTGAGTGCGCTTCCCCCGCCCCTTCTGTTCGGCTCTCTGTTGTCCGCCCGGCGCAGTTGGGGAGTGCGGCTTCTCCCCTCCCCCGGCCCAACCGCTCGGCTTTCCCGACATGCAGCTAAGCATGTCTTCTTAGGTGTGCAGAGCTCCGATCCGTCCAGAATCCCCAGTAGTCTTGGTTAGCACCTAGCTCTGTGCGCAATTTGGCCAAGGAAGCCTGGCCGGGGCTGGGCTATGCCCACTGGTCTCGGGCAGGGGCTGGGCCGGTCCGCAGCCCACAGGCGCCCAGATCTCCTCGGCCGGCCGCCTCCCTGCCGACTCTGCACGCCCTTTGTTCTGTGCCACCCGGCCAGCCGCCTCCCTGCCGACTCCACACCTCTCCTTGTTCTGCGTGGGCCTGGCAGGGGGGCTCTTCCTGGGGAAGGCTACTTCTCAGTCTATCTCCGGTTAGCCCCCTGGGTTGGGTGGCTCAGGCTGCTCCGTTCCCTGAGCGCGCGCTGACAATATTTATTGACTAAGTGTACCGATTCTTTCACACTCTTTTTCAAGCCCTTAGTCAAATCAAGGGCAAATAGAAAACCAACTTGGTATCACAATATCACCTCTGTCCCCTTTATTATCTGAAAGTTTTCCCTACAGAAATATATCCATATGGATATGAAGTCTTTGTGTCATTTCCATTGGCCACTATGCTGCACAACTGCTATAACAACAATGTAAAGGGACTGACAGATAAACAAGTCCTAAACCCTTGAGAACATCAGACAGTTTTTACTCATTAAAGGACATAGAAGAATTCTAGGATATATGGCAGAGAGCAGCAACATTCTCCAGGACCAGAGAGTGCAAACTTGCTAGTGCTAAGCCTCACCAGCAGATGGATGATTGCAGGGGTGAAAATATAAATGACGGAAGGACTAGAAGTCTGTCTGTCTTCTTCTGGCCGAGTCATACACTGGGGTGTGCCTGCAGGCTGTCTTCTTCTGGCCAGAGTCATACACTGGGGTGTGCCTGCATGTAATGCAGTATAGACACTTACCAGGGGTGGGAGCATTTCTGTGTTTTTAGTTTTATAGTGCTGAATGGAATACCCAGTGCTTTAAAGAGGAAGCAAATGCTCATCCATCACCCCACCCTATCCATGCTAGAATATCTGGTTAAAGTACATTCCTGAACTCAGTGCCATGGAAACAGAACAAGGGTAATTTCCCCACACATCTCTGGGATTCATACTAATAATCCCTTGAGCTAGCTGAAGGAGTTCACCTATGGCTTGCATTTTAAAAATAAAAATAAGCATTCTAAGTACATAGGCTGTGTGGTTCTAGGAGGGCCAAAAACAAAGATATGGGAAATACTACTTAAGATGAACCTAGTCTTTTGACCACATGATGATATGAAGAACATCTATGGATTGAGTTTTTGTTCATGCTATTTCAAATAAAGAAAATCTTAATTAAAATAACTTTGTAGTAAGAATGTCCTTCAGTTGAATCAGTTAGAGAAATTGAATTTGAAATAACCCAATAAAATAGAAAAATCTACTGAATGGAATTAGGATATATTCTGAAAAAGCAAAACAAATGGTTCATGTGAAACAGTGGGATGAAATTAGGCACCAGAGACAACATCCTTCCCTGTTTCTCTCTGTTTGGACTTCATCTTTCTTTCCATGTGGTATGCTATGTAGCCTCAGAGCCTCATATACTAAAATTTTAGCCAGCAATGAGGACCTGCCTCAAAGGTCTGCCTGGACCCCCCAAACCAAAGACCATGACTGGACCCAGCTCTGGTCCATCACTTAAACTAGGGAGACAGAATCATAACAAAATGGCACTGTTAACATTTGGGACCAGATAATTCTTTGTTGTGAGGGCTGCCTGTGCACGTTAGGATCTTTAGCAGCATTTCTGACCTCTAGCCATAGATACCAGCAGCACCTTCCCGGTTGTAACAATCAAAAATGTTTCTAGACATTGTCAAATGTCATGGGTGGCAAGGTGGCAAAATTGCCCCCAGTTAAGAACCCCTGGCCTACAGCAATCATACTCCATGAAATCACCAGAGAGTATGTTGAAGACTAGATGTAGAAGAGTGGAAGTTACATATACAGATACATATTAGGTTTGTCACAGTGGGAATAGACCAGGGTATCCTGAAGCATGTTTACTTATAAATGAATCAGAATGTTCAGAAATCAATTTGTTCTCAGTCCTAGAGTGAACCACTTCGCAAATGCGGTTTTCTCAGTTTAAAAGTAGAAGCAACACCAACTATAGAGAGTAGCTTTGAGTATTAAATAATTATGTAAAGCACTTTGGAAACTATGAAATGGCCCATAAATATAAGATAATAATAATAAATCACTGGGGTCCACTGGAGAAGGGAATGGAAAACCACTTTGGTATTCTTACCTTGAGAACCCCATGAAGAGTATGAAAAGGCAAAAAGATATGACACTGAAAGATGAACTCTCCAGATTGGTAGGTGCCCAATATGCTACTGGATAAGAATGGAGAAATAACTCCAGAAAGAATTGAAAGAGTCAATTCCTAGGCAGACTGATAGGAAGCCGAGGGTCCCCAAGGAGCCAGGGGTGGGAAGGGGGCAGTCTGGGGTTTTCAAGGAGGAGAAAAGGACAAACATGTTTTTCTTTTTTTCCTCTACATTCCTTAGTTACATAAAATGTCTTTTTCTTTAAGCCTGGAACTGATGATTATACAACAAACAACTCAGTTTAAACTCTGTACTAGGGATTATATAACAACAATGTATCCTGTTTGAGGACAGTTTCTCCTTCCAGAAAATCTTCTGAATAATCCTGATATTTTAGAATGTATATTATGGGAGTGGTCTGGTAAGATCTTTCTATTGTTAAGTTCTAATCCTGTTACCTTAAAATGTAAATTGTGGGAGTGATATGAAGTGAAGTGAAAGTCACTCAGTAATGTCCCACTGTATGTGACTCCATGGACTATACAGTCCATGGAATTCCTCTGGAGTGGGTAGCCTTTCCCTTCTCTAGGGGATCTTCCCAACCCAGGGATCGAACCCAGGTCTCTCGCATTGCAGGCGGATTCTTTACCAGCTGAGCCACAAGGGAAGCCCAAAAAGTGGTCTTGAAGTGAAGTAAAGAAATTGTGGGAGTGGGTCTGGTAAAATTTTTACAACCTTGAGACTTTTGATTTATTGTAATAACTAATTTTAGAAGTATATAACTCCTTAGCTTAGATTTACAAAGGGGGCACTCTTTGTGCCCCTTCTGCTGTCTGTGTCAGAAGCGTTGTCTATCCCTTTCATACTTTAATAAAACTCTGCAACACAAAAGCTCCTGAGTGGTGAACACTGGGCCCTGGCCCCTGGTACCAAAGCTAAATCTTCCTCAGAGATCATGAATCCGACGCCATTCACCGTAAGCTTTCAGAATGAAGAGACGGAGCCAAAGTGAAAACAACACCCAGTTGTGGATGTGACTGGTAATGGAAGTAAAATCCAATGCTGTAAAGAACAATATTGCACAGAAACCTGGAATGTTAGGTCCATGAATAAAGGTAAACTGGAAGTGGTCAAAGAGGAGATGGCAAGAGTGAATGATATTTTAGAAATAAGTGAACTAAAATGGACTGGAATGGGCGAATTTAATTCAGACAACCGTTATATCTACTGTGGGCAAGAGTCTCTTAGAAGAAATGGAGTAACCCCCATAGTCAACAAGAGCCTGAAATGCAGTAGTTGGGTGCAGTCTCAAAAACAACAGAATGATGTCTGTTCATCTCCAAGGCAAAGCATTCAATATCACAGTAATCCACATCTGTGCCCCGACCAGTAATGCTGAAGAAGCTGAAGTTGAACGGTTCTATGAAGCCCTTCAAGATCTAGAACTAACATCCAGAAAAGATGTCCTTTTCATTATAGGGGACTGGAATGCAAAATTAGGAAGTCAAGAGATACCTGGAATAACAGGCAAGTTTGGCCTTGGCGTACAGAATGAAGCAGGGCAAAGGCTAATAGAGTTTTGCAAAGAGAACGCACTGGTCATAGCAAACACCCTATTCCAACAACACAAGAGAAGACTCTGCAATGGACATCACCTGATGGTCGACACTGATATCAGATTGATTATATTCTTTGCAGCCAAAGATGGAGAAACTCTATACAGTCAGCCAAAACAAGACTGGGAGCTGACTGTGGCTCAGATCATGAATTCTTTATTGCCAAATTCAGACTTAAATTGAAGAAAGTAGGGAAAACCACTTGACCATTCAGGTATGAATTAAATAAAATTCCTTACGATTATACAGTGGAAGTGACAAATAAATCAAGGGACTAGATCTGACAGACAAGACTGCCTGAAGAATTATGGATGGAGGTTCATGACATTGTTTAGGAGGCAGTCATCAAGACCATCCCCAAGGAAAAGAAATGCAAAAAGCAAAATGGTTGTCTGAGGAGGCCTTACAAATAGCTGATAAAAGAAGTAAAAGGAAAGGAGAAAAGGAAAGATATACCCATTTGAATACAGAGTTCAAAAGAATAGCAAGGAGAGATAAGAAAGCCTTCCTCAGAGATCAATGCAAAGATAGAGGAAAACAATAGACTATAATGGGAAAGACTAGAGATCTCTTGAAGAAAATTAGAGATACCAAGGGAATATTTCATGCAAAGATGGGTACAATAAAGGACAGAAATGGCATGGACCTAACAGAAGCAGAAGATATTAAGAAGAAGTGGCAAGATACTAGAAGACTATGCAAAAAAGATTTTAATGACCCAGATAACCACGATGGTGTGATCACTCACCTAGAGCCAGACATCCTGGAATGCAAAGTTAAGTGGGCCTTAGGAAGCATCACCATGAACAAAGCTGGTGGAGATGGTGGAATTCTAGCTGAGCTATTTCAAACCCTAAATGATGAGGCTGTGAAAGTGCTGCACTCAATATGCCAGCAAATTTGGAAAACTTCACAGTGGCCACAGGACTGGAAAAGATCAGTTTTCACTCCAATCCTAAAAAACTGCAATGCCAAAGAATGCTCGAACTACTGCACAATTGCAGTCATCTCACACACCAGCAAAGTAATTCTCAAAATTCTCCAAACTATGCTTCAATAGTACGTGAACTATGAATGCCCAGATGTTCAAGCTGGATTTAGAAAAGGCAGAGGAACTAGAGATCGAATTGTCAACATCTGTTGGATCACTAAAAAGCAAGAAAGCTCCAGAAAAACATCTACTTGTGCTTTACTGACTACGCCAAAGCCTTTGACTGTATGGATCACAACACCTGACCTGCCTCCTGAGAAATCTGTATGCAGATTAAGAAGCAATGGTTATAACTGGACATGGAACAACAGACTGGTTCCAAATTGGGAAAGGAATTCGCCAAGGCTGTATATTGCCACTCTGCTTATTTAACTTATATGCAGAGTACATCATGTGAAATGCTGGGCTGGATGAAGCACCAGCTGAAATCAAGTTTGCCAGGAGAAATATCAATAACCTCAGATACACAGATGACACCACCCTTAAGGCAGAAAGGGAAGAGGAACTAAGAGCCTCTTGATGAAGGTGAAAGAGGAGAGTGAAAAAGTATGCTTAAGGCTCAACATTCAGAAAACTAAGATCATGGCATCTGTTCTCATTGCTTCATGGCAAATACATGGGGAAACAATGGAAACAGTGACAGACTTTATAGTTTTGGGCTCCAAATTCGCTACAGATGGTGACTGCACCCATGAAATTAAAAGATGCTTGCTCCTTGGAAGAAATGCTTGCTCCTAGCCATGACCAACCTAGACAGCATATTAAAAAGCAGAGACATTACTTTGCCAACAAAGGCCCATCTAGTCAAAGCTATGGTTTTTCCAATAGTCATGTATGGACATCAGAGTTGGACTATGAAGAAGGCTGGGCACCAAAGAATTGATGCTTTTGAACTGTGGTGTTGGTGAAGACTCTTGAGAGTCCCTTGGACTGCAAGGAGATCAAAGCAGTCAATCCTAAAGGCAATCAACCCTGAATATTCATTGGAAGAACTGATGCTGAAGCTCAAATACTTTGGCCACCTGATGGGAAGAGCTGACTCATTGGAAAAGACCCTGATGCTAGGAAAGATTGAAGGTGGAGGAGAAGGGAACAACAGAGGATGAGATGGTTGGATGGCATCACTGACTCGATGGACATGAGTTTAAGTAAGCTCCAGGAGTTGGTGATGGACGGGGAGGCTTGGCATGCTGCAGTCCATGGGGTCACAAAGAGTTAGACACGACTGAGAGACTGAACTGAACTGAAAATCACTGTGGAGAACCAGTTCTTTTTTCTATCTCAGGCTTTTTCTCAGGAGGCTGGGTAGAAACGATGCTGACTTCATGGAAATTATACATATATATATATAAAATTATATATAAACATATAAATATACATAATTGTATGTAAATTATATTATATATAAATTATGTATATAATGCTGAATTCTTATATAACAAAACAAAGCAAGTGAAAACAAATAAGTGAAAAAACAGAAACTATCAAATACAAGAGGATAATTCACTGCTTTTTTGTATAATTCTCAAGTCTCATTTAAGAACAGGCTTTTAATATGATGGGCTTCCCTGTGGCTCAGCTGGTAAAGAATCCGCCTGCAATGTGGGATACCTGGGTTTGATCCCTGGGTTGGGCAGATCCCTTGCTTAAGGGAAAGGCTACTCACTCCAGTATCATGGCCTGGAGAATTCCATGAAATGTATAGTCTCTGGGGTCACAAAGAGTTGGACACGACTGAGTGACTTTCACTTTCACTTTTAATATAATAGTTAATAAATAAAAAGTTTAGACCATTTGATATATTTTGCTTATGTTAGGTATTTTTATTCAGTTCATTTATTAGTACAACAAGTGGAAAGTAATTAATTTATATTACTAACTTATGAACTTTTACTATATATGATAAATAGATAACTATTATAAAAATTTATTTTATTTTATAACAGAAATTTGGAAGCAGCCAGATTGCTCTGTTACAACTAATTAAACGTTTGACATTTATTAGCCCTTGGTGTCAACAAATTATATAGTCTAGTAAAGAATTACAGTAAAGCTTTTGAAATACTGAACATGAAGTAGAAATAATAAATTTGTCTGCTAATAGCATGTATAAACATATAAATACCACTTAAACCAATATAAACACATATACTGCAAAGATAAATAATGGTATTAGAAGTCTTGATAACACATGGAAATTATCACCACCAGCATCACTACCACGAGTAACAATTATGATATGAATGATAAAAACAACAAAATCGAAAGTTATCAAATGGTTGTCCTGCACTTGGAATGGTCCTAAGCACATTACATGTATAATCTTATTTAATACTTGAGAAATTTTTTAACCCATTTAAAAATATTTAAAACACAGAGTTAGAAACATATTTAGAAAGTAGAAATTTCATCCTTTATCAGAATAATACAGTGAAAGCTGTATTAATTAGACTGTATTAATTAGATTGATTAGACTGGTCAAATCTTTTTTTAGTATTTCTGTCATCACATCTTTATTTGTTCTTAATGTGGAAGAACTTGGTTACTATATAGTGCTTATTACAAAATATGCTTTTTTGTTTGTTTTTCAAATTCAAATTTTTTCAATAAATATGGGAAAGAGAAGGGAATAAAAGGTATTACAGTAGTGGTTTGTGTATATTATTTTTTGTTAAAGCTCAGTGGGTTTTTTCCCAGTTTTTTAACTTTTATTTTTCATGTCTTTTTTTAATTACAATTTTATTCTCTGACAGTGGTAAGTCTTATCCCTCCCCTTCCTCCTCCTCCTGTTTTTCCTCTTCTTCCCCCTTCTCTTCCCCCTCCTCCTCCTCTTCCTTCTCTTCTTCACCCTTCTCTTCCCCCTCCTCCTCTTCCTCCTCTTCTTCCTCCTCCACCCCCGTCTCTTTCTCCTTCTCTATCTTTTTCCTCTCTTTTGCTGGCCCAGTTTCCACAGGGGTAAAAACCATCTCTTCCTCCACTAATATATTTGGAAAATGAGACTGGATTATCAAGACAGTTGTGGCACTCAGTGAAAAACAGAGCATTCTCACAAATAAAACCAATAAGCACACTGGATCACACACAATTGGCCGGGGTACTTCCCATCTTGGATACCAATATCGGTAATCTGTAAATAAAGAAGTAATTGAAAGCTGGATTTCACATGAAGTAGTTAAATCATTCAAGAAATAAAGGACAACAATACATACATATGGCTTGGTCACGATCTGCATTGCCTAGAAAGAAAAAGAAAGTTCACAAAGAATTACATAAAATTTCTTCTTTTTCTAGAATATAAGATACTTTTCCCAACAATAATAATGTTATTCCTCTAGTTTCCAGGTACCATATCCTTATCTTGATGTCCCCCCTTCAACCAGTAGCCAATTGTAAGGTACAGTTTCTTTCAGGAGGTTCTCCTGGTCTGCTAGAGAAAGCATGGAAGTATAAGAAGGAGAGGTATGGATTCCAGTACTTATTCTGTTTCTTAATCATCCTGTCAACTTATGTAAACCACTTCACTTCTGCTTTCCAAAGATTGTTCCAGCTTCAACATTCTAGAATTCCACAACATCCTTTTTAAAAAATGAAGTACAGTTAATTTAATATTGTGTTAGAAAGCTTATTTTTAATCTCTCTTCTCCCCACACCCCCCAAGATCATTCGAAATTAGTCCTCTGAATCTATTCATTTTCCTTATTTAATTCTTATTTTCAGAAGCCTTAGGCTGCTCTTCACCTCTTAGATGGCCAAGTTAACTACAGAGCCTGGTGCTCTGTTTTTTGCTCTCTAGCCCAATGCTATCACACTGCATTTCAGGAAATAAATTTCCTTTCCTTTGCTCACTTCGGCAGAGAAGTTCAAACAATCACTCCCAGATTCCACTAGGAAGGATAAATGCAGTTTCACCCATAGATACCTCAATGTCAACCAGGGCTTTGTCTTGCAATGATGCAAACCTTAGAAGAAAATTTAGAAATCACTTCTCAGGCACCTTGGAGATAACTGAAGTTATCTGTTGCAATGAGGCAATCAGTACATTTCTTTGTATCTTTAGTTCTCATCACTAATTTTCATTGACTATATTCTTTTACTTTTGTACTTGATTTAAATACATTTAAATTTATTAACATTGCTATTGTTTGATTTACCAGCTGTAAATAATATGTTTTGACCCCTGGCTATAAAAGATGATGAAATTAAGCGCATTTTGTTCTACCTCTCTTCTCTTCCCAAGTTTTATGTATTATATTATTTGTATATCACCAGAGTTTATTACCCATATAGCTTGTTTTATAACCTTCAGGTTTGTTCTAATCTTTGTCTATCAATTAAGATTCAGTGCTTGAGGGTAGTTCTTTCAGTGCAGTATTTTGCTTTATCATTTGTCTTTTTTGGTGAAAGTCATCCTCTAGTAGTTTATTGAAGTGCTTATGAGAACTATATACCACAAGTTACTGCCTGTTCCCACAGTATATGTCTATTTGCTTATACATGAAAGTTTGGGCTCTATACAAATTCTTGGTTGACCCTTGTATTAAGGACAATGTAGGCATCACTCCCCTGACCCCTAGATTTTACTGTTATTGTAGAGAAGTTTGAGGCTGGTCTGGATTTTTCTCCTCTCTGCAGGACTGTCAGTTGCCAGTATTACATTACTATCACACAAGCATATCAGTCGTGTCTGACTCTTTGCAACCCATGGACTGCAGCCCACCAGGCTTCTCTGTCCATGGGATTTTCCCAGCAGGAATACTGGAGTGGGTTGCCATTTCTTCCTCCAGGGGATCTTCCCGACCACATCTCCCGCACTGCTGGCGTATTCTTTGCTGCTAAGCCACTGGGAATCCCCCAAAATGCTTCAGGTTTGAGTTTGCCAAAGACAGGACTGCTAGTGAAATTTGGACTGTTTGAAAGTAGAGACCATTATTCTTCAGAAGTGGCCGCTGGCCAGAGACCTAAATGGATTTGAGATTCACAGTTACCTCTTCGGGAGAATGGGAAATTTTTGCTTTGCTGCTGAACACCGAGACAGTTTGTGGGAGCTTTCTCAGAGATTCTTGAGAATCGCAGCAGTTTTCTGGTAAGCTTTTGAGATCACCTGTTTCAGTGTCCCAGGCTACGAGGTCTTCCGTGTCTGCTTCCCTGATGTTTTAGCTGTTTTCCTCTGCTTTTTTGTGGCACCTTGTCTGACCTTCACTACCTTAGAGTTTATAGCATATTCCTCACTTTGAGCACTGTATTGTCAGAATTCTTAGAGTGGCTATTTTTTCTCTTTTCTTCAAAAAAGAGTTTGTTAAACTCTTTAATAAATGATTTTACATTTCTGCTTAGATGCTTAAAGGATTCTTTTTTTCTTCTTACTTATTAGGCAATGTCCAGATGGTGACTACTTTCTGTCACTTTTTCTGGCACGTAGTGTACACCTTTTTTCTTTACAAGGTTTTTATTTTATTTTTATTCAAAATTGAAGTATAAGTGACATAAATCATTATTCTAGTTACAACACACGACAAAATGATTTGACATTTGTCTATTTTGTGACAAAATACACCACAATAAGTCCAGTTTACATTCATCAGTATACATAGTTAAAAATCTTTTTTTCTTGAGAACTTTTAATATATACTCTCTTAGCAACTTTCAAATAGGTAATACAGTATTATAAACTATAGTCACCACAATGTTCATTATTACATCCTTATGACTTACTTATAAGTGGAGATGGAATTTTGTACTTTTGACCCCCTTCATCCATTTAATTCACTTGCCTCTGGCAACCACTAATCTATTCATATCTGCAAGCTTGGTTTTTTTGTTTGTTTTTAATTCCACATACAAGTGAGTTCATATGGTATTTGTCTTTCTCTGACTTATATCATTTAGCATAATGCCCTCAGAGTCCATTCATATTGTCACAAATGGCAAGATTTCCTTTTTTTTCATGGATAAATAATATTGCATTGTGCATATATATCACATTTTCTTTATCCTTTTATCCACTAATGGACACTAAGGTTGTTTCCATATCTTGACTAGTATAAATAATGCTGCAATAAAGATGGCAGTGTATATATCTTTTCAAGTTAGTGTTTTCACTTGCTTTGGATAAATGCCTACAAGTGGAATTGCTGGGTCATATGGTAGCTGTAGTGCTTCCTGGGTGGTGCAGTGGTAAAGAATCTGCCTGCACTATAGGACATGCAGGAGACATGGGTTCAATTCCTGGGTTGGGAAAAGCCTCTGGAGTAGGAAATGGTAACCCACTCTACTATTCTGGCCTGAAAATTCCATGGACAGGGGAGACTGGCAGGCTACAGTCCATAGGGTCACAAAGAGTCAGACATGACTGAGTGTGCATGCGTATACACACACACACATATTAGTTGTATTTTTCATTTTGGAGGAACTGCCATATTATTTTCCATAGTGGCTATCCCAATTTACATTCTATAGTATGCACATTCAAGAATTTCTATTTCTGAAGTTTTTCATTATTTCTTAAAATATCTATATATCTGTCTATTCTCAGTTTTTAAACAAATCTGGATTTTGATTTCTTTAAATATCTATGTATCTATCTCTCCCCAATTTTTAAACAAATCTGGATTTTTATTTATTTGGTGCTTCTTGTGGCTGGATGAGGCTGTGCGTCTTTGGTAAGAATGCCGCACAAGTGATGCCATGCTCTCCTCACTGAATTCTCTTAGGTGGTGCAGGGTTCTGTTTCTGATACTTCCTGTTGCTGGTGATATTCACTTTGATCATTTTGTTAGGTTGTGTCTGCCAGGCTTCTCCATCATGAAGTTAGTCTTTACTCCTAACAAAGTACTTCTGTGAGGAGTTACTTCCAAATTATGCAAATAAACTGTTTCTCATACAACTTTTAATTTATTCACTTATTAATTTATAACAGTATGAATTAGAGTATCCTGTTTTATGCAGCGAGTTGTAACTGACTACTATTATCATTATTTTGGTGCTCAAGTTGTCCCAGGTTTGACCAGTAAAAGCCCTTTAAGATGGCTTCTGTGTTCTTTGTGTTATATGTCTCCACCATTGTTTGAGCGCTTCCTTGCTTTCAGGTAGAAAAAGATGTTTTGGGTTTATTTCATGTTTCTCCTGCCCTAGCCCTGGAATCTGACCTTTCTCCAGAGAGTCCTGGCTCCCTTTAGCGCTGCCTGGAATTGAGAGTGCTACTGTGCTCTTCGCATCGCTCAGTCGTGTCCGACTCTTTGCAGCCCCACAGACTGGAGCCCACCAGGCTCTTTTGTCCATGGGATTCTCCAGGCAAGAATGCTGGAATGGGTTGCCATGCCCTTCTCCAGGGGATCTTCCTCATCCAGGGATCAAACTCCCCAGGCAGGTTCCTTACCGCTAGCGCCACCTGGGAAACCTCCATTGCTTTAGGGCTGAGAGGACACTGTTCCAAGGCTGTCCCAGAGCTAGTGAATAAATGTACGTTGATACATACATATACAAATATTTACATCTACGTTTATTTATATTTATTGAAACTCTTAAGTTCCAGTACCTCTAATTCCAAATCATCACCCAAAGATTTGAGCTTGTTTTCTTCCTTTATATATTCATATGCCATCCTCTGACAGTGAGAAAACCAACTCCATTATCCTTAATCTATTTGCTTATTTGATCTGTCCTCCAATATGCTCTGGGCTTTCCTGGTAGCTCAGATGGTAAAGAATCCGACTGCAATGCAGGAGACCTGGGTTTGATTCCAGGGTTGGGAAGATCCACTGGAGAAGGGAACAGCTAGCCACTCCAGTATTCTGGCCTGGAGAATTCCATGGACAGAGGAGTCTGGCAGGCTACAGTCCATATGGGGTCGCAAAGAGTTAGACATGACTGAGAGACTTTCACTTTCACTTTCCAATATGCTTCTAATCTCCCGTCACTGCATGTACTCCCTCTTCTTGCTTGGACTCTGATACTCCACACTGGGGTGGTAGAATTGCCAGATTCAGCAAATAAAAATATAGGATGCCTAGTTATATTCAAATTTCAGAAAACAACAGACATATTTTAATATAAGTATAGCCTATGTAATATTTGGGATATATTTATACTAAAATACTTTTTGTTTTTCTGAAATTCAAATTTAACTGGATGCCTAGCATTTCAAATTTTTTAAATTGAAGTGCAGTTGATTTTAAATGTTGTGCCAATCTCTATGGTACAGCAAAGTGTCTCAGTTAAACACATATATAAATTATTTTTTATATTCTTTTCCGTTACGGTTTATCACAGGACATTCAATATAGTTTCCTGTGCTATACATTGGAACCTTGTTTATCTATTTTTGGAGAAGGAAATGGTAACCCACTCCAGTATTCTTGCCTGGAGAATCCTGTGGATGGAGGAGCCTGGTGAGCTGCTGCCCATGGGATCGCACAGAGCCGGACATGACTGAAGCAACTTAGCATGCATGCATGCATTGGAGAAGGAAATGGTAACCCATTCCAGTATTCTTGCCTGGAGAATCCCAGGGACGGAGGAGCCAGGTGGGCTTCTGTCTATGGGGTCACACAGAGTCGGACATGACTGAAGTGACTTAGCTGCTGCTGCTGTTTATTCATTTTAAATGTATAGCTTCCATCTACCAACCTCAAACACCCAGTCCATCTCTCTCTCTCTTCCTCTGGATGCCCAGCATTTAATCTGGCAACCAACAGGTTGATCCTCTACTTAGATCCCTCTCCCACCCGGCTCAGACTCTGAAAGTTAGCTTTGGACTTCTCCAACATATGGATTCCTTTCTTACCCCACTAGAAAGGAATCCAAGCCACCTCCCCCAACATTAAAAGCTTCCTCATCTAGTTTGGACTCAGATACCTCATGTGAGGAGATTGCCCTCAAGTACAGAGGCCCCCTTAGCTGCTTCCTTTTTAATACCTGTCTTCAGGTCAGCCCTAGATGTGAATCTTCTCCCCATTCTGCCTGGGCTCCCATACAGTTCCAGACCAGACCTCCAGGGATGCCTTCTCCACCCGGTCAGACTCTGATACCCTGTCACCCTGTGTGGATTCTACCCCCACCATGCCTGGCCTGTGACACCACACAGTGAGCCACTCCCACATGGACATGCCATCCCTCTGAGCTGGCAGCCCAAGCCTGACCTCAAGCAGGCACACTCACCTCACTCCAGGAGGGCTCTAACTTTACATAACTTTACATACAAGTGTGTCCTCACCCCACTTAGGCTCTCTCCTCATGCCCGCCACATCATGGGTGAATTCCTTGTCTTCTTGCTTAGGTGCTAATGTGTCTCCCTCTGTGTGGATGCCTACCTCTTTCTGACCTACCCAATGGTTTTAGGTTTGGATATTTCCAGGAAGAGAAAGAAAAAGGGAAGAGGAAGAGCAATGCAGTTTTGCATCTTGATTCAGATGAAGCAAGGGAAGAAATGTTACAGTTGGATCACCCCAGCAGAGGCATTATAATGAAACCGTTCACTGGTTTCTTTAACACAAAAGCATAATGTGCCCCTGTCTGAATTTACTCACTACCACATTCCTGTAAGCAAATGGGTTATATGCTCTCATTTTTAGAAAAATGAAAAGAAAAATTTATTAATAAAATATTTTCTAGTTTTATCTTCTGAATATTTTTCAGGAAAAACAAAAGTAAAAGGCTATTATATTAACCATTTGCTATTTTACTTCTTTTCTCTTTTTTATAAATGTTTTAGAATATCCTATTCTTTAGAGCAGTCATTCTCAAAGAGGCTGCTATTTCAGGAATTAGATGCAAAGCATTTCTAACTGTTAGTTCTCATTCATTCTTTCAGATATTCTAGTATGTCCTTAGGGGCAGGAATAAGAGTTAGAGAGGGCAGAATAGACTGTGCAGTTAAAAGAAAATCTAAAGATGATACTGCTTGATACCACCTTTGATAATACAACAATACCTTTCTGATCTAAGGAACAATATTAACATGACAATGAAAGACTAGTGTTCCCCACTTCATTTTCTTGTCATCCAATGCATTATGGAATTTTTTCATGTTTCAGTTATTTTCTTTATCTTACTGCATAGAAAATCTGTGCATCTGTCATAGCCGTCACACCGAGAACACATTAATCCTCGTTGATAAGGCCTTCTTGACAGACCTCCTCTACAAAAAAGCAGAAACATGTTATTAGAAAAAGCCTCAAGTTTCATGTTATCTAAATAATATGGTTATGGATTTTCAGTTAATTTATAAAGGTGATTTCATTTAAAAAATGGACTCAAGAAAGTACTTAAATTGGATGTGTAATCTTCCCCCTTTTTCTCCCTAGAAATAGTCTCTTCTGAAACTAATTTCTGTGACTCTTAAACAATGTGTTGTAATTTAAATTTGAGGGAGTTTTAAAGCTTCTTTCATTTTAGTTTGTAGCAAAATTTTCCTTTAAAAAGTGGATGTTATAGAATGCTTCATAACTGATTGCTTTCTGGTTGGCATAAATATACAAAAAGCTATGTATGAATGATGTATTAATTTTTTGGAGCATTTGCAAAATCCTGAAATTCCTATTATTCCAAAGATCCACCTGTATGGATTATTTTGAGGTAAACATGAAAAAATACAAGTGTATAAACAAGCAAATAAAGGAAAATGGGATTTTAGAAAGTTGGTTTAATCCATTGTACAGAGCACAGGGGAGAAGTTAAACAAAATATTACATCAACTGCCCAGAGCTAAGTTAGGAAACCACTAAGTCGCTTTAGTTGTGTCTGACTCTGCAACCCTATGGACCATAGCCTGCCAGGCTCCTCTGACCATGAGATTCTCCAGGCAAGAATATTGGAGTGGGTTGCCATTTCCTCTTCTAGGGTATCTTTCTGACCCAGGGATCGAACCCAGGTCTTCTGCAATGCAGGCAGATTCTTCACCATCTGAGCCACCAGGGAAGCCCAAGTTAGGATGGGGCCCTAAAATAGGTATGAATTGGGAAGCTTAGTTTGAAATATTTAGAACAAGAAGTAGAAGATAAATGGGGAAAAGATGTTTTTGAGTGAGGAGAGGGTCATTATTTGTGGCTATTTAAACAGGGCTATTTACTCAGTATATAGTTGCAAGCCATAAAAGCAAACATTAGGCATTTAAGTACTCGGCCATTCTGGGCCATCTAGAAGAATGGCAACCCTTAGAAATAGACATTCAAAAACTATCTGATATCCTCGAATGGCAAACTCTCAAGCCCATTAAGGACATACAGAGATTTGTTGTTATTTGCAGATCATGTATCATTCTCTAGGGCTTCTCTGATAGCTCAAATAGTAAAGAATCTTCCTGCAGTGCAGAAGACCTGGGTTCAATCCCTGGTTCAGGAAGATCCCTTGGAAAACCGCATGGCAACCCACTCCAGTATTCTTGCCTGGAGAATTCAGACAGAGGAGCCTGGCGGGCTCCAGTCCATGGGTTGCAAAAGACTGTTCCACAATCAAACCATTTCAAGGAGGATATGGATTTTGTCTGGATCCCAGCCGGAATACTAGCCTTCAAGAAATCCCAAGAATTGATCTAATCACCTTTACCTAATGTCCTACACTACTTTTACTGTGTTAACCCTTTTTCACGGAAACAGATGCCTCCAACACAAAAGAGCTTGTCCTCCTGTAAAGCCACTGGGATGGGGGAACCTTGCTTCCTGTACCAGTGCAGAGGTACTCGCTATAAAGTAGCCTTTGGACACCTGGAGCACAGACCAATGCCCCCATGACCATAATGTCTGATAACTCTGCAAAGGCAAATAAATATAGAAATAAAGATATCAATTAATCAAAATAAATAAATCCAAACTGTGCTAGAATACAGTGGGCCTTCTTTTTCAAAGATAAGATTATAAAAATATTTATATTAGGTAGTCAGAATGCCAAGCTTTCATGTTAATCTTTCCCTTGTTCTGAGTTTCTAAAAAGTTTAACCTAAAGCAGTCTGAGTCTGAATCTACAGACTATCCCAAAAAACTAGAGAAAGATACAATGCAATAAGTAGCAAAGATTATCTTTTAGAGAGTCTATCTCGCACTCTTTCTGTACAAGTCCACAACTGCAATTGGAATTACTAGACTTGATTAGAAGAAAACAACAGGTAAGTATAGTTAGCAAAGTACATTGAAATTTCATAGCTTCCCTGGCAATGCCTGAAGAAACAGATGATAGTAGCGACTTTAGACACCTGCCTTTGCTGAGAAGCAGCCCAGTGGTTCTCTGAGACCAGGTTATGACTCTGAACATTGTCCTCTGGACCTTTTCTCAGACTCACATCTGGTCGTATCTTTAGTTTATGGCTACTGACAGGAAATGTGTCCATTCTTGCCTGGAAAGTCCCATGGATGGAGGAACCTGGAAGGCTACAGTCCATGGAGTCGCAAAGAGTCGGACACAACTGAGTGACTTCACTTTCACTTTCTAGATAAGGACATGTTGCCTGGGTTGTCCAACAGGTAAACTATTCTAAGGCCCAACTTGAAGTCCATTAGAAGACCATTATTCAAATTTTATAAGAGATCTCACTGTTCCAGTGTGATATAAACTTTCAACGCCTGCCACTTTGCTCATAAAGGAGGTAATCCAGCCCCATGGACTAACAATCAGCTTGTAGGTAAATTCTTCTCTTCAAAGCTCTCTATATGCAGACTCATATAGTCTGTATATTGTCAATGGAACAATGGCCAGAGTACATCAAATGGATGTTGATTTTTCTATATTATACAACCAGAATAACCAGGCCACCTATAATAACTCCTTTTACTCCATCCTTATAACATTGAGAAATGTCATAGTTCTGGTTTCTGATTCATATCCAGACATCTACAGGTTTTCAAGTAGACTTAAAAGAGTCTATCCCAATAAGCTAGAGAAAAATACAATGCAATAAGGAGCAAAGAAGGTTATCTTTTAGAGATTCTATCTGGCACTACTTCTGATTCATCTATTTGTCTTTGCCAAAACCTTCATGACTACTTCTTGGATGTATTCAAGGTCAAGTTCAAGGTCAAGGACTCTGTTGTTTCCTGCCTCAAATTATCCTTGTATGTACAAAGCTATCTTGATTTATATCTCTTCCTGTGAAAATCAGCTGGTCTCCTCCCTTCACTTTCACATCTTACACTTAAAGGACTAGGAACCACAAACACCATTAATGCTTCCTTGAGGCTGATATTATGTAGCTATACCAATCCTCTCATCTTCCCCAAGATACCATCATCCTTCTGATCAGGCCTCCTTACTCACATTGGTATGTGACTCACAGTTTGCTTCTCAGTCAAAATTTTGCCATCATCTACAAATCTGGGACCTAGAGTATTACAGTATCCAATAACTTGGTCTCTATGTTACTGGATATCTTCACCATCATACAACTTTCTAATGCTCGAAAACTGTCACTTTTGTAGCCACATTCTAGATCTTGTAATCTCCTAAAACTTCTGTACTTCTGAACCCGCAAAAACCACATATTCCACTCATTGACTACAACCTCTTATCCTTCCAGGTTGTTATTTAATTTATTCCTGTCACACTTGTCCATTAATTTCCCTGGTTCCACAAGTCTACTTTCTCTCCTATTTTTCTCCCTATCCATCATATTGTCTCTTCTTGATCCAGTTTAGATTCATCACTTTGCATACTCTTTAGTTAAAAACCTGAAACTCTCTTGCACTTTTTTCCTTTACAACTACCTGACAAAAACCCAGTGTTGGGAAAAGTGAGGGAATCTTACTGTCTGCATGCTCCATACCTGCTTCAGGGCTGCTGGGTACTGCTGGAGGAAAATCATTAAATTAGGTAGAGAATATTTCTATCATTCTCTATTCAGCTTCCTCTCTCATTTTCCATAATAACTATTTCAAATCTTCCCAGTCCTCAAAATTCTCATTTCACTGTCTTCCCCTTTATTCTTAGGACATGATGGATTCTACTTCACAAAGAAACATAACAGCCCTTAGATTGGAACTTAAGAAGTTTTCTGTCAGTAAATTTGAGAAATATACCTGCTCCTTCTTTCTTTCCTTTCTGGTACAACTGAAGAATTGCTCCTCATTCTTTCTAAGGCTAATCTCTTTTAAACTCTTCTGTTTTCTCAGGGACTTGTATCTTTACATGTACACTGCTTTTATCCTTCATAAAGAATTACTTTTATTCTGTATTAGATCCTTCATGTCAATATTTAAGTATGTTCATATCTTTTCCATTTTAAAAATGAAACAAAATAAAAACAACAAACAGTTCTAAGTTCATTCCATCCTAGCACCAATTTCCTCTGCTCCACAGAAACAATGAACTTGTTTGCCCATGAACTTCTCTTCAGATCTGATATTTTTAAATCCTGACTTTGCTGGACCTCTTAGAATTTGAAATTATGGATAAATTCATCCTTTTAAAAATATTCTTTCCCCACACCTTAACTGATCCCATACTCTTCTGCCTGTTCTCCTATGGCTGCTCCTCCTTGGCCACCTCTCCCACTTATGCTTCACTAACCACCCTCAAACGTCGGCATGACATTCCCCAGGGCCTCTTCTCTCCCCAGCCTGTGCTCTTTTGCTAAGCAGTTTCATCTAACCCCATGATTTAAATTACCCCATGTATTCTAGCACTTCAAATATTTGTTCTATGCCATTTCTCACTCATGAGTTTCTGACCTAAAGAACCACCTGCTTACTAAACATCTCAAGGTGAGTATTTCACAGCCAACCCAAAGTCATTATGTATAAAGTGGAACTTATCATCTTTCCTCCCAAAAGGTTCCTTGTTCCCCTTTGCAGTTAATGCCAATACCATTCGTGGCTGAGTCATAAATTTGACAATATTCCTTGACTATCTCCTCTCTTGGATTATTTAAAACAATGAACTACAAATCTTATTATTTATACCTTCTAGAAATTTCTTGAATACTTCTCCAATCTCAACCCAGACGTCCCTTGTTAATGTCTTTTTTTCCTAGCCCATGATTTCATAGCTACTTTTACAGCAACTCTTTTATATTTAAAATACAGATATTGGGTGTATTTGGTTAATGTTGTGTATTTTTTTTTTAATTTCTTTCCCAACGATCTACAAGTGTTTTCAGGATAGACACAATGTAAATAATGTGGAATTCTATTGCTTAGTTTTTGTTTAAATCCACCTACTACACACATATTTAAATAAATAAAAGATCCTGCAGGCAGATGCAACATGTTTTAATAACAATCATTTTTTTCCCTCCACTCTACATTTTTTCCTAGCTCTGTAAATAAAATTATCACTTAAGTTTAAATTCTAAAGCTCATCTTCAATCTCTAAATTCAAGGCTAATCTAATTAATGCTGTTTTATTTTACTTTGCTGTGTTTTGCTTAGAAATGTATAATTTTTAAATTTTATTATTTTTTGATCACACCACAAGGCTTGTGGGATTTCATTTCCCTGAAGAGGGACAGAACCTGTGCTCTTAGCAGTGAAAGTGTGGAATCTTAACTGGAGCACCAGGGAATTCCCAGAAACGTATAAGTTTTAACCTTTCAAAATGAAAATAATCACTAGGAAATGACATATGTAAATACTGCTTCACTTCACTTTTTCTGATACATTATAAGCTATCTTAAGCTTTATATATTCCTCTATAGATTCTCTATAGATTTTATTCTCTATAGATTCTTTTCTTTTGCTTATTATTTTCTTTTCTCTGATTATTATTTCTGTTTCATTTATTTTCTGTTCTTTAGGTACACTAATTTATAGATTTATCACCCTATATGGTTCCTTTCTTTTTCCATATATATTTTTACTTCTATTCTCCATCTTTGCGTTATGAAAATTTTCAAGATTGTCATTGACTCATATTTTCCCTATTGCCAAATTTATTTTATTCTTCCATTCTGTATTAGCTTGCTGTGGCTGCTTTAATAAATTGCCACAAACTGGGTGGTTTAAAACAATAAAAATTTGTTTTCTCAGTTCTGGAGGTCTAAAGTCCAAAATCAAGGTGCTGTCAGAACTTTGTTCCCTTCAAAGGCTCACAGAGAAAATTCCTTGACTCTTCCACCTTCTGGTGGCTCCAGGAGTTCCTGGATTTCTGAATATATCATTTCAACCTCTCCCGCTACAGTACATTGCCTTTTTCTCTTTTGTGTGTCTAGTGCTGAATCTCCTTCTCTCTTACGAGGATACACGTAATTGCATTTAGGTCCCACCTGAATAAGATGAGTGCCTCCTCTCAAGATCCTTATCTTAAACCTACCTTTTGCCATATAAGGCAGTATTCACTCTTGCCATGTATCAATAAGTTAATATTCACAAGTTCTGTGAATTAGGACCTGGATACATCCTTTAGTGTGTGTGTGTGTGGGGGGTTACCATTCAGTCCACTACACCTTCTAATTTTCAATTTGCAAGACTGTGATGAACTGATTTTTCTACCAACTATTCTTAAGAAAGATAGCTATGACTGCCTATTTTGAGGGTGTATCAAATAAACCTTGGGCTGAGGTGCCTAATATACGAGCCAACCTAGATCCTTCATAAGTAGACTTTCCAATGTCTGTGTCAAAGAAAAAATAGTTGCAAAAATTTCAAGACAAAGAAGCCTATGGGACAAATGCATGGAAAGAAGAGTAATCCTAACATTTAGTAGGTTTATCTTATCACTATCATCATGGCACTAGCTATCTATTTTACACATAGTTACATATATATATGTATATGTCAATGCTTTTTTCTCAGTTCATCCCACTATTCTCCTTTCCCTACTGTGTCTAGATCACTCCTGTTATTAAGGTTAACAAATACCTTCCTCTTATCAAATGGAAATGTCATCTTTCCTTCTTCATTTTTCTTCTCATTCTTTGAGGACTCTCTCATATAGTTAACCACTTTGGGCATCATGACTCATGTTCTTCATATGGATTCCAAGTATCCTTACCCTTAGCATTGTTTGGGCCTCTTTCTTACTTTATTAGCCTCTTCACTCTCCTTTGTCAGCTCTTTTGCCTTAAGTTGTATTGCTCTAGATCTTAGTACTTAAATTAACTCATCAAACTTTCTCTTCCATAAGGTGATCTCATTCAGGACTGCAATTCATTTCTATGTCAGGGCCTTTACAGTGGCAGTTTACTTCAAACCATTCCCAGAGCAAATTGCACTCATCTCACATGCCAGCAAAGAAATCCTCAAAATTCTCCAAGCTAGGCTTCAACAGCATGTGAACTGAGAACTTCTAGATGTTTAAGCTGGATTTAGAAAAGGCAGAGGAACCAGAGATCAAATTGCCAACAGCCATTGGATCATAGAAAAAGTGGAAGAGTTCCAGAAAAACATCTACTTCTGCTTTATTGACTACACCAAAGCCTTTAAAAGAATATGTTGAAAGCTCAGTCATACGGTGCAACCAAACTTCTAGTGAGGCTGGAATCCTTTAAAAATCCCCAATTTATTTTTATATTCTTTAAAAAATGTAAAGGAACTTACCCTGGTGCATAGTTGCATATGAAAAGTGCTGCCTGTTTAATACGTCCAATTCTTGAACATGGAGTAACAGCACAACCAACTTTGTAAGACCTGTCCCAAACAAGCTAAAATAAAATTTTCAAAGAAAACATAAAATTTAATTCTAAACATTTACTCTGCCATAGTATAATCAATAGTATATTCAATACACATAGAACTTTAACCAAGCCAATTCAAGGAATATCAACTACTCTTCATTTGGATACAGGCAGAAAATTATCATGGATATAGTCAAGCATTTGCAAAACTGTAATTAGAGAAACATTTCAATAGGTTCTACCAATACTAGATTCTTAGTATAAAAAGTCTGAGAAAAACTGATCCAGAATAAGGAAGAAAGAATCAATTTTCAACATTTTGTTAAATCTGAGAGTTCCAGGTTATTGACAGAGAGGAAGAAGGAAATGAGAAGAGAAAAAGCCTTGGAAGAATGGAAATTGTGAATAGAAAGAAGAAAAGAGAAAACAGTAAGATTATAGAAGAGAAGGAAAAGAAATACAAGAGTAGAAAGTAATTGAATATTGCAGAATTTTTCTCTTCTTTTATTGAGGAAATTCTATTATAAAGTAAAATAAAGTCTGGGCTTTTCATTAAAAAAATGAGTAAAAGAGCTGGTTCCTATAAAATAATTTCTTGCAAGACAGGTCTCGGAATGAAAACAGGAAAACAATTAAAGATATTCCAGAAAATAATTCCTGAGTGTCTTTAATTGTCCCATTACTTTTAAGTGAAGAAAGAAAGAAATCGTTTTGTTAACCTCTGTGGGACAGGAAGAAAGCATTTGTTTTCCTTTCTCTCTATAACTCTTAGCGATTTTAAAACTGTGTGATTCCAAAAGAAATAGAGCAATGCATTAAAAGAGTAAAGAATAGAATGTCTGCAGCAGTTGAAGTTAAGTCAAATGCAGGAGATGAAATGGTCTAGGAAACTAGATTTAAGGAGGAAAAAATACAGAGGAGTAGGTCAGAGAGGAGACTGGGTTAGTTTACTCAAAGTACTGAAGTCATATAAGGCAGTTTAGCTTTGACATGAGTAAGATAATAGAGAGCCTCTCATTTTCTAGAAGAAAGAATTGATCAAAAAATTTTTTTGAAACATGATTCATTTGATGGAACAGAAATAAATGAGTTCAACATGAAAAAATTCCACAATTTTAAGTTCTACATCAGAATCAACTGATTGAAAAATAATCATCTTTTAAATGAGCTTGGAAGTTAATTCAATAGTTTCCTGATTCCTGATACAAATATTTATTGAAGACCTAAATAATGTCATGTTGATGTGTTGAGAATACATGGATGAGAAGACAAGGTCCCTGCCCTTTGCATGGTATTAGATTCATACATTAATGATTATGAAAATGTAATATGTAAAATAATAAATGCATCCACAGGAAATAAAAAGTGGTTCAGTATTCCCAGAGTACAAAGTATAAGGGTGAATTGTTAGATATGAGGCAGGAAAATAATACTATGTATTTGCAATTAAAATGTTTTCATACACGCGTATACCATAGTATGTGTACTGATTTATGCAAAAAAAAATCAAGTCTCTTATTTATGTTTAAATAGCCAATAAACTAGAACTAATTTTTATTTAGTGTTTACTACCTTTTCCAGCATATGTTATTTTAGAAAGGTACCTTTCATCTTTGGGTATGGAGATTATATTTACTATATTTAAAAGAATGTTTTAATTGTATTGTTCAAGCAAATAGAAGAAATAATGGACATTCAGAAGATCTAGGACTGATCAAAATTTTGATTCTCTTAGAGGTAGTAATTTTATCATTTGAATTTATTTATAAAGTTGAAACAATCAATAAAAACTTAGTAGTAAAGCAATTAAGGAGCCTATCGAATTAATAATATAAAATTAGATACCTGGCGATAGTTAGAACAGTTATCAGAGCAACTGTTCATTTCAAAATTGTACTTTTTCCTCTGCTCAAACCAACTTCTGATAGCAATACTTGCAGTAAATTCATTTTCAGGGCCGACCCATATATTTTCACCAATACCATTAAATTTAGGATGGGCCATATATATTTCTTCTAAATGAATATTACGCTCAAACACACATTTTTTCCCCCATGCTCTAGCAGTCCGTGACAAAGCTACATCCCAAGTCTGAAAAAAAATGCAAAAGACAAAGAAAACAAAATAATAATAATGAAAGCTTTTTTTGTGCTCTAAATTATTTTCCTGAATTCTCACAGTTAGATTTAAGGAAAAAAATTCTTATTTTGTGCCTATGAGTCTGATTTGTTGAGTTTATTAAGGAGGAAAAGTGTTTTGAGATAATTACAAATGAAACAACTATTTCCTGAGATGAAGGCCTATGCATATTTTGTAATTAGAAAGTCAGTTAGATGATGCAAATGATTATAATACTCTTACTTGTAGTCTACTCAGAAAATGCATATTTTTAACCTCATGCCTTTTATACATAATAATACAACAATCTAGCATATTTAAGAACTATTTATTGAGCATTGATTATATGCAAACTGTTGTACTTTGAGGAATAAAATGAAGTCAACATGAATTTTGTCCTCTAGTTGCTTATTGTTATTAGAACAACCTGGGATAATACATACATATACATATATATACATATACATACATATATATATATAATTTTAACATATAGAGGTAGTTTGTAAATGCTATATGAGAGGTACATGTAAAGCTTTATAGATGTTTCTAGAAATGTGAGAAAATATCACAAGATGCTGCTACCTTCTATTTATGGAAACATCCAAAATTGGGTACTTCCGTCATATTTACAGGCTTATTATAATGTTCATTGCTTAGTTAAGGACAAGAACAACAACAAAAAACACAAATAGAAAAATCAATAGTTATAAAACCAACATGCTAAAAACGTACGTTACAGTATATTTGAAAATAAACATTTCTGGAAACATTACTAAAATTTCCCTCGAGTTTTCTTGGTTAGTTTCCTAGTTTAAACAGAAAATATATTATAAAAAATAAATCAGGCTTTTAGCATATCCCCTCCCTTACCCACACTATCTTCTTTCCCAAAAGTAATCATGGTTAAAAATATGGCTTAGGTATACATTTGTCTATCTCCATGTACATACTATCCAAAATAAGTTATGTTAGGGTATTTTAGATGAATATTTTAAGATTTTTGTCCTTGCATTGTTTTAATCATACCACACACAATATGATTGGCCTGCCATATGCAGTTTTCACTCAGAGAGATAATTCCTTATTAGCACAAATAGACCTAACTAACTTTTTAAAACTCTTCATAGTATTACATAGTGTGGCTAGGAGCATGTAATAAAGGTTATCATTCCACTATTGATGGCCCTTCTAATTCTTTCCCATTTATAAACAAAGCTCCATGAACCATCTTTCTACTACCTAATTTTGCATATTGCTTACATGACACACCATATGCTTATAGTGCATTAATCACTGTTCCAAGTAGGTTTTTTCCTTCCATTCATATTGAGATATAGTTGGCACACAGGCCTGTATAAATTTACAGTGTATAGTGTAATATATGGGTTTCCCTGATGGTTCAGCTGGTAAAGAATCTGCCTGCAATGTGGGAGACCTGGGTTGGATCCCTGGGTTGGGACAATCTCCTGAACAAGGGTACAGCTACCCACACCAGGATTCTGGCCTGGAGAATTCCATGGACTGTATAGTCCATAGGGTCACAAAGAGTCACATATTACATCTTGAAATGATTACCACAAAAAGTTTAGTGAACATCCATTACCTCATATAGATATAAAGAGAAAAAAAATTTTTTCCCTTGTGATGAGAACTCAGGATTTGTTCTTTTAACACTTTCAGATAACATCAGCAGTAGTAATTATAGTAATCATTAGGACATTACATTCCTAAGATTTATTTATCTTATAACTGGAAGTTTGTACTTTCTTTTTTTACCACTTTCATCTAATCCCTCCCCTCCCCTCGATAACCACAAATCTGATCTCTTTTTCTATCAGTTTCATTTTTACTTTTGAAGTATAATTGACACACAACATGTATCAGTTCCTGGTGAACAACATAGTGGTTTGACATTTCCATTACAAAATGATTAGCACAACAAGTCTAGGTACATTCTGTCTCTATACAAAGATATTACATTACTGTTAACTATATTTTCCACGTTGTTTCCATTAAATTTCATTTAATTTCCCTGACTCATGTTTTGTCACTGTAAGTTTCTTAATTTTCCTTACCTATTTCACTCATTCCTGGCCCTCCCCTCTGGCAATCAATCACCTGCTTTTCTTTTTATCTGTGGCTTTGTTTCTGTTTTATTGTTTGTTTCGTTTCTCAGATTCCACATATAAGTGAAATTGTATGGCATTTGTCTTTTTCTGTTTGACTTATTTCACTTAGCATAATACATTCTACGTCCATCCACGCTGTTGCAAATAGCAAGAATTCATTCCTTTTTATGGCTGAGTAATATTCCATTGTATATACCACATCTTCTCTATCCATTCACCTATCCATGGCCACTTAGGTTGCTTCCATTTCTTGGCTATTGTGAATAATGCTGCAATGAACACAGGAGTGCAGACAGTTATCCGAATTAGTGGTTTTTTTTTTTTTTTACTCTTTGGAAAAATACCTAGAAGTGGAATTGCTGCCACTGGAATATTTACTGTCATGTTTCTAAGAGTTTGACTTCTTTTCCCCCCAAGATTCCACATATAAATGACACCATGCAATATTTGGGGCTTCCCTGGTGGCTCAGTGATAAAGATGCAAGTTCAATCCCTGGGTTGTTGGGAAGATATCCTGCAGAAGGACATGGCGACCTACTCTAGTATTCTTACTAGGAAATGACATGGACAGTGGAGCCAGGCAGGCTATAGCCCTTGGGGGTCACAAAATGAGTCAAACATGAATGAGCAACTCAGTCAGTTCAGTTCAGGTGCTCAGTCAGGTACAACTCTTTGCCACCCTATGGACTACAGCATGCCAGGCCTCCTTGTCCATCACCAACTCCTGGAGTTTACTCAAACCCACGTCCAGTGAGTCGGTGATGCCATCCAACCATCTCATCCTCCGTCATCCCCTTCTCCTCCTGCCTTCAATCTTTTCCAGCATCAAGGCCTTTTCAAATGAGTCAGCTTTTCCCATCAGGTGGCCAAAGTACTGGAGTTTCAGCTTCAGCATCAGTCCTTCCAATGAACATTCAGGACTGATTTCCTTTAGGATGGACTGGTTGGATCTCCTTGCAGTCCAAGGGACTCTCAAGAGTCTTCTCCAACACCATAGTTTAAAAGCGTCAATTCTTCCGCACTCAGCTTTCTTTATAGTCCAACTCTTATATCCATAAATGACTACTGGAAAGACCATAGCCTTGACTAGATGGACCTTTGTTGGCAAAGTAATGTCTTAGCATTTTAATATGCTGTCTAGGTTGGTCATAACTTTCCTTCTAAGGAGAAAGTGTCTTTTTATTTCATGGCTTCAGTCACCATCTGCAGTGACTTTGGAGCCCCCTAAAATAAAGTTTGCCACTGTTTCCACTGTTTATCCATCTATTTGCCAGGAAGTGACAGGACCAGATGCCATGATCTTTGTTTTCTGAATGTTGAGCTTTAAGCCAATTTTTTACTCTCCTCTTTCACTTTCATCAAGAGGCTCTTTAGTTCTTCTTCAATTTCTGCCATAAGGGTGGTGTCATCTGCATATCTGAGGTTATTGATATTTCTCCTGGCAATTGTGATTCCAGCTTGTGTGCTTCTCATGATGTACTCTGCATATAAGTTAAATAAGTAGGGTGACAAAACACATCCTTGATGTACTTCTTTTCCTATTTGGAATCAATCTGTTGTTTCATGTCCAGTTCTAATTGTTGCTTCCTGACCTGCATACAGATTTCTCAAGAGACAGGTCAGTTGGTCTGGTATTCCCATCTCTTTCAGAATTTTCCACAGTTTATTGTGATCCACACAGTCAAAGTCAATAAAGCAGAAATAGATGTTTTTCTGGAACTCTCTTGCTTTTTCGATGATCAAGTGGATGTTTGCAATTTGATCTCTGGTTCCTCTGCCTGTTCTAAATCCAGCTTGAACATCTGAAAGTTCATGGTTCAACTAATAATCAACAAAATGTAATATCTGTCTTTATCTGGCTTATTTCACTTAGGACAATGCCTTCAAGCTCCCTCCAAGTTGCTGTAAATGGCAGGATTTCCTTCTTTCTCTTGGCTGAGCCATGAGATTTCCATTGTATGTATACACATTACTTCTTTGTTCATTCACTCACTGATGGACACGTAGGTTGTTTCCATATCTTTGCTATAGTGAATAATGCTGCAATGAACATAAGAGTGCATGCATCTCTGTGATATTCTGTTGTTATTTCCTTTGGATGCAGATACTTAAGAGTGGTATTGCTGGATCACATAGAATTGTTTTTTTTTATTATTTTCACACAGAACCTTAAAAAATTTTTTTTGAGGAACCTCCATACTGTTTTCCAAAACTGTTGCATTAATATACATTTCTACTAACAATGCATAAAGGTTCCCTTTTCTCCACATTCTCACAAGCATTTGTTTTCTCCTGTCCTTTTACTTATTTATTTTAATGAAAGATAATTGCTTTATAGAATTTTGTTTTCTGTCAAACCTCAACATGAATCAGCCATAGGTATACATATATCTCCCCGCTTTTGAAACTCCCTCCCATCTCTCTCCCCACATCCTACCCCTCTATGTTGATACAGAGTCCCTGTTTGAGTTTCCTTAGCCATACAGTAAATTCCCATTGGCTATCTATTTTACATATGGTAATATAAGTTTACATATTACTCTTTCCATATCTCACCCTCTCCTCCCCTCTCCACATGTCCATAAGTCTATTCTCTATGTCTGCTTCTCCACTGTTTCCCTGTAAATAAATTCTTCAGTTCTATTTTTCTAGATTCCATATATATATATGTTAGAATATGATATTTATCTTTCTCTTTCTGACTCACTTCACTCTGTATAATAAGTTCTAGGTTCATCCACCTCATTAAAACTGACTCAAAGGTGTCCCTTTTTATGGCTGAGTAATATTCCATTGCATATATGTACCACAACTTCCTTATTCATTCATCTGTCGATGGACATCTAGGTTGCTTCCATGTTCTAGCCATTGTAAATAGTACTGCAGTGAACAATGGGATACACATATCTCTTTCAATTTTGGTTTCCTCAGGGTATATGCCTACGAGTGGGATTGCTCGGTCATATGGTGGTTTTTAAGGAATTTCCATACCATCTTCCATAGTGGCTGTATCAATTTACATTCCCAAAAACAGTGCAAAAGAGTTCCCTTTTCTCCACACCCTCTCCAGAATTTATTGTTTGTAGATTTTGATGATGGCTGTTCTGACAGGTGTGAGGTGATAGCTCATGGCAGTTTTGATTTGCATTTCTCTAATAATGAGCGACATTCAACATCTTTTCTTGTGTTTGTTAGCATCTGTATGTCTTCTTTGGAGAAATGTCTATTGGGGTCTTTTTCCCACTCTTGACTGGGTTGTTTGTTTTTCTGGCATTGATATGTATGAGGCTGCTGGTATATTTTGGAAATTGATCCTTTGTCAGCTGTTTCATTTGCCATTCAGTTCAGTCAGTTAAGTCACTCAGTCGTGTCTGAATCTTTGCAACCCCATGAACTGTAGCACGCCAGGCCTCCCTGTCCATCACCAATTTCCAGAGTTCACTCAAACCCATGTCTATTGAGTCAGTGATGCCATGCAACAATCTAATCTTCTGTCATCCCCTTCTCCTGCCCTCAATCTTTCCCAACATCAGGGTCTTCTCAAATGAGTCAGTTCTTTGGATCAAGTGGCCAAAGTATTGGAGTTTTGAGCTTCAACATCAGTCCTAACAATGAACACCCAGGACTGATCTCCTTTAGGATGGACTAGTTGGATCTCCTTGCAGTCCAAGGGACTCTCAAGAGGCTTCTCCAACACAATTCAAAAGCATCAATTCTTTAGTGCTCAGCTCTCTTTATAGTCCAACTCTGACATCCATACATGAGTACTAGAAAAACCATAGCCTTGATGAGACAGACCTTTTTGACAAAGAAATGTCTCTGCTTTATAATATGTTGTCTAGGTTGGTCATAACTTTCCTTCCAGGAGTATGTGTCTTTTAATTTCATGGGTGCAATCACCACCTGCAGTGACTTTGGAGCCCCCCAAAATAAAGTCAGCCAATGTTTCCACTATTTCCCCATCTATTTGACATGAAATGATGGGACCGGATGCTATGATCTTTGTTTTCTAAATGTTGAGCTTTAAGCCAGCCTTTTCACTCTCTTTTCTCTTTCACTTTCATCAAGAGGCTCTTTAGTTCCTCTTCACTTTCTGCCAAAAGGGTGGTGTCATTTGCATATCTGAGGTTATTGATATTTCTCCTGGAAATCATGATTCCAGCTTGTCCTCATCCAGCCCAGCATTTCTAAAATGCACTGTGCATATAAGTTAAATAAGCAGGGTGACAATATACAGCCTTGAGATACTCCTTTCCCAATTTGGAACCAATTCGTTATTCCATGTCCAATTCTAATTGTTCTTTCCTGACCTACATACAGGTTTCTCTAGAGGCAGGTCAGGTGGTCTGGTATTCCCATCTCTTGAAGAATTTTCCACAGTTCATTGTGATTCACACAGTCAAAGGCTTTGGCATAGTCAACAAAGCGATGTTTTTCTGGAATTCGCTTGCTTTTTCAATGATCCAGCAGATGTTGACAATTTGATCTCTTTCCTAAATCCAGCTTGAAAATCTGGAAGTTCAGGGTTCATGTATTGCTGAAGCCTGGCTTGGATAATTTTAAGCATCACTTTACTAGGGTGTGAGATGAGTGCAATTGTGCAGTAGTTTGAGCATTCTTTGGCATTGCCTTTCTTTGGGACTGGAATGAAAACTGACCTTTTCCAGTCCTGTGGCCATTGCTGAGTTTTCCAAATTTGCTGGCATATTGAGTGCAGCACTTTCACAGCATCATCTTTCAGGATTTGAAATAGCTCAACTGGAATTCCATCACCTCCATTAGCTTTGTTCATAGTGATGCTTCCTAAGGCCCATTTGACTTCACCTTCCAGGATGTCTGGCTCTAGCTGAATGTGAGTGATCACACTATCATGATTATCTGACTCGTGAAGATCTTTTTTGTACAGTTCTTCTGTGTATTCTTACCACCTCTTCTTAATATCTTCTGCTTCTATTAGGTCCCTACCATTTCTGTCCTTTATTGAGGCCATGAGGGTTGTCTTTTCACCTTGCTTATAGTTTTCTGTGCTGTGCAAAAGCATTTAAGTTTAATCAGGTTCCATTTGTTTACTTTTGTTTTTATTTGTTACCCTAGGAGGTGGGTCATAGAGGATCTTGCTTTGATTTATGTCCTCGAGTGTTCTGCCTAAGTTTTCCTCTAAGAGTTTTATAGTTTCTGTTCTTACATTTAAGTCTTTAATCCATTTTGAGTTTATCTTTGTGTATGGTGTTAGGAAGTGTTCTAATTTCATTTGTTTACATGTAGCTATCCAGTTTTCCCAGCATCATTTATTGAAGAGGCTGTCTTTGCCAAAATTGTGTGTTCTTGCCTCCTTTGTCAAATGTAATGTACCCATAGGTGCATGGGTTTATTTCTGGGCTTTCTATCTTGTTCCCTTGGTCTATATTTCTGTTTCTGTGCCATTACCATACTGTCTTGATGACTGTGGCTTTGTAGTATAATGTGAAGTAGAAAGGTTGATTCCTCCATCTCCATCCTTCTTTCACAAGACTGCTTTTTCTATTTGGGGTCTTTTCTGTTTCCATATGAAGTGTGAAATTTTTTGTTCTAGTTCTGTGAAAAATGTCATTGGTAATTTGATAGAGATCACATTGAATCTGAGGTTGTATTTAGTAGTATAGTAATTTTCACAATATTTTGATTCTTCCTACCCAGGAACATGAAATATCTCTCCATCTGTTTATGTCATCCTTGATTTCTTTCATCAGTGTCTTATAATTGTCTGTGTACAGTTTTTTCATCTCCTTAGGTAAGTTTATTCCTAGATATTTAATTCTTTTTGTTGTAATGGTGAATGGAATGATTCCTTAATTTCTCTAATTTTTCATTGTTAGCATATAGAAATGCAAGTGATTTCTGTGTATTGATTTTGTATTCTGCAACTTTGCTAAATTCACTCATTACCTCTAGTTATTTTCTGATATTATCTTTAGGGTTGTCTATGTACAGTATAATGTCATCTGCAAACAGTGAAGCTTTACTTCTTTTCTGATCTGGATTCCTTTTGTTTCTTTTTCTTCCCTGATTGCTGTGCTAGGACTTCCACAACTATGCTGAATAATAGTGATGAAAGTGGAAACCCATGTCTTGATCCTGATCTTAGGGGGAATGCTTTCAGTTTTTCACCATTGAGAATAATGTTTGCTGTAGGCATATCATATATGCCTTTTACTTATTGAGGTAGGTTCCTTCTATGGCCAGTTTTGGAAGAGTTTTAATCATAAATGGGTGCTGAATTTTGTCAAAGGCTTTTTCTGCATCTATTGAGATGATCATATGGTTTTTATCTTTCAATTTATTAATATGGTGTATCACATTGATTGATTTGTGTATATTGAGGAATCCTTGCATTTCTGGAATAAACCCAACTTGATCATGGTGTATGAGCTTTTTGATGCGTGGGTGAATTTTGTTTGCTAAAATTTTGTTGAGGATTTTTGCATCTATGTTCATCAGTGATACTGGCCTGCAGTTTTCCTTTTTTGCACTGTCTTTATCTGGTTTTGGTATCAGGGTGATGGTGGCCTTGTAGAATGAGTCTGGAAGTGTTCATTCCTCCAGAATTTTTTGAAAGAGTTTTAGAAGGATA
>ML663566.1:0-69641 GCA_007570785.1 Antilocapra americana
TCTCTTTTTGAATTCTGGCTTTCTCGGGGCGTATGCCCAGTAGTGGGATGGCTGGGTCATCTGGTAGATTTATTCCTAGTTTTCTAATTTATCTCCAGCCTGTTTTCCATAATAGCTGAGCCAATTTTCACTCCTACCACAGTGCAGGAGGGTACTGTTTGTAGACTTTTTGTTGATGGCCATGCCTACCAGTGTGAGGTGATGCCTCACTGTAGTTTTGATTTGTATTTCTCTAACAGAGTTATGTTGAGCATTTTTCATGTGTTTATTGGCTATCTGTTATGTCTTCAGAAGCATATATAATTTTTCCTTGAAGAAGATGGTAAATGGGAAAACAAGTTAAAATGACATCTCCTCTCTTCCACTTAACCCTCCAGCCACACGTGAGGTGTGGAGTTCATAGTATTTAAGTCCATCTTCATTTGAAAACTTGGTAAGACTTCTAATTTCAGTCAGTAAAACAGAGGGGAAAGTACAAAAATATGGTTGTGATGTGTACAAAAACGTACCTTCTCAATCTGGTAATAAGGTCTATAAATGACTGCTCCCAAGCATACATTTTTACTGTTCTGATGCCAGTTATAACTTCGCTCATGGTCCTGATCCTGTCGTCTGTGAGAGCGGCCGTCTCACTCCTGAGGGGACAGACGTGAGATGAGACTTAATGACCACAGCCCAACTTTCCATAGCAGCAACAGCAGGAGCACAGGGAGGGGCCAGGGATCGGTGATTCCCTACAGCTCCTCTGTGCTGACACCACAGGCAGGTCCTTCTCGAAGTGCAAATGAAGAAAAAGACTTCTAAAAGTCAACCATTCAGCCTAATTCAAGGAGTAACTTGGAGAACTTGCAGAAGTGGCTGAGGAAGACCCAAAGTAAGTCAGGTATAAACTCTCTGCCCAAGGAGGTCACAGTTGGGCAGGGAAGGCAAAAAGACACTGAATCTAACGGGAAGACAGTGTCTGTGGTGTGGTAAAATATGAGAGAAGTTCTGGGGAGCAGAAAACATGGGACTGCTAATTCTACCAGGAAAGCAGAACAAGAAGAAATTCAGAGACCTGGTAGCACTGGAACAGAGCCTCAAAGGATAAGGAACATCTCTCCACAGCAAAGATAGGAAAGGGAATTTCAAATAGACAAACATATCACATGTAAAGTCACACAAAAAAATTAAAAACTCGAGGAAAAAAACTTCAAACAGCACAATACTCCCATCACCTGACAACCTGGACAATGACCCACTCCAACCCTCTGGGACCTGCTTCAGGTCTGTCTCATTGCTATTAGGTCCTTCATCACCAGTCACTGCTCTATCACATATTCTGCTGGGACTGTGGGGCTTTTTTTTTCCCCCTTTATTGTGTTGGTTTTGCCATACATTGACATGAATCCACCATGGGTATACATATGCTCCCCCTCCAGAACCCCCTCCCTCCTCCCTCCTGATTCCCTCCCCCTGGGTCATCCAGGTACACCAGCCCCAAGCATCAAACTTGGGCTGGCGATTGATTTCACATATGATAATTAACATGTTTCAATGCCATTCTCCCATATCATCCCACCCTTGCCCTCTTCCACAGAGTCCACGTGTCCGTTCTACACATCTGCGTTCCTTTTGCTGTCCCACATGCAGGGTTCTCGCTACCATCTTTCTAAATTCCATATATATATGCGTTAGTACACTGTATTTTTGTTTTTCCTTCTGGCTTACTTCACTCTGGATAATAGACTCCAGTTCCATCCACCTGAGTAGAACTGATTCAAATGAATTTTTTTCTAATGCGCCACACTGTTTACAATAGCCAGGACTGTGGGGCTTTATAAAGACATAATTAAGATTGACCTTGTCCTTGAGGCACTTATAAGTTAGTGGAAACACTGAATTAAAAATAAGACATGAAAATAGATAACTAAAAACTGCTCTAACATAAGAATAACAAAAATACATGCAGCTAAATCTGAGCCTATAGGATTATTAGTATTTAATAAAGTTTACGTAATGTCAATGTAGGTACATTCTGCTCAAGGACACTCCACTTATTCAGGTATGGTAGTGGGAGGAGCCAGTGAGTGCCATCTCCTTTCCCTCATTAAGATCAGCCTTCAGCTTAAGGCTAGAGCCTCCACCTGCAAAGCCTGAAGGGTCCATAGAGTAAAGAAGAGACCAGAGAAGGCATTGGCTTTGTTTTTAAGCAGAAGCATTGAGCAGATGGTGCATGTTACTGAGCACATATCACCTATATTTTTAACCAGTGTTTCTCTTACCGGAGTGATGAAAACAACATCCCGAAGCAGCTTTGTAAAAGCAGAAGGATAATGAGAACCGCCATCCCGGCAAGACACGACCTTCCTATTTCCATCCAGAGCAGGGCGGTCACTGCGAGAGCCTGCAGTGGCCCCACCCACAGATGGTGCAAGAATATCGTTACCTTAAAAGAGAAAGACAAGCCTTCTTAGGACTGCATACAATAAAACCAGAAAGGACACAGTGTAGAAACAATCTGCTCTGAAGGAACAGACAGGAATCTCAACAGAAATGATCTCAGTGAGTTTTACACCTGATAAAGCAGAAATCCAAGCGTCTGCCCCAGATGACGCTGTTCTGGGTCACGACAGGGCCAGCCTCAGGAACGTCCAGGGACAACCTGACCAGCAGCACTGACGGAAGATGCTGATTTTGTCCACCACACAGATGAGCTCAGGGCTTCCCCAAACTCTCTCTGTCCCAAAATTCAGCCCCCATCTCCCCAGAAGAGCCTATATTAGGGTACCTACCACACTTTCCGATAACTGCTTGCGCATTTACCTTTCAGACTCACTGTGGCCTTTCCAGGGCAGAAATTAAGGTTTATTTATCCTTCAAATTAAGTAGAGGCCTTACATCATGTTTGATGAATGAATAATTGAAGGAGAAGTGAAATTGTTAGTCGCTTAATCACGTCTGGCTCTTTGCAACCTCACGGATTATAGCCCACCAGGCTCCCCTGTCCATGGAATTATCTTGACATGATAACTGGAACGGGGTGCCATTTCCTTGTCCAGGGAATGTTCTTGACCCAAGGATCAAACCCGGGCCTCCTGCATTGCGGGTGGACTCTTTACCATCTGAGCTACCAGGTAAGCCCCCAAACTTAAAGGCCAGGATCATCCAGGAAAGAGAAGTGGTCTATACAGATCTGGCCAAGAGCTGCAACACCCTGGTAACATGATCTGTTCATAAGGTAAGTGTGAAATGGGTATGATGGGACAGCAGAGAGGAGGTCTGTGTGGCTGGAGACCACCCACTTGGCATTATTCCTCAAAGGCTCCCTACGCAGCAGCTCTGAACAGAGGGCACGAGAAAGAACAGTCCCTGCCCACCAGGCCTTCGTCATCCAGGGGAGGAGGAAGACAGTCCAGCAACACCCACACCACGTGCCAAGAAGGGCCACTCCCGGAGGACCCCAGGAACACTAACCAAGCTGGGCAAGAACACTGCTGCCCGTCTATCACTGAAGTATGTTGCAGACAATGTCAGAAAAACAAACTTCTCATCTACAGGACAAAACATATTATCACATTTACGCTGCACACAGAAGAAATGAGTGTTGGATACAGAGAACCATAGTTTTATGTCCTCAACAGAACCCTAGCTAACACCAAACCCTGCCACCTGGCATCCAATAAGCTGAACCCAGTGAGAAGGACGGGAAATGGAAGAGGATCCCTCAGAGGCAGCTCACCTGATCAAACCTGTTCACATCGTTGGACAGCAGGTTGACTATCTGGCCTGTGGTGGTCTTCCCCATGGTGGAGCTCCTCAGGCGAAGTGACTGAAATGAGAGAAAGATACAGAGAATCGGATTCCTACAGTGATACCAAGTCAGTCTGAGAACATAGCAAAATGGAGTGCATTTTCATGGGGTCTTGTGTGGTGACAAGATGAGCAGGATGATGCCTGACAGCAGGGCTTTGGGGACCTATGTTCATCCTTAGACGATTCAATGTGGTGGCAGCCCTGCCCACAAGGATAGCAAAGGGAGGAGCAGGAGATAGAAGCAAAACTCTCCACCCTGTTTCTCAGTGAACTTGGACCTGTCCAAAGGATAAATGAATGTAGATTTAGACTTAGGAGCCAACTACATAATTTTCAGCCAACACCTAAACAGCATATTAAAAAGCAGAGACATCACTATGCCAACAAAGGTCCATATAGTCAAAGCTATGTTCTTTCCAGTAGTCATGTACTGATGTGAGAGCTGGACCATAAAGAAAGCTGAGTACTGAAGAATTGATGCTTTTGAAATGTGATTGTAGAGAAGATTCTTGAGAGTCCCCTGGACAGCTAGGAGATCCAACTGCTTAATCCTAAAGAAAATCAACCCTGAATATTCACTGGAAGGACTGATACTGAAACTGAAGCTCCAATAGTTTGGCTGCCTGATGACAAGAGCCGACTCATTGGAAAAGACCCTGATGCTGGGAAAGATTAAGGGAAGGAGGAGGAGGGAACAACAGAGGATGAGATACTTGGATGGCATCCTTGACTCAGTGGACGTGAGTTTGCGCCAACTCCGGGAGATAATGAAGGACAGGGAAGGCTGGTGTGCTGCAGTCCATGGGGTCACAGAGAGTGGGACAGGACTTAGCAACTGAAAAACAAGATGAGAGTGGAGAGGCCACCTTAAGGAAAGAGATTAGAAGATTGGACTATAAATCTGGTCCATCATTAACACCAGCTATGACACCATTTAAACACTTTAGTCTTAGTTTCCTCATTCTAAAACTAACCAGCATAATATTCAAAACATGAATCCTGTGAGGAACCTGTTCTTAACTCCAGTCTGCTGATTTTTCAAAAAAACACAGACTGTGCTGTACAATCCCTTGATTTGATAAAACGCTCTGAAAAATTCCCTGGAGAACTGAGAAACCTGAACAGACCACCTTGAGCTGTTTCAACAGACCATCAACTGGAGCCATGGATCCAAAGGAAATATCATGGTTCATAAAAACTTTCTATTTAGTCTTCAAGTTAAACAGAAAAATCAATGTCCAGGAGAAAATGTAAAATGATGTAGCCACAATGGACGAGAGTATGGCATTTCCTCAAAAACCAAAGATGAAATTAGTACACAGCACAGCAATTTCATTTCCCAGAATGTACTCAAAACAACTTAGGGCATGAACTTGACTGGTTATTTGTGCAACCCTGTTCATAGTACCATTATGTATAATAGCCAAAAGGAAGAAACAACTCAAATGTCCACTAACAAATAAACAGATACACTGTCAGTCAGTCAGTACTCAAATTCAAGTCCATCGAGTCGATGATACCATCCAACCATCTCATCCTCTGCCATCCCCTTTTATTCCCACCTTAAATCTTTCCCAGCATCAGGTCTTACCAATGAGTCAGTTCTTTGCATCAAGTGACCAAAGTATTGGAGTTTCAGCTTCAACATCAGTCCTTCCAATGAATATTCAGGCCTGATTTCCTTTAGAATGTGCTGGTTGGATCTCCTTGCAGTCCAAGGGACTCTCAAGGGTCTGCTCCACCACCACAGTTCAAAGGCATCAATTCTTCGGTGCTCAGCTTTCTTTAGAGTCCAACTCTCATCCAAACATGACTACCAGAAAAACCATAGGTTTGACTAGACAGACCTTTGTTGGCAAAGTAATGTATCTGCTTTTTAGTATGCAGTCTAGGTTGATCATAGCTTTTCTTCCAAGGAGCAAGCATCTTTTAATTTCATGGCTGCAGGCACCATCTGCAGTGATGTTGGAGCCCAAAATAATAAAGTCTGTCACTCTTTCCATTGTTTCCCCATCTATTTCCCATGAAATAATGGGACCAGATGCCATGATCTTAGTTTTCTGAATGTTGAGCTTTAAGCCAACTTTTTCACTCTCCTCTTTCACTTTCATCAAGAGGCTCCTTAGTTCTTCTTCACTTTCTGCCATAAGCGTGGTGTCACCTGCATATCTGAGATTACTGATATTTCCCCAGCAATCTTGATTACAGCTTGTGCTTCCTCCAGCCCAGCATTTGTCATGATGTACTCTGCATAGAAGTTAAATAAACAGGGTGACAATATACGGCCTTGATGTACTCCTTTTCCTATCTGGAACCAGTCTGTTGTTCCATGTAGAGTTCTAACTGTTGCTTCCTGACCTGCATACAGGTTTCTCAAGGGGCAGGTCAGGTGCTCTGGTATTCCCATCTCTTTCAGAATTTTCCACTGTTTATTGTGATCTAGTCAAAGTCTTTGGCATAGTCAATAAAGCATAAATAGATTATTTTCTGGAACTTTCTTGCTTTTCCAATGCTAGCGTGTGAGATGAGTGCAACTGTGGGGTAGTTTGAACATTCTTTGGCATTACCTTTCTTTGGGATTGGAATGAAAACTGACCTTTTCCAGTCTTGCGGCCACTGGTGAGTTTTCCATATTTGCTGGCATATTGAGTGCAGCACTTTCACAGTGTCATCTTTCAGGATTTGAAATAGTTTACCTGGAATTCCATCACCTCCACTAGCTTTGTTTGTAGTGATGCTTCCTAAGGCCCACTTGATTTCACATTCCAGGATGTCTGGCTCTCATCCAGTGAACACACCATCATGGTTATCTGGTCATGAAGATCTGTTTTGTATAGTTCTTCTGTGTATTGGTGCCACCTCTTCCTAATATTTTCTGCTAGGTCCATACCATTTCTGTCCTTTATTGTGCCCATCTGTGCATGAAATGTTCCTTTGGTATCTAATTTTCTTGAAGAGATCTCTAGTCTTTCCTATTCTATTGTTTTCCTCTAATTCTTTGCAGTGATCACTGAGGAAGGCTTTCTTATCTCTCCTTGCTCTTCTTTGGAACTCCGAATTCAAATGAGTATATCTTTGCTTTTCTCCTTTGTCTTTAGCTTCCCTTCTTTCCTCAGCTATTTGTAGGGTCTCCTCAGACAATAATTTTGTCTTGTTGCATGTCTTTTTCTTGAGAATGGTCTAGATCATGGCCTCCTGAACAGTGTCACGAACCCCCATAAATAGTTCTTCAGGCAGTCTGTCTATCAGATCTAATCCCTTGAATCTACTTGTCACTCTCACTGTATAATCATATGGGATTTGATTTAGGTCATACCTGAATCAGCTCATTTCAGTCATTCAGTCATGTCCGACTCTTTGCGACCTCATGGACTGCAGCATGCCAGGTCATCCTCTCCGTCACCAACTCCCGGAGTTTACTCAAACTCATGTCCACTGAGTCAGTGATGCCTTCTGACCATCTCATCCTTTGGTGGCCCCTTCTCCTCCCACCTTCAATCTCTCCCAACGTCAGGGTCTTTTCAAATGAGTCAGTTCTTCACATCAGGTGGCCAAAGTGTTAGAGTTTCAGCTTCAGCATCAGTCCTTCCAGTGAACACCCAGGACTGATCTCCTTTAGGATGGACTGGGTGGATCTCCTTGCAGTCCAAGGGACTCTCAAGAGTCTTCTCCAACATCACAGTTCAAAAGAATCAATTCTTCAACACTCAGCTTTCTTTATAGCCAAACTCTCACATTCATACATGACTACTGGAAAAACCACAGCCTTGACTAGATGGACCTTTGGTGGCAAAGTAATGTCTCTGCTTTTCAATATGCTGTCTAGTTTGATCATAACTTTCCTACCAATGGAAAGCATCTTTTAATTTCATGGCTGCAGTACCATCTGCAGTGATTTTGGAGCCCCCAAAAATAGTCTCTTACTGTTTCTCCATCTTTTTGCCATGAAGTGATGGGACCAGATGCCATGATCTTAGTTTTCTGAATGTTGAGCTGAATGGTCTAGTGGTTTTCCCTACTTTCTTCAATTTATGTCTGATTTTGGCAATAAGGATATACATAATATTGTATACACATATGAAGGAATATGATTCACCTTTAAAAAGGACTTAAACTCTGACTTCTGCCCCAACATGGATGAATCTTGAAGACATTGTACTACACGATGTAGAATAATAAACATTGTATGATTTCACTTAAATGAGGATCTAGAGGAGTCCAATTCATAGAAAGATGTAGTAGAGTCATGAGGACCAAGAGGAGGTGACTGGGGAGTGAGTATTTAATGAGTGCAGAGGTTAAGTTCGGAAGAAGAAAAATTTCTGGAGATGCACAGTGGTGATCGCTGTACAAGAATGTGAATGTATTTAATGTCACTAAAAGGTACACTTAAAATCAGTTAAAATGGTAAATTTTATGTTGTGTATATTTTACCACAATTGTTAAAATTATGAACCAAAGCCAAAAGTAATTTTATCAAAAGGTAAATAAATGACAAGTCATCTTTATATATGCTGCATCTCCCAAAAGCATTAAAAATCACAAACTACGACTACAAGCTTAGCAGTCATCCCATTTCTAACACCCAGTCTGATTTTGCCTCAGGACCAGGGGTCAGGAGGCAGGGCCTGAGCATGAATCACAAACATTCACAAGGGCCTTTCAGAGCCGCTTGGCAGCCCCGGCTTTGCCCTAAGGAATCTAGATGCAAGGCTGTGCACAAGGAAATTCCCAAGTTTCTGGAATTTCAGATTATGTATACAGTTTCTGACTTTGAAAGAAACAATTATTTTAGGCTATTTAAGCCAGTAAGTGAACACTTTGGGAGATGTTCACATTCACATAAGCAACATACAAGGTCAGATCAGATTTCCCAAAAGAGATATTCCAAAGTGTTAGTGGGAAGAGGAAGAAAACCAAGTGGACACTGGCTCATCTGTGCAGCAAAGAAAGAGCTTTGTTTGACTAAACCATCATGTCAAACCTAGCTTAAGGTTTGCACAGTGCAGTTCTGGTGAAATTTCCTGCATACTTATGGGAACTAAGCAAGATCTGGAAAGATGAACATCTAGCTAATTTTGGGGGGCCTCCAAAATCACTGCAGATTGTGACTGCAGCAATGAAATTAAAAGACGCTTGTTCCTTGGATGAGAAGCTATGACCAACCTAGACAGAAAATTAAAAAGCAGACATTACTTTGCCAGCAAAGATCCATTTAACCAAAGTTATGGTTTTTCCAGTAGTCATGTATGGATGTGAGAGTCTGACTATAAAGAAAGCTGAGCACCAAAGAATTGATGCTTTTGAACTGTGGTGTTGGAGAAGACTCTTGAGAGTCCCTTGGACTTCAAGGAGATCCAACCAGTCCATCCTAAAGGAAATCAGTCCTGAATATTCATTAGAAGGACTGATGCTGAAGCTGAAACTCAAATATTTGGCTACCTGATGCAAAGAACTGACTCACTGGAAAAGACCCTGATGTGGGGAAAGATGAAGGTGGGAGAAGAAGGGGACGACAGAGGATGAGATGATTGGATGGCATCACCGACTCAATGGACATGAGTCTGAGTAAACTCTGGGAGTTGGTGATGGACAGGGAGGCATGGTGTGCTGCAGTCCAAAGAGGTCGCAAAGAGTCAGACATGATTGAGCAACTGAACTGAACTGAATTTGTGGGGAAATCTGAGTATTTTTCTACTAAATGGTAGAAGGTGCAAGAGAATAACAAAGATGATGATGACTGACAATGAAGACCCTTAACGAGAGAGTATGTCACCCAAGGAGAACCTGGGATCATGTGCCAAAGGCAAACAGAGACAGTGAGATGCCAGGGCCCTGAGTTCACAGTCCTGAGATTTAACGAGATTTTACTAAAGGAGAGATGGGGAGAACACATCCTACATTTTGCCCAGAAAAGCACTCCCAAGAAACAGAACCTCTAGATAAGTAGCAAATAATAAGAGAAGCAATATTTTTCATTTAAATTTTTTGCTTTTAGCTTTCAATGAGGATTTTGCTTATTTATAGTAAACATTAAATATATTTAATATGTGCAATGTGATGTTTTGATGTAAATAAACATTGGGAAACAGTTCCAGTAGAAAAATAAATATATGCCATCATCACATTTAGTTACCCTTTTGTATGTGTGGTGAGAACACTTAAGATCTACTATCTCTACAAATTTTAACTCTAAAATACAGTTATATATATTTTTTTCTAGAAAAAAGTAAACAGCCCAGGGCAAAGAGACATCCAAGATCAAGTTTATAAAGAGCCCTTCAGCTCATAACACTGGTGTATCTGTGGCAATTCCTTTACAAAAACACTGAAAATCCTTATTTCTTTTAAACTAGTTAAGACCAGGGTAAACTATGGAATAATTCTGTGGCATTTATCAATACAAAATCACTGAACACATTAAATCAGGTCTTATTAAAAGTGCTAAAATGCAAACTTAAGAAGAAAGAAACATTGAATTAATTAAATCACTTGAATGAATAGCAACATTCTCATCAAAATACTAAAAACAGTATATGATTTCAAGTTTAATCCCAACATTCAGCTCTATTCTTTAGTACCATTATAAACAATCATAACTATAGAATATAGTACTCCTAGATCTAATTTTATAAATCCAATCACTGAAGTTTACTTGTAAATACAACCTCAATGTAAAAGAAGGTTTTTAATGAACAACAAAAGTTCCACAAATACAGCTATGAGATTTAAGTATGAAAACATTGAAAACCAATTTGATAATCAGAATCTATTACAAGCTGAATGGATATTATGCAACAACCTGTGGATAAAAGTTATCAAAGGCAGCTCTGATCCAGTCTCAACACAAAATTTTTTTTTTTACTAGTAAAGTTTGCTTAAATGACAACAACAAAATTGGCCTGATGCAAATAGCAAGCTTTTCTAGGAAGGTGTAAATGATTCCAGATGCAAATTTTTAGTTTACAGAGAACTTTCCCAAAATGCTTCTGATGCTCAGGGGAGGTACTGACACACCTCAGTACCGAGTGACACTCACCTTGCGGTAGATCATATGGCACACAGCTACTCTCAGCCTCACCCCCACACGCTGAATGTGGTAGAAGTACAGGTGGTGCAGAACGGCCCACACGAGCACGCTGGCACTCAGCCCCGCCATGTAGCCATAGGCTTCTTGCAAAGCAGCAGAATTGGCAGGATCATACTTTTCAACATATCTAACCATTTTCCCCAAAAATATAGGTTGAACTACTTTGGTGCCTTCCTGAAAGAAAAAAAAAAAAAAACCTTAATTTGAAAATACAAGTGATGCCAGTTTTTCTTAACACAAGCTTTACTTTTATTCTTAGCATGTTAAAAAGCCATCTTGAGAAAAAGCTACATTCATGGCTAATCCAAAAGAAAAATACACAGATCCACTATCTCAAAGAAGACAAGCAGACAACAGTGTTAGTTTTAACATAAGCCAAAATCTTACATGCAAAGCCAATAAAGCCTTAGTATTGTGTTGGCCAAAAAGTTCTTTTGGTTTTTAAGTAAAAATAAAAGGCACGTTTTTCATTTTCACCAAGAACTTTGTTGAACAACCTTTTCAAAGTTCTGTTCCATTATCTTCTTCCATTTTTCAGGCAATTTCCTAATCCCATCTTCCCAAAACTTTGCATCTTTTTTAGGAAAACTTTGTATCTATTTCTGGTGCCTTTTACAGTCTTCCAGAGAATTAAAACTTTCTTCCAGTAAGAGAATTTTGTAAAAAACAAAATAAATGGAGATCTGAAAGTGCAATGTCTGGTAAATATGGAAGATGAGTTAGATCCTCCAGGCCAGGCTGTAACAGTTTCTGCCTGGTCATCAAACAAACATGCGGTCTTACATTATCCTGATGGAAGATAATGCATTTCCTGTTGACTAATTTCAGACACTTTTCATTAAGTGCTGCTTTAAGTTGATCTAATCGGAAGAAATACTCATTGGAATTAACTGGTTTTCTGGGAGAAGCTCATAATAGAGGACTCCCTTTCAGTCCCACAATATACATAACGTGAACTTCTCTGGATGAAGACTGGACTCTGGTGTGGTTGGTGGTGGTTCATTTCACTTACCACATGACTTCTTCCATCCCACATCGGTGTACAATACCCACTTTTCATCACCCATCATAATTTGTTTTCAAAAAGGAGCATTTTATTAATAGTTACATTTCAGTAGAGAATTGAGTGTGGAAATACGGTCAAGAAGGGTTCCCCCCTCCCCCTCCCACTTAACTTAGGTGGAAACCAAACAACGAAGTGATTAATATTAAACAAAATGGTAAAATGACTTTTGATGGGGTTTTTTTTTTTGATATTTTGAGTACGTTGGCTATCTGCCACGTGATATAACATTGACTGTTCTCAATCAATGTCTGAATTTGATCTCTATCAACTTCTACTATCAACTGGTCTACTCAACTGTGGAACATCATCTACCAAGAAGCCTCCAGCACAAAACTCTTCTTTTTTTGGCTGTGTTGAGTCTTCACTGCAGTGCACAGGTTCTCTAGTTGGGAACTGCCAGTTAAGTTGCCCTGAGGCACATAATATCTTACTTCCATGACCAGAGATCAAACTCGTGACCCCCGCGTTGAAGGCAAATTCTCAGGACCACCAGGGAAGTTCCCAGATGGGTTTTCTTTTGAGAGCTCTCTACTGTCTGTACAAAGTTGAGGCACCCACACACAAGGGGAAAGGAAGGAGAATCCAAAGCTCAAAATGTGAAGCATAACTAAAAAGCATTTTCTGCTCAAGCAGCTAGTGCCTGCTCAAATTATTTACAGAAAGCTGACCCCATCTCTCAAATGGATAAGACACTGAAGCCCTACACTCCTGTTTCGCTACACACACACATGTTCATGGGCTGTAACACCTGCCTTACCTTCCACAAGGTCACAGGAGATTTCATCTACTCCAGAGAAGAGAAGACCATGTAGTGGAAGAATTATGAGTAAGATGACCAGTTCTCAAGAACATAAAGGCTCACTGTTACATTTCCAGAAAGCCCCATCATTCACCCCTAGAGGTGCTAAAAGCTTAAGAAGAGCCCCTCGCATCATAGGTTCTAAAACACACTGTTTATAGAGTTTACTGAGATAGAAGTCTGGAGGCTTACACAGAGAAGCAAGAATGTCAAACTACACAAGGCAGTCCCAGCCCAGATACAATCAAGGGAAGCCCAGTGCTGCAGGCTACAAACCTGGGGCTCTGCCCCAGAAGCCCAGAGGTAACACCTGCCATCCCAAAGTGTCCTAAACCTGTGATTCTCTTTGGGAATCACTGCTGTCTGTTATTCAGCTCTCTATTTGGTCCTAATATTGTTGTAATTATAGGAAAAGTAAGAGTAATGTCACTTACTTTAAGAATACTGTAAATGCAACAAATCCAACAAAAAAAAAAAGACTGCAAAATAAAGGCAGGTCATTACTGTCTAAATGTCTCAATTTTTCTGCTGAGGGAGAGAATTTAATATGCCAGTTGAGCAAACAGCCTCACTAAGGAGTAATGCCAGTCCAGGGCCTATAGCTTCCACTCTTCTGTCTGTTCCTGATCCTAACCCTCAGTTAGTGAGGTAAAAAACAACTGAGAAAGTATTCACGATCAAACTTGAAACTAGGGGCTCTCCGGATAGCTCAGTTGGTAAAGAATCCACCTGCAATGAGGAGACCCCTGTTTGATTCCTAGGTCAGGAAGATCCAGTGGGAAAGGGATAGGCTACCCACTCCAGTATTCTTGGGCTTCCCTTGTGGCTCAGCTGGTAAAGAGTCCACCTGCAGTGTGGGAGACCCGGGTTTGATGCCTGAGTTGGGAAGATCCCTGGAGAAGGGAAAGGCTACCACTCCAGTATTCTGGCCTGGAGAATTCTGTGGTCTGTATAGTATATGGGGGTCTGTATATGGGGGTCACAAAGAGTCAGACATGACTGAGTGACTTTCACAAACTTGAAACTAAGCAAATTAAAACTTTCTGGATAAGCAGGGAGATCAAAAATTGTTCCCAAAACCCTTCATCTTTGATGTCAGTCTAAGTTTGATCTGTGAATATTCTTTCCACAAACCGATTGAGAATAGAGTTCTTACTCTTTCACAGGAATTCTTCAAAAGAGTCCAATACAATATGACAACATTCGTTCAAGTTTCCACAAGAATCTCAGGGTATGAGAGAGACAGACAGACATTTCTTGGTGCACTCCCTGGTATTCAACCTTCTGAAAGTCCTTGACTTTTGAGCCCCATTTCATGCTTCTTAGGGGAACTTCTCAGAGGGTTAAGAGCTAAAATTTTCCTAGTCAGTATAGTTTCTCCCTTACATTTCTACAAGCACTCAAAAGGTTTCTTACCCAACTCCACCATCTCTGCTTCATGAGAAAAATTAAGATAACACAAAAAATAGAAACAAGCTATCAGAGAAAAAAATGCTTGAGTGAAATATATAAGCAGAAAAGAATGAGCTTATGGAAAAAAATGAATAGACAGTTTATCTTCAGAAATGGGAGAACAGGTGACAAAGAGTAGAGCTGAGAAAGATCCAGGGCTAAGGAGGAAAAGCAGTGAATCTGGGAAAATAATAACCATTAGGATTGTAAATGCCACTTCACTCCTCCTGACACAGTGGTCTTCATCCTGACTGCAGCTTAGCATCACCTGGGAGGGGTTAGGAGCACTCTGAGGCCTGAAACCCAGCCTCCAGAAACTGACTGAGGTTCAAATGATTAGGGATGGAGCCTGAAGTTCCCTCTCCCTAGAGGATTCTGGATGTAGACTCTAATCCCATGGAAGCATCGACTATTCTCCTGCATCATCAGGGCATCTGGGCCTGGAGGGGCCATGAATCTGCTCTGGAGGACTCACAGGTGCCACAGAGGGTTTTATCCAGAGTTCCATGTTACACATCATGCTTCTAGGAAAATTCCTTATGAAACCAAACTCTTGAGACTCCAGTGATGAAACTCTGACCTTTCATTTGACACTACAGAAAAAATTAAATGTTTGTAAAATACTATATCTACAAGATAAAAACATGAATCACAATTTGTAATGTTACCTCTAAAAGGAGAGGGAGAGTTACAATGGAGCCAACCAGGAAATCAGTCTTCCTTAAAAACAGCTTCTTCTGGTTGACTGAGTTTGAAATTGTGAAAACATTATCAGTTCTGTTAAGTTGCTCAGTTGTGTCTGACTCTTTGCAAACCCATGGACCACAGCACACCAGGCCTCCCTGTCCATCACCAACTCCCAAAGTGTACTAAAACTCATCTCCATTGAGTTGGTGATGCCATCCAACCATCTCATACTTTATTGTCCCCTTCTCCTCCTGCCTTCAATCTTTCCCAGCAAAACACTATACAGAATTATAATTATAAAACAATAAAGTTTTCAAAAGCAATTCCTAAAATTTCAGAGAAAAATGAAACAAAAGTTATATCCATCCAGTAGGCTGACAGAGTTATACAAAAAAAGAATTATTAAAAGTGGTTGTAAAAAAAATAGTTTGAAAACACATTCCCTGTGTGATATGCCTAAGAACAATATGAACAGCAAAAAAAACAAAAAGCTTCCAAAAGTCACATTATGGTTAATAGTGTTGATACTATACAATTTTTAAATGAGTAATTATGTTGATATCATTGAGAACTGGGATTATGCATGGCAGAAAAGAGAACAGATGATGAAAGAAAATGATACAAATCTAAGAGTTAAAAGATAAAGTAAAAACATTACTGTCCTGAATCTGCTTTAGATTGAAAATACCCATATAAACTCAGGTTTGTTTACTACAAAAAATATATACTAGCTTTGTCCAATGACACAGATGAGAAACGATAGCCAACTCAATGAGCACCCCTAGTGCCCAGAGCATAGTCTCTAAATACCATTTCCCACTAGGAGGCGCCATGGCTGCTTGGAGAAATGGAGATTCCAGGGCTGGGGTGAATTTGTACTTAAGGGTGCACAGCTTTTTTTGTGTAAAGATAAACTAGAAACATCTTGTCACATCAGAAAGCAAAAAATTAGCAAGGATTTCTAAGTATGCACAAAAGACAGGAGTCCTGGAAAGAGATGCATTCTATCCTTAATGGCAGAGGCTGGTTTCCCAAAAGGCTTACAAGACCCATTGCTGTTAACAGGCCATTATGGTAGAATGAGATCTCTTGAGAAAATTCACTTCTAAAAGCCAACTTTTCTGGCAAATAATTAAAAGTTTCACTTATAAGCATGATTTTTATTTTTTCATCGTTATGAAAGTAATCTTTTAAAAAAGGAGTCATCTATTTCCTTGATTTTTTAAAGAAAATGGATTGAGGGGGATTAGAGAATGAGTGAAGTAGGTGAGGGAGATTAAGAGATATAACCCAGTTATAATATAAAGAAGTTGTGGGAATGCAATGTAAAACATAGGGAATATAATCAACAACACTGGCAAAATTTGTATGGTGACAGGATAACTAGACTGATCAGGGTGATCATTTAAAAATGTACAAAAATACTGAGTCACTACACTATACACTTGAAACTAACATAACATTGTAAGTCAATCATACTTCAATTTTTAAAACTTTTTTCAATGAGACAATAAAAATACAGATTTTTTTAAAAAATGAATTGAAAAGCATCGCCCTCATATATGTCTCAAGGTCATCACTGTGGCTATCACTAACATCTGATGGCTAATGCTCTCAAGAATCAGCAGGGCAGGTCTGCTCTGCAGGTCCCTGTCTGCTCGGCTCAATGGCCCCTCCTCCTCTCCCTTGCTGTGTGGTCCTGAGTAGTTGCTCTGAGCCCACAGTACCTCTGCCACAAGCAGCCACTCCTCAGCCTCCTGGGTGGAGCAGAAGTGAGGGACACATGGAATAAAGGGTTGGGAAATAAATGCAAAGACCACTCAGCTCTCTGGGAGTGAGTCAAGGCACAAAGCCCTGAGTCCAGGCACAAAGCCCACTTTGAGACGCAGAGGATTCTGCTCACTTCCTGCTCATCAGTTGAACTCCAAAGTGAAGATTTACACAAATATGTGCTTCCTACATTCTCCACCTAAAACAGAGACAACCAGCAAAAGTGGCCTTGGACAAAGGTCAGTAATTAGACAAGGCCAAGCCATTTCTAAGGTTCCCGGGAAGAGGACATAAACTCTGATCACTCTGCCCCTCTCAGGGGAAGGGACTGGGTGAACCCACTCTGGTTCTCTGAGGTCACCCCACTTACACACCAGCAGGTGGAGACCTCACCTCTCAGAGAGAAGCCCTGATGACCTGAGGAGTGGTCTCTATGTCTCTGGTCCAGGAAGAGTTTTCAGGCCCCTCCTCTCCATCCTGAGGGCCCCAGACAGGCGGAGACCTGTTCTCCCCACCCAAGATCCCCATGGGAGTGCACACAGGGCCCAGGGTGCTGGGAACTCACTGGCTGTTCTGTTCTAATTAGGGGTGACCTGCACGTGCTCCAGGCTGAACAACAGCCTGGTATTGCTTCCCCAAGCAGTATGATCACTCCTCAATCCTCACAGGACAGAGGTTCCACACTTTGAAATCCTAACCCTTAAAGTCTCACCCTGGACTGGCATTGCCCTGCCTCTTCCCACTGGTGCTGCCAGGAGTGTCTGCGCTATGGTTGGTCCCAGCACCATCTGGGAACCACGGGTAACCCATGAGTCGTCCTGTGTACCAGAGGAATTAAAATAGGGCAGGCCGTCACAAAGTAAATGTGTTCATGTTTTAGAGAATCCAGAGCTGAGTTTAGATCTTCCACTATCTACAATTATCACCACTTAGGGATGGTAATAAGGGGAAGCTGGCTTCTTAAGAGGCTCCTGGTCCATCTGACCACAGCATGATGTTGGTGCTGGCATCAACATCCTAGTCAAATCTTGCACCAAGGGAATGTGGTCACCTGAAATCTATCCACAATTATGATCCCAAATCTGACTTCCTGCTCCAGGAAGTTCTTAGCATCCTATTATCCTTAAACAAAGTTCAGGATGCATGTGTCTGAGACCCTGAAGACAAAGCTCTAAAGACAAGCCTTTCTTACCCTGGACAAGCTCTTAGTCATTGAGATGATCATGCTTCTAAGTCAGAGTGCCTGAAATGGAACCTCACTTTGTCCTTTAGGCACCCTGTAACCACAGGAAGCCTATGTAACTACTCGGGTTCAGAGTCCTTTCTTCTACAATGGGGAGAATAGGAAACCTACAACTTCGCTGAGTTAGCCAAAAGAATAAAAATGTTATTACACATAAAGTGCTCATAGTAGTTCCTGACATATACCTTATTTCGACCACTTACTGTTGCTATTGCTGCACCGCCACCAGTACCGCTCAGTGTGATCCCTTGTTACTTACTGCCACTAGTACTCGCAGTACTCCTACTGAGATGAGCCCCACATTTACCAGGTCCTCGACTCCCCACTTCTCTGGAACGACCGCCCAACAACCAGCCTCCTGAAAGAGGGGCCGGGGCTCTACCAGTTGCACCCTATGCAGCCCCAGGCCCAGCCTTCCTGGATCCCCAGCAGGAAGTGTTCCTGGAGCTGGACAACTTAGAATCAACACTCCACCGCACCCTTCACAAGGCACTGCAGTACCTCGGTGGGCAGAGCCCTCTCTAAGGCGGCACTCTGCCCCACACACCTGTCCCACCCTCTGGCACAACGGTCAACCCACCTTGGTCATCAATGAGAACTCCATCTCCCAGGACCACCCAGTCACCTGGGAGCTGACAGATTCTCTGTCTCTCCAGCTATGTGGGACGGACTTCACCTGCTCAGCTGCCCACTGCCCGCAGTGCCCTTCAGTACAACACGGCCTGTAAACAAGAGCCACACTGCCCACCTAAACCACCTGGCCCATCACCTCACCTCAACACAGCAGACTGACGACAGCTCACACTTCTCCACCTGAAGCACCCCTCTCTCAGCAACTGCACCTCCCGTCCCTCCTGCCCTTACACTCACAGCCCGCCCGTGTCCCTAAGGCAGTGCTAAGGGACCATGGAGAGCACAAATACCCAGGGGGTCTGCAGCAGACCTCCAGCAGGCTCAGCCAGAACAGGGGGGCTGGCGGCACTGTGTCCCCAGGTGGACTGTCCTCTGGGGGATCTTGACCCAGGACCTTCAGGGTCACGGAGGTCACTTTCTGTCTCTGATTTTCCCTGCACATCCCCTCCTCCACCCTCCACCAAAGCCAGGCTACCAAGACTCTCCCTTCAACCAGCAAACCACCCCCACAGCCAGGACAGAAACCAGCATGGAGGGTGCATGAATTCATGGTGGAGCTGGAGCTCCTCCCCACGGGGCTCTGGCCTGGGTGAACCTGGCCCACGCGGAGGGCGCAGCCCAGGGAAGGGCATGCTCTGGGGGCTCTGGCAGCTCCTGCCCAGATGCAAGGCCCCAGGTTCTGTTCCCCTAGAAGAAAAGAAGCAAGGACCCCTTTTTAGGAAATCCTTTATCAGATGTGACCTGAGCAAGTTAACAATTACTTGCTTGAGTACCTGTAAAATGCCTTATGTTCCTGGGCTCTGATCCAAATTTACTTCCTCCAAAACAGGAGGTTCATATTCCTTGAGGTTGTAGGATCTTTTTCTCAAGAATCACTTTCAGCATTTATATCAAGTACTAACCACTAAAAATGTCCTAATATGGTATAAAATGTCTTGTTAGCGCCATCCTTTCCCATAAGCTGTCATGGGAAAACCTGAAAGAACTTTGGGCCAACTTAGTACTAATCCCCTGGAGGCTCAGTCCTTTAAGCATCTGTCATTCTAAATATAGACATAACCACTGGGCTACCTCATGATGAGATTTATCCCATGACAAACCACTGTCCTCTCTCCCCACCATCGCACCCATCTCAGTGCAGATCTGCATACACTTACAAGCAACACACAGTACGTAGAAATTTTTACCTCGAGAAATGTAAATATTCCCAAAACTAGACAGGATTTCCAGTAACACTTTATGACTGCTTTCATTAAAGAAGGCTCCCGTTTGTATGTCTTGGCTCTCAAAACTTCTTGATCCCAGTACCTGCAATGAGAAACAAAGCACAGTAAAGAACAGCGTGTCCACCGTAGGGAAAATTGGGGAGGCGCCAGAGTGGAAGCCTTCACTACAGGGCGCTCTGTGGCTGCCCCATAGATGCTGGCTAACTGCTCACAGGGCTCCTGAAAGATGAGCGGTGTAGACCCTGAAGCACCAGAATAAAAGGCTTTGAGGGGGAAAAGTCCCAATTCTGGAAATAAGTTCCTTTCAAGTTTTGCTGGACTCACAGGTCATGAGCAGCTCAAGAAGGCAGACACTGTCCTCCAGGGACCCCACCTCCGGGGACAGAGCTCGGCCTCCAGGGCCGTGGCTGCGGGCTCCCTCCACGTCCACAGATGCACAGGGAACACGGGCTCCCCCAGCCTCCACGGTGGGCTAAACCCGGGGTCAGCCTGAGGGGGTGAGTGTGCAGAGTCAGGGGAGGAGGCTCAGAAGAACCCAGAGGAAGCAAAGCCCCACGTGGAAATTCTCCCTCTCCCTCCCCTGCTCCCTGCTGCCTCTGCTCACCCTTGCAGCTCTTCTCCGAGGCGCTGGGAGCGATCTTCCAGAAGCACCAAGTACACGTCATCTTGTTCTAATTTCTGTTCGCCATCAGTTTTAAACAAGGGGTGTAGCCACCTGCTAAAAATTAAAAGGACAGTGACATATATCCAAATTCCCTCTGCTCTGCTCAGATGCTCAGTTGTACATCCAAATTACACATCTCTAATTAGAATCCTACATTTATGGGCTTTGTTAAATAAAAACAAAAAAACTACATCTTAAATATATAGAGGTATGGGGGAATAATTGGATATGTGTTTACATACTCACTCACATACCTACACACAGTCTCTAACTCTGTACTCTGAGAGGTCCTGGAAGCAATGACACACTGGTAGCATTCTAGCCCCCTGATCTTGGGGTTTGGGGTGCCATACACAATCACAACTTTTTTCTTATTGTAAGAAATGTTAAGGTCTCTTATCAGCTTTCAAATATTCAGAACAGTAGGATTAACTGTAGTCACCAGATTGCACATTACATCCCCATAACTGACTCATTTTATAATGGAAGTTTGTGCCCTTTGGCCCCCTTCACCCAGACCTTGGCTTTTAAATACCTTCTTCCCTAAAAGGAACCAACTAAGAAATGGCTGGTTCCATAATTGGGGCAGTGTGTGTTAGCATGTGATAATTCTTTTTTTTTTTTATTGTAATATAAGTGTCTAACATTAAGCTTTGGAGACATTCATGTCAAAGACATCCATCTCTGGTGAACATGTGACAGCTACATAATGAGATAAAGAGCCAGGCCACCCCAGCCGTGAAGTTCCCTCTTTCAGAAAGCTCTGGTTGACCTGATAACAGACCATCTCACTGACTGCTTGCTTCTTCCTTCCTGCACTTTAATTCCCGCTCTTATTTTTTAAATTCACCAATAATGAGTGAACCGTTAAAATCCTAGACGTTCCACCCTTAACCTCAAAAAGGTAGAACCCCAAGTCCAAGCTTGCTCATGAGCTCTCTCTCTACCCAGGACGTCGCTGTGTCAACCCAGCGGTGCCTTGTACCCTCCGGGGCATGTGAGTGATACACCTGGGCACGTCAGAGTTCCCTGATGGTTGCTGCTGAGACGTGTCTCACAGTCCTAGAAACCACAAGGGCCGGTCCACCCACAACACTGACTGCAAAAGGAGAATCTCTGTGGGGGCTGCTCGTAACTAGTATGAGCCCTGGTGAGCAGAGCCCCAGGCAATCCTGGCAAAAGCCTCACTGTCTACAGGCCAAGACCAACAGGCAGAGAAAGTCAAGATGGGTCTGGGACATCTTGGGCCATAAAATAAGGAATCATGAGGATGTGTAGGAAGGGCAGAGAAGCTTGAGTGGCTCTTGCTAGACAAATCTGGGATACTTTGAGCATCAAAACAAACAAATGGCAATGAACTTTAACCTAGTAAATAATGAAAGAATCCATGAATCTGTAGTGCTACGTAAACAGGAGAGAAAGGAAGGCTCTTACAAACAAATGCAAACAAACATTAAAGGAGCAATCAGTTACTTTTTAACTGTGTACATAACTGAAAACGTACTATGCTGAATAATTTTTAAGTGCAAGGTAGTTTTTATCTTTATATGAGGAAAATCACTTGGGAAATTGTTTCGTGATACAATCTATAAACTATGTATTCCAAGACATGTATGTTCTAGATAGATGCTTAGTCCCTTGTGCAAATCAAGTGCTGGTCCAAAAGACTGCTGAAATTTTATATGCTTACTGATATTTTACACTTTTTTATTCTGCATGTCCTGTAAAGTTATAAGTCTGCACAATAAAAGTGGTTAACAATTCAAAAAAAATAAAGGAACAATCAAATCAAGAAAATCATCAATGGAAATTAAAACTGGCTAAACGTTTGAAGCAGATGATGATATTTACATAATCTCAACTTATCTCTCTGTAATTATTTATTATTAAGGGAAAAAACAGTAACTGTACAGATGATTCCACCAAAAAAGCTATTCAGATCGATCCTACATTATTTAAATGATAATAGTTAGTATGCAGAGACAGCCCATAGGTAAATAGCATTTTACTGATTTTGCCAGGGTAATGAAATTTCCAAGACCAGACCATAACAACCCATGGATATAGATCAAACCAGTCAGTCCTAAAGGAAATCAACCCTGAATATTCATTCAAAGGCCTGATGCTGAAGCTCCAATACTTTGGCTAAGCTGATGCGAAGAGCTGACTGATTGGAAAAGACCCAGATGCTGGGAAAGGTTGAAGGCAAAAGGAGAAGAAGAGAGCAGGAGGTGAGATGGTTAGATAACATCACCGATTCAGTGGACGTGAGTTTGAGCAAACTCCGGGAGAGAGCCAAGGACAAGGAAGCCTGGTGTGCTGGTCCATGGAAACAAAGAGTAGGACACGACTGAGCGACTGAATAACAGCAACAACAGAGATCACATTTCTTTTATCTTGTTATTCCCAGGACAACATGGGTACAGATGCTCAAGAACTATTTTTTGAATGCATGAATATCCATGATTCATTAAAGAAGCAATAAGACAACTTCAGATTTCGCTAATCAGGGTAACTTGGCACCGCTAAAGAATCCCGGTCCAGCAGTCAGAAGACTGGCCTCTAGTCCCAGCAGTGGTGCTGAGCAACCAGGGCCTCAGCTGTCCTCTGCTCCACATCTCCTGCAGTTCAGCAGCTCCAAGACCTTTAATATCTCTAGGTCTCAGTTTCCTTCCAAAACAATGGTGTACATCTAGGAGCTTTACCACTAAGCAGGTCTGAAACATGCTGGGTGATTTATTCCATAGCTGTCCCCTACAGAAAATGCTCAGGGAATCAGCACTGGGACTCACCCAGATGATGACACCCGGCCCCAAAGTGAAAGCGTTAGTCATTCAGCTGTGTCCAAGTCCTCGCAACCCCATGGTCTTCCCATAGAATTCTCCAGGCAAGAATACTGGAGTGGGTAGCCACTCCCTTCTCCAGGGGATCTTTCTGACCCAGGGATTAAAACAGGTTCTCCTGCATTACAGACAGAGTTTTCTACCATCTGAGCTACAAGTGAAGCCCACAAAAGATCCTCTTCACTGCTTGAAGAGGAAAAGATGCTCAGCATCACTAATCATGAGGGAAATCAAATGAAAACCACAATGAGACATCAGCTCACATATACTAGGAGGGCTACCATGGGGGAAAAAAGAAGAAAAAATAGTGTTGGCAAGGATGTGGAGAAACTGGAAATCTGCACACTGACAGTGGGATTGTAAAATGGTGTATCACAAAGGACAAAGATTTTATGATTTGATTTACATGAAGTCCTCAGAGCAGTCAAATTCAAAGAGAAACAAAGTGGCCCTGTGGTTGCCAGGGCCTGGGGACAGGGAAGTGGGCAGTTAGTGTTTTAATAGCACACTAATACAGGATGTGGAGAAGGCAATGGCACCCCACTCCAGTACTCTTGCCTGGAGAATCCCATGGACGGAGAAGCCTGGTGGGCTGCAGTCCATGGGGTCGCGAAGAGTCGGACACGACTGAGCGACTTCACTTTCACTTTTCACTCTCATGCACTGGAGAAGGAAATGGCAACCCATTCTAGTGTTCTTGCCTGGAGAATCCCAGGGATGGTGGAGCCTGGTGGGCTGCCGTCTATAGAGTCGCACAGAGCCCAACACGACTGAAACAACTTAGCAGCCGCAGCAGCAGTACAGGATGAAAAGAGCTCTGGAAATTGGCTGCACAATAATGTGAATGTAGTTAACAACACTGAACTGCATGCTTAAAAATGGTCAAGATCATAAATTTTATGTTGTGTGCATTTTCCACAATTTTAAAAAATTTAATCAGAAACAAAAATGGTACCTGATGTGCCTCATTTGGAAGTGTTCCTGTGTTAGAGTCTAGACTTTGCCACTTCCTGGTTATATGACCGTGAACCAGCCACATAACCTCCTAGTATTGGCCTCTGGAAAGTGGGGAGAAGACCTGGAGGGAACACCTCCCTGGGATGCTGAGAGGATCGGTGATGCTCTGAACAGGAGAAAGATCCCCCAGACAAAGAGCAGTCATCACCACCACGGAGTGCTCGAGCAATCCCGTGGTCCCCAGTAGAAAGCCTCTGATAACTTTGATAGATGAGCTTACAACAACAACAGCCCCCAACAGGAAGAAGACAGACTGCTCTCCTTTCCCGGCAAGGACTCAGCCAGTGAAAAGCCGTGGACCCTGTAAGAGCCCTCCCAACCTCCTCTTCCCCTCTATGAAAGTGCTCTCCAGCCCTGGCACTTTGGGGACTGACACTTGGCTCTCCACAAATGCAGACCTCAAACTGACATTCTCTGCTGATTCTGGATAAGCCCATTTTTGCTGGAGAAATATCTGACAGTCTATTTGTTCAGGTCAACAGAGGGAAGGGAATCAACATGATTCAGGGACCCATGGAAGACTCCAAAAGGCAAATTATCCACTTGACACCTCTGAAAGGACATTTGTCTCAGGCTGATCAGGTTCAGAACTATAAAGACCAAAAAAAAATCAAGAATAAACTACAGGAGATAAACTTAAATTTGTTAGGAAGTTTATTTTGCCCTAAGGACATACCAGTAAATTTGAATATATCTTTGGGATGTTCTACCTCTTGCTTGAGGCTGTGGATATTGTATAAAATTATCAAAACTCATCAAACTAAACAGTTATTGAGAACAGGTCAAGCCAGGAGAAACAGCCCTGCAGAGCTCACTCAGCCTCCTTCTTCAACATGGATTTCTGACTGTTAATGAAGAATAACAAGTGGTATTCTGAAAATGGTGCAGAGAATCCTAGTTTGAAATTTAATATTTCTATGTATTCACCATCGATAGCCACTAGGGGCCTTACAGGACCAACCTCCATAAACCATCTCAGCACTCGGCCAGTTCACATCCCCCTCATGTCATCAGCCTCTCTGACAAGAGTCTCTGGAGAGTCTGACTTGGCACCAGTGACAGTTTCCACAACCACGCTCCCTTTGCAAGGGGACAGTTCACTGACTGAGACGTGGCCAGTGTCAGGGGAGCGAGGATGTAACTGCTCCCTGAAGGGTCAAGTGCATCCGGTCCAAGGTCCTGTCCCACCTCATCCCTGGGGACAGGTCCTGCACTCACCCCCAGCCTGCTGGCCTCTGGGACGAGGGTGCAGAGAAATGCAGAGCTCACCCCAGAGGCTGCAGTGAGGAGAGCGGGGACATCACCAGGGAGAGTCTCAATCTGGATAATCCAGACTGGACAATCCAGTCCCCAGAGGGACACAGTTCATAAACTAGGCCACTGATTTTCAATAATGGGGAAGAAGAATTATTCAATAAACCATAATGGGAAAATGGGCTGTTTTAGAAAAAAATGGGGCCTATATTACATCAAAAACTAAAAAAAATTCTAGCTATCTTTACTGTTAAAATAAGAAAAAAGCTAAAATTAAAGACAGAGATTTAGATGATGTTGGGATCTTTAAAACACATACTATAAAAGCAACAAGAGAAATCAAAAGGAAAAGCTCTATTTTAATCAATGATATATAATTTAAAACCTCTAAAGAACAAATTAAAATCTGAAAAAGTATTGTATGCATGATTACAAGTTATTTCAAAAAATGCTCTATAGGAAAAATAATCTATTAATAGACATTTGAAGAAACACAAATAAATGGTCAGTAGACATAAAAAATCTTCCATCTCAACAAATCAAATCTCAACCCACTCCAGTATTCTTGCCTGGGAAATCCCATGGACAGAGGAGCCTGACAGACTAGAGTCCATGGGGTTGCAAAGAGTCGAACAAGACTGAGTGACTGAGCACGTATAAGTCAAATAAATTCAAATTAAAATGGTTTGAATTATTTTTAACTTTAGGCCCAGAAAAAACTGTAATTCAGGTACTCAAAGTTGACAATGAAATAAGCTCACAAACAGCTGTTAAGAGGGCAAATTGATCTGAACCTAATGGAAAACAATTCAGCCTTTCACTAATTATTCTACTTCCAGGAATTTGGAAAAAGATGCACCAAATATATATGGTCATAGATATGCATCACATCCTAATTAACAATAAACTGTATTAAACAAAAGTGGAAGACTGCATAAATTTCTATTAAATTCCACATTTTGACAGAAACAGATTCACAGACTTAGAGAATGAACTTGTGGTTGCCAGGGAGAGTGATGGGGGAAAGGGATAGTTAGGGACTTTAGCAGTAACATGTACACATTGCTGTATTTAGGATGGATAACCAACAAGGACCCACTGTATCACAAAGGGAATTCTGTTCAATGTGATGTGCCAGCCTCTATGGGAGCTGGGTTTGGGAGAGAATGGATAAATGTTTACGTATGGCTGAGTTCCTTTGTTGTCCACCTGAAACTATCACACTGTCAGTTGGATATACTCCTAAACAAAATAAAAAGTTTAACTAAAAAATAAATGTCACATTTTGAACATTATTTAATGCTATAAATAAATGTTAACCATAGAACATTAAGGAATCAGGATTCAAAGTTATTTAACTTTATAGAAAAGTGTGCATAATACAACACTGTTAAGCAACTATGCTACAATAAAAATTAATTCTAAAAAACCATGAGCTATAATTTCGATTAAAAAACAACTGCATGTGTAGATATGCACAAAAATTTATAATATGCACAAAATATCAGCAAGTATACCAGCTAAAGAAACCAAATCCTTGTTCCTTTCTTCTTCTTCTTCTTCTTTTTCTTCTACGTGCTCAGTCGTGTCCAATTCTTTGCAGAGCAGCCCCCCAGACTCCTTCATTCGTGGGATTCTCTAGGCAACAATATTGGAGTGGGTTGCCATTTCGTACACCAGGGGATCTTCCTGACCCAGGATCAAACCCATGTCTCTTGTGTCTCCACATTGGCAGGGGGGTTCTTTACCTCTGAGCCACCTGGGAAGCCCTTCTTCTTCCGTAAAGTTTTTTATAGCAATAGAAAAATATATATTCTTTTCTAAAATTTGCAATTACCAATAGCCATCATGTATGCCTTCTCTTAAAGTCCCACCTGTGCTGTGAAAACACTAAAACTCTAGTGAGGTCATTTGTATAAAGACAATAAGCTAATTATTGGTATTATTTACAGTTGAGAAAGCAGATGAAATGTAAGAAAAGTAAACACCCAATGAGAAGATGAAAACTCAGTTTCTCTGCAAGGTGGGCCTTGTCTCTGGGCAGCACTTCCCACCTGGGCTCAATTCAGTTTCCCAGGACAGCGAGTGGGGGACAGGAGGAAACCACGAGGGCACCTCAGACTTTACATCCAGGATGGCAATTATGGTTGCCAACTAACTTCGCAAAGTCTGGGCCTATTTTTAAAAGTTAACACTAAAGTAACAATGCCAACAGGAGGAGCAGCTTAAAGCAGAAGCCAGCCTCCACCTTCCATCAGAATCTCTTGGAGCTTGTTTAACCCCATCCCCAGGGTTTCTAACTTTACAGAATTGCTCTAGAAGGAATACAGGGGGATTTGCATTTCTAACAAGCTTCCAGGTGACGAGGATGATGCAGGTCTGAAAGCCATACTCTGGGAATAGTCATCCTAAAGCTTAATTATAGAGACATTTCACGTGCATCACCTCCAACAGCAAAAACATTAAGAGCTTCCCTTGAGAAACTCCACCTGCGAGACCAAAGGTGTGTTTGGAATCACATTCTCCCTGCATTTAAGAACAAGTATGGCAGCCATTCTGACTGGTGTAAAGTGGTACCTCATTGTGGTTTTGATTTGCATTCTGCCATCCAAAAGTCTACAAGCAATAAATGCTGGAGAGGATGTGGAGAAAAGGGAACCCTCTTACACTGTTGGTGGGAATGCAAACTAGTACAGCCACTATGGAAAACAGTGTGGAGGTTCCTTAAAAAGCTGCAAATAGACCTGCCATATGACCCGGCAATCCCACTGCTGGGCATATACACCGAGGAAACCAGAATTGAAAGAGCCACGTGCACCCCAATGTTCATCGCTGCATTGTTTACAATAGCCAGGACATGGAAGCAACCTAGATGCCCATCAACTGACGAATGGATAAGAAAGCTGTGGTATATATACACAATGGAATATTACTCAGCATTAAAAAAAAATTCATTTGAAGCAATTCTACTCAGATGGACGAAACTGGAGCCCATTATCCAGAGTGAAGTAAGCCAGAAGCAAAAACAACAATACAGTATATTAACACATATATATGGAATTTAGAAAGACAGTAATGAGAACCCAACATGGGAGACAACAAAAGGAACGCAGATGTATAGAATAGACTTGTGGACTTTGTGGATGAGGGTAAGGGTGGGATGAGATGGGAGAAGGGCATTGAAGCATGTTAATTGTCATGTGTCTAATCAATCGCCAGCCCAGGATTGATGCTCGGGACTGGTGCAGCGAGATTTCCCGGGGGGGAGGGAGGAGGGAGGGGGGACCCGGAGGGGAAGCATATGTAAACCCATGGTGATATCATAACAATGTATGGCTAAAACAATAATTTAAAAAAAAAATAAATAAATAAATAAAAGAGAAAAAAAAAAAAAGAACAAGTATGCAAATAGAAGCAGCTCAGAACAGCAGTTACATCCACAACAATACAGGCTCAGAAGCCAGACTACCTGGTTTGGGATCCAACTCTCACTACTAGCTGTGTGATCGTAGGCAATCTGCTCAACCTCTCAGAATTTGGGGCAGAATGGATACATGTTTATATATGGCTGAACCCCTTTCCTGTCCACCTGAAACTATCCCAATACTGCAAATTTGCTATACTCCAATAAAAAATAAAAAGTTTTTAAAAAATTACTTAACCTCTCTGCTTTAGTGACTTCACCTGTTAAGTAAGAGGTAATAGCCCCTTCCACTCCAGCAGAAAAATTGGAAATGGGTGCCTACCCAAATCAATAAGAAGTCCTCCCATTCCCATTTCCATGCATATACACATGGAAAATCCACAACAGAACATGCCTTGCCCTGAAGAGTTCCTTGCCCTGTCTGAAGTTAAGGAAAGGAGTCCCTACTTTATTATTTACTGTGCTTGGTGTTTAGTCACTAAGTTATATCCGACTCTTTTGCAACCCCATGGACCATAGCCTGCCAGGCTCCTCTGTCCATGGGATTTCCCAGGAAAGAATACTGTTGTGGGTTGCCATTTCCTTCTCCAGGGGATCTTCCCCACCCAGGGATCAAACCTACGTCTCCTGGTCTCCTGCTATGGCAGGTGGATTCTTACCAATGAGCCAACAAGGAAGCCTACACCCATATTTTTTCTGCTTGGCCTTTTTTCCTTAAGGGCCACCAAATGACCAAGAGATGTAGTTACAGACTGAACACAACCACCATCAGAACAAGCACAGAAGCTTCCATTTCCTGGGGATCCCCAAGGCCCTCCCATAAAAAAAAAAAAAAGGAAACATCAGAATTTGTGGGAAGGATGAATGGTTTAGGGTCCAGAAATGAAAGATACAATAATCACCCAAGTGTGATTAAACCCAAAGGTTCCTGCCCACCTAGTGGTCCCAGCTACCAGATGGAAAACTTTACAGCTTCATCTCTCTGAGCAGCTTTTCATCTGTGTGTTTCCTCCCAGCTCAGGGACCCTTCAGTGGTTTCAGGAACAAATGACTCCTGGGCAGGACCACCTGCATCAGGACCATGCTCTGCTTCTCTAAAGGCTAGAGATGCTGATAAGACCCCACAGGCTTCAGGGACCCCATTCCCAGGGTGACTCTCAAAGGTGGAAGCAGAGACATTCACAGTAAGGAAAGGGGCTGCTCAAATACATCCTCCAGTCCTCTCAACGTATCCCAGATAAAAGCAAAATGTGTTCAAGAATCATGTCCCCGTTAACTAAATAAAAAACAATAGCGTTCTTACACACATGAAATGTGTCACAGCTAGACACCAGGATGCACAGTGAGAGGTGCACACGGAGAGAAGGAGGGAGGGCGACACGGTCACAGACACAGGGTCAAGGGAGCCGGGCGCAGGTGGAACTCGGCTGTGACCTAAGGAACGTGGGGAAAGCTGGGGGCATTATTGGAAGATGGCAAGGCTGCAGGAGCTAATTAGACAAAGGAAGGTGTTCACAGCTGCTTCGTGGGGAAAGGGTGCGAATTAGTTCAGAACTAGGAATCCGGAGCTGTACTGGAGCGGCATCTTGCCGGCCTGGGCCTGCGCGGGCCGGGGGCGTGGGGTGGGAAGCCGGCTAAGGATGGCGCGCGGGGGTCCAGTCCTTCTCCCGCCGGGGGTGACTCCCCTGGGCAGCCTGGGTTCTCAGCCTCCCTGCCTCCTGCTCCCGCTGCCCCTCCTGCTCCCCTGGACTAAGGACGCTGACGGGGCAGCGAGCTGCAAGGCAGGGAGAACTTGCGCCTCGCCACCAGCTCCCTCTTCCCTTTCCTGCTACCCCTTCCCGCCGCCTCACCCCGAGGGCGCAGACCCGGACCCCGCGCCCGGCGTGGGGAGACCCCGCCCGCTACAAGCAGCCATCGGACAGCGCGCCCTCGCCGGGACCCTCGCCGGGACCCTCGCCCCTAGGTCCCTGCAGGGCGCGGCAGCCTCAGGCACGGGGCCTTAGACGGCGGGGTGTCTCAGCCCAGGCGGGGCTCACCAGGAGAACAGCCGGGAGCAGAAGTTCGCGTCCTGCAGCGGGGTGGGCTCCTCCTCCGGGGACACCGGCCGCATCTTGCCGGCCTGGACCGGCGCGGGCCGGGCCGTGGGGTGGGGGCAGCGGGGCCACGCGCGGGTGTGAGGCGAGGCCGCTGATGGAGGCGGAGAGGGTACCGCACGGCGCGGGCGCAGGACCCCAGGCGCCCACGGTCCCGAACTGGGCTGCAAACTCTACCAAATTCTGAGCCCGGGCTCCCACTCAGAAGATGGAGAAGGAGGCGCAGGCTGCAGCAGAAACGCCCCTCAGCTGCGGTGAAGACCCTGAGAAAGCTGGCAGAAGGAGATAGCAGCCCGCCCTCCGGGCACGCTGCCCTCATCAGCACCAAACAAGGGCGCTGTGGGAAGGTCTCCAAGTGTAATGGAGCAGGGCCCTGGGGGGCCTTCCTGGGATAGAGCCCACCCCTCCTCCCCACTACCCCTATCCCCAACCCCTGGATACACTGAGCTAGTGGCCAGTACTGGTCAGTGGAGGTGAGCACAGATGACGGGCACAAAGCTGCCAGGCTACTTAGGTGACAGCCCCAGGCTCCCCAGGCTCTGCTCTACTGCTAGGCTGGCCCTGAGGTATCCTGGTTTGATAAGAGGAGGGAAGAGGAAAGACCCCAGCACATTCTTCTCCTGGCATGAAGGACAGTTACTCAGCAGTAAACTGAGGCACAGAGAAAAGTACATAAGCAAGAAGTCGTTTACTTTGTCAATCCCTCAAATAAATAAATTCTAAATGAGCTAATAAGCGGGTATCAGTACAAGAGGGAAATAAATAACTTCAGACTTTTTTTTTTTTACCATATATGAAACCCATCTGAAGATATATGAAGAAAATAAATGCATTCAAAAATATTTCTGGAATGAATAAAGTGTGGTATAAACACACAATGGAGTAATCATTGAGCCTTAAAAAGGAAAGAAATTCTGACGCACGCCGCAGCATGGATGAACCTTGAAGACTGTGATGTTGTGACTTAAGTCTTTAGTCTCTGTGCTGTTGCTGGCACAAAACTCCTAAAACCTTTAGGTGCTCTAAGAGTGAAAAAGTATCTTTCGATAATTATAACAAGCCCCTTTCAACCACACCTGAGTTTTAGTGAATTCATCTGTTTGTCAAAAAAACCAAAATCAGGTGTTTGACCTGATTAAAGGGTTGGCACTTTTAGCCCCACCCCCCATATCCAGGGAGGAGAGGGACTGGAAACAGTTCAACCACCAATGGCCAATGCTTTAATCAACCTAGCCTAAGTACGTTTCTATGAAGCCTCAATAAAAACCAGTAGGATGGGGTTCACAGAGCTTCCTGGATAGTGAACCTGTGCAGGTGCTGGGAGGGTGACTCTCCTGGAGAGGCCTGGAAGCCCCTGCCCCTCCCCCTACCTTGCTCTCTGCATCTCTTCCATCCAGCTGTTCCTGAGTTGAAACCTTTTATAATAAACTAGTGATCTAGTAAATGGGCTTCCCAGGTGGCTTAGTGGGTAAAGAATCCACTTGCAACGCAGGAGACTCAGGCTCGATCCTGGGTTGGAAAGCTCCCTTGGAGGAGAAAATGGCAATCCACTCCAGCATTCTTGCCTGGAAAATCCCATGGACAGAGGAGCCTAGCAAGCTACAGTCCAGGGGGACACAAAGAGTCAGACATACCTGAGCGACTATCACACACATAACAACTAATGTTTTCTTCTCTCGTGTAAATGCTAAGTAATGTAAATGCAAGGAGAGCAAACCAGTGAATCCTAAAGGACATTAACCCTGAACATTCACTGGAAGGACTGCTGCTGAAGCTGAAGCTCCAATACTTTGGCCACCTGATGGGAAGAGCTGACTTGTCAGAAAAGACTGATGCTGGGAAAGATTGAAGGCGGGAGGAGAAGGGGACGACAGAGGATGAGATGGTTGTATGGTATCACTGACTCAATGGACAAGATTTTGAGTAAACTCCAGTAGTTAGTGAAGGACAGGGAAGCTTGGTGTGCTGCAGTCCATGAGGTCGCAGGGAGTCTGAGGTGACTTAGCGACTGAACAACAAATGTGAGGATTATAGTGCCATCTACTGGTGAAATGTAGTATGACACCATTTATGGGATGCAATACTGAGATACTGTACAGACAGGGAAGGAAACAAAAGGACAAGTTAGACAGTGATTATACATTAAGGTGATAGTAAATCTGTCTTCTATGAGAAAGTTATAAATGTGGACACTGAAAAGGTATCTGATGATAGATATTAAATATTACTGCTAATCGTTCTTGAGTGTGATATTGGTATTGCGGTTGTGTTAAAACATCTTTACGCTTTAGAAGTTTAGGGCCACAACTGGCCCACTATCTGTTTCTATATGGCCTGCAAGTTAAGAACAACCTCTACATTTTTACTTAATTACTTTGGCCACACCTCGAAGCTTGCAGGATGTTAGTTCCCTGACCTGGGATCAAACCCAGGCCACTGCAGTGAAAGCACTAAGTGTTAATCATTAGACCACCAAGGAGTTCCAAATTTTCACATTTTTAAATGGTTGAAAGAATCCACAAAAGAAGAATATTTTGTGTCATAGGAAAATTAAATGAAATTCAAATTTCAGTGTCCAAACATAAGGTTTAATTGGAGCAGAGCCGTATTTGAGCTTTAACAGCAGAGCTGAGGAATTGCAGAGATCATGGGAAAGCCTGGAAATGTACTTCCTGGTCCTTTACAGAAAATCTCTCCCAACCCTGCCCCAGAGCTCTGCTGTTCTAAGCATGCCCTGCGGACCAGCAGCATCGGCTTGGGAAGCTGTTAGAACACAGAATCTTGTCTCTACCCTAGACCTACTGATTCAGATCTCCAGATCCCAAGTGAGTCCTGCTTGCATTACAGTTTGAGAAGCACTGGTGTACTTGAAAGTATGTTAGCTTGATTTATAACTTTTGAATATTTAAACATATAGTATGCACTTCATTTATACTGTTGACCTGGGGTCACAGATGTGAGTGGCAGGTCTGTTAAATGCTTCTCAAAGTATGCTCGGAGGACCTCCTACCTCAGAACTCGCTTGTTGTTTATCAAAAATTTAAATTCCCAGGCCCCACTTGTGTGACCCCCTGAATCAGAATTCTCAGGGTGGAGCCTGCATTCTGACCCCTCCCCTGGTGACTCTGATCCACAGCAGAGCTACAGGAGCACTTGTAATGGGGCGGGGCCACGGGGAACTGGAGAGCTGACCCAAGGGGCAGGGAGCATCAGGAAGAAGGGAGGGAGGGCCCAGGTCAGAGGAAGGTGCTGACCATGAGCTCACACCCTTCCTGCTTCCCTCCTGATTCTCCTCACAACCTAGCCTGACCCCACCCCCGGGAGCTGGCTGCAGGGAGAAGCTGCCAGAACGGGGCAAGAGTGTCCTCCTGCCGACTGTGGGGTTCTCGGGGGCTGCCCTGCAGAAGGAAGGACCTGAGTCAGGGGCAGTAGGAGCAAAGGGGCTGTGGGCGCCTGGAGGGACCACACGGACCCACCCGGGGAGTCAGGCTGAAGCCGCTGAGCAGGTCTTTGAGCAGGGAGACCTCCTGGTCCTGCAGGGACACGGGAGGAGCTGGGACAGACTGTGAGGTCCCACTGGGGCTCAGAGGCTGCATCTGTTCATCAGGAGTCATATGACCTTGAGCAAGGTCCTTAAGCTCTGTAGGCCTGTTTCCTTGTCTGTGAGATGGGTGGCCTAATAAATACCCTCTAAGCTTTTGTTACGATTAAACATGATAGTTAAGTAAGAACACATCCTGCCACACAGAGCAGAATAAGGGGCAGTTGCTGTTTATTGTATACTTCCCTGGTGGCTCAGATGGCAAAGTGTCTGCCTACAATGCAGGAGACCCAAGTTTGAAAGGTTGGGAAGATCCTCTGCAGAAGGAGATGGCAACCCACTCCAGTACTCTTGCCTGGAAAATCCCATGGATGGAGGAGCCTGGTAGGCTACAGTCCATGGGGGCATGACTGAGCGGCTTCACTTTCAACTTTCTGTTCAGCTGCTTATTGTGAAGCTTGTCACCTTACACCTCTGCACTTTCTGATGCTTGATACCACAGGCACTTGTCACTGGCTGATAAGACCAGTTTCCTCAAGCCCCAGGCACAGGAAGGCTCCAATCACAGGCATGGTGCCAGACCCGCGCTTGGCCAGTGACCTAGAGCTCCCTGAGCTTCCTTGTGCAGGAGTAACTCCTTGGACTTGGCTGATTATTTCCTTTCCCATTTTAGGGAAGTTTTCAACTACTATCTCCTGAAGTATTTTCTGATGGTCTTTCTTTTTGTCTTCTTCTTCTGGGACTCCTATGATTCGAATGTTGGTGCATTTAACATTGTTCCAGAGGTCTCTGAGGTTGTTCTCATTTCTTTTAATTCTGTTTTCTTTTTTCTTCTCTGTTTCATTTATCTCTGCCATTCTGTCTTCTACCTCATTTATCCTACCTTCTATCTCTGTTATTCTACTGTTAGTTCCCTCCAGGGTGTTTTTGATCTTATTTATTGCATTATTCATTATATTTTGACTCTTTTTTATTTCTTCTAAGTCCTTGTTAAACCTTTCTTACATCTTGTCAATCCTTGTCTCCAGGTTATTTATCTGTAACTCCATTTTATTTTCAAGATTTTGGATCATTTTCACTATCATTATTTGGAATTCTTTATCAGGTAGATTCCCTAGCTCTTCCTCTTTTGTTTGGTTTGGAGGGCATTTATTCTGTTCCTTTACCTGCTGGGTATTTCTCTGCCTTTTCATCTTGTTTATATTGCTGTGTTTCCTCTTTATTGTGGAGGTTCCTCGCTGTCAGTGGGGTTGGACGGGTGGTTTGTCAAAGTTTCCCAGTTGGGGAAGCTTGTGTCAGTGTTCTGGTGGGTGGATCTGGAGTTCTTCTCTCTGGCAAGCAATGAAGTGTCTAGTAAAGAGTTTTGAGATGTCATTGGGCTTGGTGTGAATTTGGGCAGCCTGTATATTGAAGCTCCAGGCTATGTTCCTGTGTTGCTGGAGAATTTGCGTGGTATATCTTACTCTGGAACTTGTTGGCCCTTGGGTGGTGCTTGATTTCAGTGTAGGTATGGAGGCGTCTGATGAGCTCCTACCGATTAATGCTTCCTGGATTCAGGAGTTCGCTGGTATTCTCAGGATTTGGGCTTAGGCCTTCTGCCTCTGGTTTTCAGCCTTATTCTTACAGTAGCCTCAGGACTCCTCCATCCCAATTTTGTCGCTGCTATTGTTGTTTCGTCACTAAGTAGTGTCCAACTAAGTAGAAACACCCAAACACAGGGAACTGAGCAAGTTCAACTTTCGGTATGCCTAGAAGAGTGGGCAGGAGCGACTCCTGAAGTGACTGCCGGGCTGATTCCTTCCCAGCAAACCACATCTGGGGACTCCTGGTCTGCTCGTAGGTTTGTGATGAATTAAGGCTGGGCTTTTATGAAACCTTCAGGGACAAGTGCACCATACTGAAAATCACCACCGGAGGGCAGCAGAATCCAAACGGAGAGGAGAGTGGAAAGGCCTTGGAATGAGGGCCCAGGAAGGTCACCCAGGGGGCAAGAAGGGTGAGGGCCTCTAGCTTTGCCTCACCCTCCTCTTTCACCCCGCCCTCCACACGCAGAAACACACACACACGGTGCTGCTGAATCAGGTCACTCTGTTTCCTTGTCCAGGTACAGTCCTTTATCTCTTAAACATGGCAAAGGTGGTTTGTAAACTTGCCAGGGGAGCTATGTCAAATCCCAGTGCTGAAGCCTCATCTCAGTTAAATCCGTGTCTTGGGGAAGGGGAGACAGGAGTCAACACTTTTTAAAACCCCACAGGCGATTCCACCCTGCAGTCAAGTGAGAATCACTGATGAAGGCAAAAGATCTCATTTCTTCCCGAATGGCAGCAGCTTCCATTCCTGGAGGCCTCCTCCAAGAAGCCTTCCTGACTAGTCACACTTCTCCCTCATCTGTCCATGAATTTGTCTGTAGTTGGGACCCGCACTTTCCATATTTGAATGTGCCTGTGGGTCCCCTGGGGACACTGTTAGCGAGCAGATTTAGACTCAGGAGGGCAGGGCCGAGGGTCGGCATCACTAGGATGCTTCCAAGTGCTGCCCGCTGCTGGCCCAAGGCCCCACGTGCAGGGTCTGCAGGAGAGCCCTCTGTCTTTGAGATTGTTCTTGGGCTGTTTGGGCTCTTTTTCTGCCTTCCCCGCACCCGGGGAGAGTGGCTGGTCTCCAGCCCTTTCCTGTCCTGCCCATCTCATCCCACTCCAGTCCCCACCACACTGCCCACGGTGTGAACACAGAGCTGCACGCACACACACACACACACGGAACGCTCTCCAATGACTGTTGAATGAATAAGTGAACAAGCCCTGAGGAATCTCAATGCCCCAGGAACCCTGGGTTCTCAGCACCATGGTCCCTGCAGCCAGGCCCCACTGTGTGGTCGTGGTGCCGAGCTTCTCATTCACAGATTAAAACATTTTATCAGAAACAAACAGGGCTTCCCTGGTGCCTCGGTGGTGAAGAGTCCACCCGCCAATACAGGAGACATGGGTTCCATCTCTGATCCGGGAAGATTCCACAGGCCGTGTGGAGTGACTAAGCCCCTGCGCCACAGCTCTGGGAACCCAAGCACCTAGAGTCGGTTCTCTGCAACGAGAGAAACCTCCTCACTGCAGTGAGAAGCCCCAGCACCGAAACTAGAGAGCAGCCGCTGCTGGTGGCACCTGGAGAAAGCCTTCCAGTAGCAAAGAAGACCCAGCGCCACCATAAATAAAATGCAAAAATAATAATAAAAGCTAAAAATTAAATTAAAAACCACCAAAACTGAACTCTTAGGTACAGAAAACAGACTGGTGGTTCCCAGAGGCAGACGGCTGGGGATGGCTGAAATTGAGGAAGGTGACCCAAAGGCACAAACTTGCTGTTAGTAAGGTAAATGAGTCCGGGGCATGTAATGTACAGCACGGGGAGTATAGTTACCCACACTATACTGTATACTTGAAAGTTGCCAAGAGAGTAGATCTTAAAAGTTCTTATCACACACAAAAATTTATAACTGCATAGTCATGAATATCAACCCAATTAGGGAGGTTGAGATGGACATGCACACACTACTATATTTTAAATGGATAACTGAGGGACCTCCCTGGTGGTCCAATGGCTAAGACTCCACACTCCCAATGCAGGGGGCTTGGGTTTGATCCCTGGTCAGGGAACTGGATCCCACAGGCCTTAACTAAGAGTTTGCACGCCGCAGCTATTAATAAGATCCCACAAGCCACAGTGAAGACCCAGTGCAGCCAAATAAATAAATAAAAATAAATATTTTGAAAAATGGGTCATCGACAAGGGCCTACTGTATAGCACTTGGAACTCTGCTCAGTGTTTTGTGGCAGCCTGGCTCAGAGGGGGAGTCTGGGGAGGAGTGGATACATGTATGACTGAGTCCTTCACTGGTCACCTGAAACTGTCACAACATTTGTTAATGGGCTATACTCCAATACAAAATAAAGGGTTTTTTGGTTTTTTTTAAAAAAAGAGTGGTTTTTAGCATAAACCAAGGCCTTGAGCCGTGTCCTTCCCTCTGGAAACTGGAGCCATCTCCAGGGATGAGGAGGTGACTAGGAACAAGGTCTGCCATCAGATACAAGGTTTAAGGTACAGTCCTCCTCAAGTAGTGGGCAAATGCATAACTGACAGCAACAGAGATGGACAGGAGACGGGTACAGTGAAGGCCTACCTGAAGACAGAGGAGCAGCTGTGGGATGATGACCACAGGAGAAAGGCTGGAAAAGGAAGTGTTTTGGGGTGGGAACATGATGAGTTTGCTTTGGGATATATTTGTGACCAGATAGGGTCTCTATGTGTCTTATGTGTATCATCTCCATCTTTTTCCTGTTCCCCCTTCTGCTTCAATCTTCCCTTCAAGTTTAAAACTCTCTTAAATAGAAGCACTAACTTGATTTCCTTTGTCCTCACAAAACAAGCAAAATGCCTTACACATAGAAGATGATTAATGGACATTTGTTGAGTGGATGGATGGATGGGTGAATGGATGGACAGATGGATGGGTGCATGAGTGGATGAGTGGATGGACGGATGGATGGATGGATGGATGGACAGGTGGGTGGGTGGGTGGATGGATGAGGATAAATGGATAGACAGATGGATGAATGGGAATAGGTGGGTGAATGGATGGATGGATGGATATGGATGGGTAGATGTGGTAGGGATGGGTGGACAGAATAGGAGAGCAGAGTTGGGATCTGTGTGGGGACAACAAACAGACAGACGTAAAAGATCAGAAATAAAAGTTGGCAGAACTTAAAAAGAAGTTGCATTTCGAGAAATAAGGAAAGAGAGTAAAGACGGCTAGACTGCCTACTTGATATGCAAATGGTAAATGTTGTTTTATATTTTAAAAGTGTGAAATTAAAGTTCAACCCCAAGTGACACAGAATGATGTCACTCCTGACGTCACATTAAATGTCATTCCAGCTTGCTTGGCTCTGTCTCTGATAGGCCTGGTGCAGGCATTTTTATTGCTCTGGACGGCCTCTGGTTATCAAAGCAGAGATTTTCTGCTAAGTCATCTTAAAGTCCAACTTAACCTGCACAACACGTTGTCTTATAATTAAATTAAAATCATAGGATGTTGGATTAGAGAAATCTTCATTCAACCAGACCCGAGGATAGTGAGAGAGTGTAACCTGTCTGGGATAGAATTCCCTCACCCAAAAACATGTAGAACATTTCACTGGATTAACTGGCAACTCGCTGGGAGATTTGGGGTCCAATTTGCTAAAAGATTTTCTGTTTCCATCTTTCTTTTCAAGTCAGGTCAATATGCATTTATTCAGCTCTCTTATTGAAAATAATATGAAAAGTATTACTGAGTCCAAAGAATGAAGAAAATAGAGACAAAATGCAAGGAAAGGAAGAAAAATAATGAGTGAATAAGTAAGTTCATTCATGAATAAAGGATTTATTCATGAATAAATAAATTCATTCATCCAACAAATGAACGTCCAGAGCTCTCATTTGTACCAGGCACTGAATGAGGTAAGTGCTGCGCAACAGAGAAATATAAGCTGTTGGTTCTGTCCCCGGGAGTTTAGGATTTGCTTTATTTTTTATAAATAAAATCCCCATTGGATAGTTTAAATTCAGTTTATATTGGTGCTTTAATTCAATCAAAAATTTCACAAAGAAATAATCACAGACAATTTGCTTGGGCCTTGAAGGAGATGTTGAACATTCTGTGAGGGAAAAGGCCAAAAAAATCACACTGAACCACTGGATAGGATGTGAGTGTTTTGGTTGGATTAAATCCTAGGGCCCCTGGCCAGTAGGCTTCAGGAAGAGAAACTTTAAAACCTATTTTTCCACTACAGGCTATAGAAAATAATCCTTGGAACAGTGATTCAGGCATACTTTCTTCATTGAACATTGTCATGAACCTCTGAAGCTCTAAAAGGAATGACCTTTAGCAAAAGCTAATTGGCAAGCAGGACCAAATATTCTTATAGTTTTGAAACATACTGAGAAAATGATCATGTAATCCATCAATGCCTCAACCTTGGTTCCTTGTTGGTTAAACTCTATTCTTCAAAATTCAATGAAAGAAGGTACTGAAAGCAAGAGAGGACTCCCCTGGTGGTCTACCAGGCTCCTCTGTCCATGGGATTTTTCAGGCAAGAATACTGCAGTGGGTTGCGATTTCCTTCTACAGGGGATCTTCCTGACCCAGAGATTGAACTCCGGTCTCCTACATTGCAGGCAGATGCTTTACTCTCTGAGCCACCAGTGAAGCCCTTATAAAGAAACTAATAACCTCCCAAAGGCCCCATCTCCTACCACCATCACATATGAGGTTAAGATTTTAATACATGAATATGGGGGAGACATTCAGTCCAGTTGAACCCGCTCATTTCCTCCTGTTCCCACTAAACCCTAAGCTGCATGAGGGCAAGGACTCTGTCTGCTGTGTTTTCTGTGTGTCTCCAGAGCTAAACAATGACTAGCAGGTGGAGGGACTCCATTGGTGTCTATAGACTGAACGAATGTCAGCCTCTGCAGAGCCCCCGCAATGACACGTCCTGAGGACGCTCAGGAAGAGAAAGCCCAGAACACTGTCCCCAGATGGCTGACGTGTATGTCAAAGGCGTGACTTCAGGGAGCCCAAACTCCTGTATCTTCCCCATACACGGAAAAGCACTAAGTTCCTTAACTTGAGATGTCCGGTTTTCTTTAATTAACAGCCATCTTTCGATGTTCAAACAACCTGGTCTTTGTTGCAAAAACTCCTTTCTCTCCTGGCTCCTCCCTTTCCTCTTTGGAGCACTCTCTCAGAATTATCTGAGAGGCTGTCTACTGGGCTTAAGGCCTTAGCTTTTAACCACACTGCATGGCCTGCTGGATCTTAGTTCCCTGACCAGGGACCAGACCCTGGCACCCTTGGAAGTGAAAGCATGCAGTCCTAACTACTTGACCGCCAGGGAATTCCCGAGTCCTCAGTTTTGCCCCCCAAATAAAATATAATTCTCAGCTTTTAGGTTGTGTACTGTTTTCTTTTAGTCGACAGGGTCAAGTTTTCTGAGAGGCCACTAGGACCCTAACATCATCCCCAGGCCCCCTCCCGTCCTTCCCTCCTCACACACACCACCCACTCTGCTGTCATCCCCCTGAACCGCTAAGAAGAGGCCGGAGTGTTCCCACCTGGTCATCAACCCCATAGAAGGGTGGGGAGAGGGCAAGGAGCCCGAACAGTGATGTGGTCTCAGCATAGCCTTCTTTTTAAATCGCAGGAGAGGAGGACCAGGTCTTGGTTCCAGCCCTAAAACCTGTCCTGCCTTGGCCATCCCGGCTGTGGCGTATCTGTGGGAAACACCTGCCCATAAAGTGTCACCGTCTTGGGGCCCTTGGGACAGGCGTGTCTGCAGTTGACATAGGGAGGGAGGGAGAAGCAGCCAGGTGGACACAGAAGCCAGCAGTGCTGGGACGTGACCTTGAGGAGCAATGCGGGCACTGGATTTCTTGGTGGGAGGAGCTTGTGTGCAGTGATGTCATTGGGAGACATATGCCTAGGGGTCTCTTCTAGAAGCCATGTTGCATAGAAAGCATAGTTTTTCCTCTGCTTTGTATTTATTTAGAGGAAAGGCTGATGGAGTCTGAGGTGGAGCGGTGGTGGCTGATGGTGGGACTTGCACACCCTATTGAGTAGACTCTGAGCTCTCCCCTGAGACAAGAGCAAGTAGGAGATGAGATCATTACAAGCGTTACCAACAAGCTCGGAGCGATTTCGGGCAGGGGTCCCTGAAAAAGTCTGGAGTTTCTACCTGGATTCCATTTGAATTGGGGCAGAAATGTAAAGATTTAGCATTGGTTCCCATAGACTGATTTAATGTAGAGCATAACTTTCACACACAGAAAAAAAACGAAAGTATGAGATATAAGACAGGTTGAAACGTTAAAAGATCACATGCCAATTAGGGGAAGAATCAAGATTTGTAAGTGGAAAGAGAAGACCTGCCAACTAAGTTAATAATCAAAGATAATTACAAACATTTTAAGAAGCTAAGGAAGCACAGTTGAGTTGTGGGGTATGTATAGCCAGAGAACAGGGTAATGAAGAGAAAATCCTGACAGGAAAAAAATTCAGGAAGGAAATAACTTATTGTTGGGAAATGATTTCCTCTCCTTATCTCAACCATTTGAGTTAAAGTAAGACCCGTGACAGAACCACTATTTCCAGAGAAGTCGTCTTTAGACGTGGTTTATAACACAGATAACCCGAGTGGCACCAGGCTGTCTTGAAGAGGTGATGGCTTGTAATTTGGTCTGCTTGCAGTGGACAGCATTTATGTTTACCCTGCACTTTTTACCCCATTGGTTGTAACATGCAGAAAGTAACCCTCACTGAAAGGGCCCCACAGCCCAGCCCCTCTTCAGAATTCAGCAGATGAGAAGCTGGGAAGCTCTTTTTTTCTGCTGACGGTAGTCACACACGGCTGGATGATTCATAAGACCAAGAGCCATGTCCGTATCTCAGAGTCACTAATTACCAAGAGAAGAACAAAGCCCACAACAACTTGGAGGACGGAAAGTTCTCAGAGAGTGAGTCTGTCCAAATAATCAGGGCCATTTTTTAAGAATCACATCCTGATTCATGTTGAGGTTTGACAGAAAACAGCAAAATTCTGTAAAGCAATTATCCTTCAATAAAAAACAAATTAATTAAAAAAAAATCACATTCTGATTTCTCAGCTGCCCCTTTTAAATATAAACTGTTCCCTGTGGCCCAAAGGAAACACTGTGAATGGTGCCTGAGATTTTCATAATGTTGACACGTGGATGAAAGGACCAGACGTGATCTTAGAATGAAGGCAATGACCAGAGAGAAGGGCAGGGGTCAAGGAAATGCCCCAAATTTTAAAAGGGTACATTTCAGAAATGAGCATTGGTAAGCTTGCTGGCAACCGCCAGATAAATTGTAGAATAGGCAAAGAGATGGTTTTAATGCTCTGAGTAAAACAAGAAGCTCCCAGTAGGAGCCAGTATGATTCCCTAAGAGCAAGAAACGGTGTATTAGATACTTTCTCTACTGATTAAGTTTACCGGGATGCTTTGAAACTTCTATCATGCTGTGCTGTTAGACAAGGAGGAGAAACCTGTGTCTGGTCGCCATCCACACAGACTCTATGACAGCACCAAGGGTGGTCGACCAGGCCCTGTGGCCCCTTCCTTGCTCCCATTCATTCATCTCAACAAAAACCTCCCGAATTCAACATATACCTTACAGATCATGGACCTAATGGATTTTTATCTTCTAGGCAAGAGAGAGAAATTGTTCAGCCCATGTCCTCACAGGGCTTATAACCTAGTGGTGGACAATCAGTACACAAATAATCACAATCCAGGCCAGAAAAACAAAGTCACAAAAAGAAAAGTACGGAGTTGTGTGGGCATCAGTGGAAACAAAGGTGCCATCTGGTTAGAAGATTAAGAAGACTTTGCATGGGAGCTGGCCTTGGAGGTGGAGTTTAAGGAGGAGAGAGATGGGGATGAGGAAGAAAGATATTTGCTCCATATGGTGTGAGCACAGACACAGACTAGGGAAGGCAAGATTGAGCACAAAGACGGTGGAAGCAGGGGGATGAGGAAGGCAAGTCAGGAGAGTTGGAACGCATTTCTCTTGCTAAGAACCAGCCTCGGTGAGTCCTTCAATTGAGTGTTTGGGTTTGGGGGTCACATGGTCTGGCATGAATCTTGCTATGACTGACACCTTCACATGAAACTGAGCAAGTTATGCAATCTCTCCAAGCCGTAGTTACTTCACTTGTAAGACAGGCATGGCTACAGCGTCCAATGCAGACGAACTTATTTCAGGACCTCTCATCCTGCTTGTTATTCTCCTCTCCAACCAATGAATGTAGTTTATCTACATGTTTTCTGAAATATGGTGCCCAAGACTAGCCCTGTGCAATCTGACTATGGGGTATGCGGGGTGGGGGGTATCACCCTCCCAATTCAGACGTCCTTATCCTATTAACGGTACTTCAAATTGCATTAACCTGTATGACTGCCAGATTTTCCTAGTGGTTTTTACTAAACATCGAAGAAACCATTTTTTTTTTTAATTCATCCAAATTGTTCTCTATCATCCTGTCCAATGGACTTTTTTTCTTCCCCAAAGACATAATTAGGTTTATTTTTCTTTGTAATGTTTGACTCTCCCCATGAAAGTTTTTTTTTTCAAACTTTTACTTTGTGTTGGGGTGTACATCGCGGCACTTCCCAAAGAACCTTCCTGCCGACGCAGGAGACATAAAGGGATGAGTGTTCCATCCCTGAGTCGGGAAGATCCTCTGGATGAGGGGATGGCAACCCACTCCAGTATTCTTGCCTGGAGAATCCCATGGACTGAGGAGCCTGGCGGGCTATAGTCCATGGGGTCACACAGACTCAGACATGACTGAATGACTTAGCATGCACGCAGGCACACATATATAGCTAATTAACAATGTTGTGACTGCTTCGGGTACACAGCGGAGGGATTCAACCATACTTATACATATATCCATTCTCCCAGAATACTCCTCCCATCCAAGCTAGTGTCCAAAGGATTTTTAAAGCCAGACATTAAGTTGAGGATCTGATAGGTTGTGATCTTGGCGTGTATTAGACATCACTGTCCTGGGAGAAGGAATGGAGCTTAGTTTGGGACCTGCTCTGCAGCCAGGTTCTTCTTCCACTGCCCACAAATCTCTGGGCAGGAACCTCAGAACACCCATGACCCCTTCATCCCTCATGCGTCACCAAGTTACTTGGTCTCATCCATTGCACATCTAAGCACCCGCCTTGGTGGTTCCCACCGCTGCCCTCTTGGTTCAGGTTCTCACAGGAAATACTGCAGGATCTTTCTGAAATGCAAGTACCATCAGAAATTCTCTGCTCAGAATGTTTCAATGGTTTTCTAGCTCCTCTAAGACAAAGTTTAAATGCCCTAATGGAGCTTAAAGTTCTCTTCGCACGTTCCCCTCTCTGTGCACCTGCGCCCCATCTGAACCTCCTCCTGCACGTCCACGTGTCAGCCTTTCCAGGGTACTCGCTGGTCCCTGATGCACTTGGCTCCTTCTGCCTTGAGGTCTTTGCTTGTAGATGGTTCAGGCCCTGCTCTGAATTCTCTGCACAAATCAACTCACTTCCTCCTTCTCACCACCACCCTCTAAAGTAGATAATATTACTTCCATTTTACAAATGGGGGAGTTCATATGTTAAGCATTTTGCCTGGAGTCACGCAGCTAATAAATTGCAGAGCTGGATAAGTCCCCTGACCTGAAATGCCTTTCCTTCCTTCCTCTGGGCCAACTTCTACCCATCTTTCAAGTAAATTCAAGCGCCGGCTTTGCTGGGAAGTCTGCCTATGCCCTGAACTTAACCCCATACAGCACTTACCGTCCTGGGCTAATCACTTGCTACATGATCATCTCCTCTAAGCAGTATATCCGCAGAGGATGGGACTGTGGCCTGTCCTCACTTCATCCCCATATTCTATACCGGGAATCTAATGAATGGAAAGGAACTCAGTAACGAATAAGTGAGTTAACTACTTCCAGGGTTCCTTTTGTAATTGTAATATGATACCGTAGTCATTTGCCAAATGGTAAAATTTTGGTCATCACTTTTTCCCATAATGTGTACAAAAATTTGGCCAAAGCTTACGTGCAAACCAGTGGTCTCCTGAAAACCAGTTCAGTTATCTCAAGTTTATTCAAGAGCACTACTGCTTTGTGAAGTGTTCTGGAATCATCTCAAAATGCACAGCTACAGGAAATTAAAGCTACCAATCCCAGCATGTTCTTTGCCCAGATGCCCTTTGAGTTCACGCAGTTGAGGATGTGAGTTAGTCTGCGGGTGAGTCAGGGAATCAATCAGAGCAGAAGAGACTCAGGAGCGCCAGCTGGCCGCACTTGGGGTCAGATGGGCATTGAGTGAGAGAGGAGCAGTGGACCCGGTGAGAAACACACCTGACGCTTTTCTACACAAAACGCTCACCACGAGAAAGCAAATACAGACAATCAGATAACCGTGTTGCTGTTGTTCAGGCCATAAGTCATGCCTGACTCTTTGCAACCTCATGGGCTACAGCACACCAGGCTTCCCTGTCCTTCACCATCTCCTGGAGCTTACTCAAACTCATGTCCATTGAGTCGGTGATGCCATCCAGCCATCTCATCCTCTGTCACCCCCTTCTCCTCCTGCCCTCAGTCTTTCTCAGCATCAGGATCTTTTCCAAGGAGTCAGCTCTTCGCATCAGGGAGCCAAGGTATTGGCGTGAGAAGCCGTAAAGAGGAGTTGAATAGTGAATCACTTGCCTTCCTGATCTGCCCACACAAATGCCACCAGAGGGTCTCATGGTCATACTGCGTTCTTTGCGTTTTCTTATTTTCTGCATTCTCTGTGTTCTGGCATCTAGTGCTTTGCTGTGGCAGCTGAGGGGATGGGGAGACTGCCCTCCCAGGGCCAGCAGATTCTTAGACATAACACACACGTGCAGCTTTCAGAGACAAATCAACTAATCCAAAGTCCACATCCCAGTGGCCTCCTTTCTCAAGCTTTTACACTTCAAGCTGATATTCCTCCACCCATATCAACCTGGGGCCAGGAGTGATTCCCACCCTTTACAGTGAGCAGGGGCTTCCCTGGTGGCTCAGGTGGTAAAGAATCTGCCAATGCAGGAGACATGGGCTCAATCCCTGAGTCTAGAAGATCCCCTGGAGAGGAAAATGGCAATCCACTTCAGTATTCTTGCCTGGGAAATTCCATGGACAGAGACGCCTGGCAGGCTACAGACCATGGAGGCACAAAGAGTTAGATGCGACTGAGCGACTAAACACCAATGGTGAGTGGCTCTGGGTCTGGCATTAGACAAGGCACTTTACCCCATTTCATCACCATTTCACAGGTAAGAAAAACAGAACAAGAGACAGAGCCTAGAGCAGATATTGCATCTAAAGACAGTGAAGTGCTTTCGAAATTGAGTGAGGAAGCTTTGGGGCCACAATGAGGACTGAACTGCATGTGTCTCTATGGTGATCTCCTGAAACTGATTCCACAGAACTGTAGTTGAAGGGGGCCTGTATTTTTCAGAATAGCAATACATGCTTCTTGTCCAAAGAGGTGCTGTGCTGTGCTCAGTTACTCAGTCGTGTCCAACTCTTTGCGACCCCAGGGACGATAGCCCGCCAGGCTCCTCTGTCCACGGGAATTCTCCAGGCTAGAATACTGGAGTGGGTTGCTGTTCCCTTCTCCAGGGGATCTTCCTGACCCAGGAATCGAACTGGGGTCTCCTGCATTGCAGGTGGATTCTTTACTGTCTGAACCACCAGGGAAGCCAAAGAATACTGGAGTGGGTTGCTGTTCCCTTCTCCAGGGGATCTTGCCAACCTAGGAATCAAACCAGGGTCTCCTGCATCGCAGGTGGGTTCTTTACCAGCTGAGGTACCAGGTGCTAGATTACATAAAATCATTAGAGGACATAGTCACTATTAGTCTAAATGATTTCCTAAAAGCCCATGGCTATACTGGGGCATCTAAGAGGGTTAGCAACAAGAAAGTATAACTTTGACAATGAAGTTATATAACCAGTAAGGGAAAAAAAAAAAACCTGGCAACTTAAAAAGGTTTTCTGTTTTTCTTTCTTACAGGAGGCTTAATCTGGCCCAAGCCTAAGATTTGTCTCCAATTGTTAATGTAGGCTTAAACTACTTATATTAAAATGTGATATAACCATTTTTGTTCCACTTTGGCTTGTGAGTTCTTTTCTCAATTTGGAATTACTGTGACGTTTGAGAGCCTATTGGCATACAAAGCTTTCCCAACACCTCACTGTTGTGTTTTCAAATAAGAATAAAGGAAAAGCAGCCAGCATCGTCAGCAATGACCCCATGTGAATGAGGAAATCCAAATTGGGGAGTGTCCATTTCCTTTGGAAATATGAATCAGTGTTCCTGATCTGGAATATAGATTTCTGTAGTAATGTGTATCTTTGATAGAGATTTTTATTCAGGGTGAAGAAAGTGGAGATATGTTAAATGGACTTTACAAATTCTAATCAAAGCATTGTCAGCAGACAAAGTTTCCCAAATTATCTTTTATGTGCAGGGTACACAGCAGATGTAGAATACATTATTTTTACTATTGAGAAGCAAATCAAGATGATAAAAGTTTGAGGAGTTCCCTGGAGGTCTGCAGGTTAGTACTCTGCTTTCATTGACAAGGGTGAGGTTTCAATTCCTGGTGGAGGAACTAAGATCCCACAAGCCTCATGGTGTGGGAAAAAAAAAAAAAAAAGAGGGTAACATTCTAAGGGTGGAAGATTATTTGGACAACCATCAACCCTATTTAGAAACAAAATTCCTAGCTCCATGTTTTCTAAGATGCATTTGGGAAAACTGCTGTTGAAATCCTAACAGAAATCTACCTTGGCTCTTTACCCCACTTTGAATTCTTCTATTCTCCAATTCTTGCCTGGAGAATTCCATGGACAGAGGAGCCTGCTGGGCTACAGTCCATGGGGTCACAAAAAGTAGGACATGACTGAAATGACTTAGCACACACACATAGGTAATTTACAATATTATATTAGTTTCACATCTACAACCTAATGATTCAATATTCTCTGAAACAGTGAATGGAAATGACCTTAAAATTTGTCCTTCTTTAAGATACATATGGTTGTAATAGTTTCTATTATGTAAAGCATTGAAAGCTTGTATACATATATATTTCTAATAAGACTGAGTAATGGGCATTCCTGTTCGTCCAGCAGTTGAGAGTCCACCTTGCAATGCAAAGGACACTGGTTCGATGCCTGAACTGGGAAGATCCCACATGCCACAGGGCAGCTAAGCCACAAATACTGGTTCTGCACTCTGGAGCCCACAAGCCTCAAACAGTGAACCCACATGTCACAGCCACTGAAGCCCACGCACCCTAGAGCCGGTGCTCTGCAGCAAGAGAAGCCACCGCAAGGAAACAGAAGCCCTGGCTGTCTGCAACTAGAAAAAGCCCGAAGCAACAGAGGGCCAGCTCAGCCAAAAATAAATGAATAAATAAACAGAGTAACAACAAGAGAAAACTCACGGGCATTTTTTCCCACTTAATTTTTTTTTTTTTTTTCATTTTCACTCTCTGCTATTTTACCACTAAATATGGTGATTTGTGACTGTGGGCTCATATTCCTTGCAAGTGCATTCATGGAAACGAAATGGAAGGAAGGGAGGGAGAAGAAAAACGATGAACACAGTTTAGCTTGGAAGAGCAGTGTATTAATATATATAATGAAGACTTAATGGGAGGCAGAAGAGGTTCGGGGGATGGAGTTCGGAATACAGTGAGCGGGGTAGGAGTGTGCCCTCTGCTAGCAGCTGCTGAGTGGTGCAGAGAACAGCAAGTCCGGATGGAGCCTCAGGCAGCCTCCTTCTGCGCCTTGTGCTGACTTGTCTCCTAGGACAAAAGTTGCTTCTCTTTTGCAGGCAATGTGAGGGCAAGATAGGGTAGAAACAGGGACTGCTGGGCATCTGACAGGAGATAACCGCTTGATTGTGGGAAACAGGAATTCACTGACTTTCCTCCACCCTCCTCGACCCCAGCAGAAAGCTGAAAACCTGGGACTATGTGTCCTGGGAGGGAGCAGATTCATAGAACACAGGCAGGACGTGGGGACTAAAGCACTTCAGTCGTGTCCAACTCTGCGTGACCCTGTGGACTGTGGCCCGCCAGGCTCCGCTGTCTATGGGATTCTTCAGGCAAAAATACTACAGGGGACTGTCATCAGGGGATCTAATAAGAGGATTTTCCCGACCCAGGGACGGGCTCTGTGTCTCTTAAGTCTCCTGCATTGGCAGGTGGGTTCCTTACCACTAGTGCCACCTGGGGACACAGGAGGGACACAGGACATTCAGTGCTAAAACCTGGACATCTGAGCAAACCAAAAGTGTTCCTTATCCTGCCCTCAGCATCCTTGTCTTTCTGTGGATAAAAATAACAATAGATGACATTTATTTAGCACTTTCTTTGTGCTCTATATATCTTATGTCATAATTCTCACACAGACTTAGGAGGGAGGTATTTCTGAGATAATAAAATTTATGAGCCTGGAAGAGATGACAGATTTCCACAACCCTACTAAAGAAAAGTCTATGAATACAGCTCTACTCACAGCACCCCGCTGCCATCCCTCTAAGTGACTGGTCCATCATTTACACCCGCCATTTCTAATGTTTCTGTCTTTGCAAACAATGCTTCCCCCCCTTTTTTTAACTATGATGAATTACAATGGATTCCTCCCTCCACCCATACCTGAATTTGCCTTTTGAATTTCAGGAAGCCTTGTAAAAGATCAAAAACCTTTAAAATGTGGTATCTCTTAGTAATTTTGACAATGAGATAGAGAACAAAGCTTGGAAGAATTCTTACAGAGAAATCAGCCCTTCTCCCTCTGCTTCCCGGCCCCTGCCATAGGGATGAGAACAGGCTTCTGCCCCCAAACATTTGTAGACTCCCCAGATAGTGTTTTTCTCAGTTTTCTTTCTCATGTTCTAAGCTTTATGTCAGAAAGGAGACTTTAACGTGTATTTACATCTGAAAATAAATAAAAACACTTAAGATTCTGGCAGGCAAAGTTAGATTTAATAATTACTTATAGACAGAATTGTTTACTTAATTTTTATTGCTGGTTATTAAGTATTTGGAAGAATCTTTTTTTTTTTTTTGGAAGAATCTTTGACAACGCTTTAATTAAGCCCTGGAATGAAGATATTTTCCAAAAGAGGTAGATATTGATGTCTTTCAGTTTAAAAAAAAAACAGTTTAAAATTTCTTTGACTGATATAAGCAGTTCACTTTAAATTTCTGGGGCCTAGAGGGTGGTCGGAGGGAGGCTCAAGAGGGAGGGGGTATTTGTATAATAATGACAATTCATGTTGTTGGATGGCGGAAACCAACACAACACTGTAAAGCAATTATCCTCCGATTAAAAATAAATAAGGCAGTGAGAGAACCAAGTGCTAACCACTAGACCACCAGGAAATTCCCTGGGTTTCCATTTTAAATGTAGAACCAGACATGTCTTTCCTGAGAATTCAACTCACAGCTTGATGAAGAAAAATCTCATGTACTAAGAAGTTGTTATCAGACAACTTCTTTGTTTTCCAGGAGAGCTCTTTCCTGTAAACACATAAAACTAACTTCCAAGTGAAGCTGGATTTGAATTGAGGTCAGGGAGTACAGAAGAACTTGTAGAAATCTGACATTCCAGGATTCCCTCATTTGGGACAAATTCATCTATTGTTACTCCCCTCCATCCCTCTCTCTTATTCTTTCCATCTTCTTGTCTGTTCTTTCTGCTCCTTTCTTGCTTTCATTCCTGAATTTAGGTGCAGAAGGTCAGGTTCATCACACACCTCAGTTTGTGACACAGCATCCCGTTTACCCCGGTGAAGCTGCTCTCTTGTTTAATTGATTCCTTTTACCCCTCGTCTCCATTTCCATGTTCCTGTCTTCCATAAAGAAACCACCGTCCTCTAGTGTATACTGTGTCTACTTTTGTTCTGTATTCTTTTAAAAAGGTGCATTTGTTTGGTATGCAGGCTTTAAATGACTCACTAAAATGGTGTGTAAAACACCTTGTTCTGTTGCTTTTTGTCCGTTGACACTTTAAAGACTCTTCCGTGTCGCTCAGAGCATAGCTAATGACCCTAACCTAAGTCATAGTGTCCAAATATAGACACGTTACTATCAAATGGCTCAGAAAAAACAAACATATATAAAGCAAAGGTGAATCTGGAAGGCAGCTATGCTCACCACTATACCACCAACGCAGCAAAGGTGAATCTGGATAAAGGTGTCTGCCTTTTTGTGTACTATACCCTCAGCTTCTCTGGTTTAAAATTTTCAAAATAAAATGTTGGGGAGAAGAAAGAGGAAATCATAGAAACATTAACAACACACATTGAGAACTGAGTGTGAAAGGCCTGCTTGTCCTCAGAAACGACCGTCAGTCTCCCAGGGCGGGAGTGGAGATGGCGTCTGGTGACTTTTGAACTGTGGTGCTGGAGAAGACTCTTGCGAGTCCCTTGGACTGCAAGGAGATCCAACCAGTCCATCCTAGAGGAAATCAGTCCTGAATATTCATTGGAAGGACTGATGATGAAGCTGAAACCTCAAAATTTTGGCCACCTGATGCAAAGAACTGACTCATTGGAAAAGACCTTGATATTGGGAAAGACTGAAGGCAGGAGGAGAAGGGGACAACAGAGGATGAGGTGGCTGGATGGCATCAGCGACTCCACAGACATAAGTCTGAGTAAACTTCGGGAGTTGGTGACAGACAGGGAGGCCTGGCCTGCTGCAGTCCGTGGTGGTTGCAGAGTCAGACGCGACTGAACTGAACTGACCACCAGGGGGCAGCCTCCTGCTTCCCTGTGGTGAGCAGAGGCCTGTGCGGGCTCCCTCTGCTGGGAGGCTGGGGCCCTGGCTCTTTCTCCAATGTCTTCTGGGTCTGTCTCCTCCACACTTAGGATTCTCTCCAGGGACTGAGCAGAACTTGACCTGCCAGGTTTGCAGCTCCCAGGTTTTCACAGTGAAGAAACTCAAGTTCAGTGCCCCCACAGTTCTCCAAGCCAGGATTCAACAGTGCGTGAACCGTGAACTTCCAGATGTTCAAGCTGGTTTTAGAAAAGGCAGAGGATCCAGAGATCAAATTGCCAACATCCGCTGGATCATTGAAAAAGCAAGAGAGTTCCAGAAAAACATCTATTTCTGCTTTATTGACTATACCAAAGCCTTTGACTGTGTGGATCACATCAAACTGTGGAAAATTCTGAAAGAAATGGGAATACCAGACCACCTCACCTGCCTCCTAAGAAATCTGTATGCAGATCAGGAAGCAACAGTTAGAACTGGACATGGAACAACAGACTGGTTCCAAACAGGAAAAGGAGTACGTCAAGGCTGTATATTGTCACCCTGCTTATTTAACTTATATGCAGAGTACATCATGAGAAATGCTGGGCTGGATGAAGCACAAGCTGGAATCAAGACTGCTGGGAGAAATATCAATAACCTCAGGTATGCAGATGACACCACCCTTATGGCAGAAAGCAAAGAAGAACTAAAAAGCCTCTTGATGAGAGTGAAAGAGGAGAGTGAAAAAGGTGGCTTAAAGCTCAACATTCAGAAAACTAAGATCATGGCATCTGGTCCCATCACTTCATGGCAAATAGATGGGGAAACAGTGGAAACTGTGACAGACTTTACCTTCGTGGGCTCCAAAATCACTGCAGATGGTGACTGCAGCCATGAAATTAGAAGATGCTTACTGCTTGGGAGAAAAGTTATGATCAACCCAGACAGCATATTAAAAAGCAGAGACATTACTTTGCCAACAAAGGTCCGTCTACTCAAAGCTATGATTTTTCCAGTAGTCATGTATGCATGTGAGAGTTGAACTATAAAAAAAGCTGAGAGCCAAAGAATTGATACTTTTGAACTGTGGTGTTGGAGAAGACTCTTGAGAGTCCCTTGGACTGCAAGGAGATCCAACCAGTCCATCCTAAAGGAAATCAGTCCTGAATATTCATTGGAAGGACTGATGCTGAAGCTGAAACTCCAATACTTTGGCCACCTCATGCGAAGAGTTGACTCATTGGAAAAGACCCTGATGCTGGGGAAGATTGAAGGCAGGAGGAGAAGGGAACAACAGAGGATGAGATGGTTGGATGGCGTCACCAACACAATGGACATGAGTTTGAGTAAACTCTGGGAGTTGGTGATGGATAGGGAGGCCTGGCATGCTGCAGTCCATGGGGTCGCGAAGAGTTGGACATGACTGAGCAACTGAATGAACTGAACATTTTAGAGTAAATTTATCAGTTCCTCACAACATCATAGTATAATGAAATTTTAGTGGTTTTAGGCATCAGTAAGATAAAGAGGACCAGGTACATGGAAAGAATGTAAATCTCTAGACATAAACTTTCACTTTTAGGTCACCTGAAAAAAGTTATTCTTGTGATTATGTTGGGACTTAGGGAAAAATTTATCTCTTAAACACTTTGCCCAGGATTTTACCACCATCAGCTATCTTGAGTGAGGAGATCTGGCTGGGAACTAGTGAGATATTGACACTGGGCAGATAAGGGAAGGTAAAGAGGTGTTTACTTTGTTCCCACATGTCCCATAGAGAAAGTCGTCATCAACAATAACTACTTCTTGTTCAGCGTCATTAAAAATCAGGTGAATCAGGAGATTTATTGCTGTCCCACATCTATTTTTCTGATGCTATACTAATGTAATCCCAAACCATGGTTGTGGTTTTGATATAGGAAATTATAAATGTATTGCTTTGCCAAATGGGTTTTCGCTTTAGCGCATTCATTTGTAAGTGACTTTCAAAGCAAATATAATGAAGGTCTCATTAAAGGAGGTAAATTGAATGCAGGTTTGTTTAAGCAACCAGTGCTGGGACAAATTCACACAGCAACCCAACCCAGGATTGTGGTGGTCAAAAAAACGAGGGCCATTGAATGATTTGTCACTTTCATTCAACAAATAACTTGATGCTGGGTATGACACACATAGGAAGAACCGGAAAATTCAGATTTATAGATGTCAACTGAATATTCCAGAAAGGCATTGTCTTCACTCAGTTCTTACTTCTTACTTTGAAGTTGGTCAAAGTGGTAAAGAATCTTCCTGCTAGTGCAGAAGACATGGGTTCGACCCCTGAGTCGGGAAGATCCCCTGAAGGAGGGCATGGCAACCCACTCCAGTATTCTCGCCTGGAGAATCCCATGAACAGAGGAGCCTGGCGGGCTGCAGTCCACGGGGTCGCAAAGAGAGGACATGACTGAGCGACTAAGCACACACGCATGCATACATTTGCCGTCTAACTGCAAGTCTTTCCAAATTCTTCTTCTTCGTGGATGTGTCAGTTATCTGGGTAGTCTGACTCTTTATCTTGCTATATGGGTCTGCAATTAACTTTTTTTAAAAGCACACTCCAGGTCTTTTTCCTCCTTAATTGCCATCGGTAACTAACTTCAGGCAGACTCCCCAGCTCACCCCAATAGCATAGTAGCTAAGAGAGATTACTCCGGAACCTGCTATGCAGTGTCTACACCTCCCAGGACAGACGAAGAGTCTGTCTAACTCACACAACAGTTCAAGTTACGGCCTGCATTGCTGCTGGCTTGCTAGTTCACAGAAAACCTCCCTAGTTTCCCTTCAGAAACTTTTTCCTGAGTCTTTTAGGGAGATTAAAGATCTTTGAAATCAAATGATTATGCTGGTTCAATAGTTCGTACCTTTGGAGAGCTTCATCCAAAATGAATCCTCATCTCCCAATTACTTGTCAAAACCTCATTCTCTCTCCGTAAATCTTTCTGAATTAATATGAACTTCCATAAATTCTGGACAGGATGTTTGATGATAATTTCATGACCATACTATCATTTGGTGCTGGAACTGACTTTGCTTGATTATTTTGTAGTGATTCAAACTCAGCCTAGAGTTTCAAACCATCATTCTAGTTTATTTGGAGACGGGTCCTCATGCAAGGCTGGTCCCATCATCAAATCACGTCCAGCAATGGACTCTGAGCAAGAGGCTTGGGGACGGAGGGATGAAGAGGAGGAAACAACACATTCAACCTTGTAAGCCTCTTCTCCTATTCACGATGCCTAGAACAGACATGAACTTTCAGGAGCAGGGTCTTGTGATGGCGAGGAATGGACAGGGCTTTGCAGGTGAGTGAAGCTAGGCTGGCCTCACATTTACTAGCAGATGTGATTTAAGGCAAGTTCATTTATTTTTAGTTTTCAAAGAAAAGTGTGGTAAAATATAACTAACATCAACTTTCCCATTTTAACATTCTTAAGTGTACCAATAAGTACTTTAACGTTGTGTTACAATCGTCACCACCATTCATCTCCAGAATTTTTTCATCTTCCCCCCTGATACTCTGTGCCCATTAAACAAAAACTCGCCATCATCCAGCCCCTGACAACCACCTTCTCCTTTCTGTCTCGAATCTGACTACTCTAGGACCTCATTTAAGTGACATACACAATATTTGTCTTTTTGTGACTTGTTTATTTCACTCAGCTTAATGTCCTCAAGGTTCATTCATGTTACAGCAGCAGGTGTCAGAGCTTCCTTCCCTTTTAAGGCCCAATAAATACCGTATTGTATGTAATAAATGAAACCACATTTTGTTTATCCATCCATCTGTCGATGGACAGTTGGTTGCTTTCATATTTTGGCCACTGTGAATATAGCTGCTATGAACACGGGTGTACAAATATCTGCTGGAGTCCCTCCTTTCAGTTCTTTGGAATATAGCCCCAGAGGTGGAATTGCTGAATCGTATGGTAGTTCCATGTGTGTTTAATTTTTGGAGGAAATCTTTATCTTTTTATTTATTTTATTACATATACTATTAGAAAGTGGACGTAAGTGTACTGTTTGAGTTTTCACAAGCTAAGCAAGATGTAACTAGGACACAAGGGTTGTCAGGATGATTCACTTACTCATTCAGCAGATATTTATGAAGTGCTTACTTTGTGCAGGGTACTATGAACAAGACAGATAAAACCTCTCCTGGAGTGAAATTAGTAAATGCGCGTGAAAAGCCAGCACAGCGCGTGGCTCATAATTGGTACCCCATAACTGCTCACTGTTTGCTCTCTCCCCTCCCCAACCTGTTCCTAGTCCCTGCTATCACATAAGCAGCCTCATTTCTACCTTCTTCAAGTGAGATCCCATCTGGCTGGTAGATCAGAGACGGCGCCAGGGTCAGAGGCACACAGAGCAACCCAGGAAACTTCTCCTCTGATAAGCGTCGGAGCCGCAGACCAGTAGCATACGAGTTCATGTTATTCTGTTAGGAAAGGAAAAGAAAGAAACAACTAGAGATCCCTGTCGTCACCTCAAATAAAGCAGTGATGTGTCCCAACCTGGGCTTCCCTAGTGGCTCGCAGTAAAGAGTCACAACTGAGCAGCTGAGCGTGCGCGCACGGGTCCCAACGACAGTAGGTGCAGGGTTGATCCCGACGGTTGCCTAGTTTGGCCACCAGGTGGCGCCATGCACCAGGAAGCGGCCACGGCGACCGCGGCGCAGGCTCCGCGGCAGGCTTGGATCCCGGGAAGGGCTGCGGAGCCGCCGACGGGACACAGAATGAGGAACCGTAGGAAGTGAGTGAAGGCTGAGGACGTGGAGCCGGTGCAGAGTAGACGCAGGAAATGTAGACTGTGGGATCAAATGGCTTGCTTCGGAGTCCCTGCTCCCCCACCTTCCTAGCCCCTGGCCTTGGACATCTTAAATTTAGATCCTCATAGGAAAAGTGAGACCTGTTCAGGGTAGGTCATTCAGTGAGGGAAAAAATGGAATAATGTTGTGGAGCACCAAGCACAGCACCCAGAACTTACCAAGCACACAGCACTCATCTGGGGCTGCAACATGGTAGAAATTCAAGACTGTATTACTGTTACACTGATGAGACTTTGCATACACAAAGGGTTTTTATATTGGTTATCTCTAATATTGCTCATTTTGCAAAAAAGGGGAAACGAGAGCCTAATCCACTGAAAGGATACATGCGCACTTAGTTGCTCAGTCGTGTCCAACTCTTTGCAACCCCATGGACTGTAGCCCGCCAGGCTCCTCTGTCCACAGAATTCTCCAGGCAAGAATACGGGAGTGGGTAGCCATTCGCTTCTCCAGGAGATCTTCCTGACCAAGGGATTGATCCCACATCTTCTGCATCTCCTGCTTTGCAGGCAGAGTTTTACTGAGAAGAGGGGGCAGGATGAAATGTTGGATGGCATCACTGACTCCATGCACATGAGTCTGAGCAAACTCCGAGAGATAATGAAGGACAAGGAAGCCTGGCGTGCTGCAGTCCATGGGGTTGCAAAGAGTCAGACACGACTGAGCAACTGAACAGTAACAACATAAGCTGGAAAGTACCCCCTCCCCTCCTTCCTCTCTGTCTCCTTCCATCCTCAGCAACACAGCTGGGAAAGCGCTGCCAGGGTGGAGTATTTTATTTCCCAGGAGCAGACCCCGGTTCCTGAAGACAGAGTTTCATTCCCCTCTTCCCAACCAACGTGCTACTGATTAATCTCTTTTTTTAAAAAAGTAAAGAATTGTTGGGGGGGGGAGCTCTTGGGTTATCTGCTTAATGATTTATTTGTTTTAAAGAAGAGGAAAGAAAAGAACTAAGAAAGTTCATGAGTAATACCTGACACACCACTGACTATTTTTTCTTTTCTTCCCTTCTTTCTATATGTATATAAAAGCAAATACGCAATCGCCTTCACAGCATGGATCATTAATAGATCCCTTTCCCATTTTAAAATTAAGTTTTCAATGCTTTAGTGCACCATTAACAGTGGGACAATTGGGCAGAGATAAAGATTTCTAAGGACAACCAATGGTTGACATTCTGCTATGTTATTCATTTTGAATTAAAGCTGTGGTTTTGGAAAGACTTTTTTATTCCTTCAAAAATAAAAAGGTCGGGGGGCTTTTCTAGAGGTTCAGTGGTTAAGACTCCACACTTTCACTTCTAGGGGCATAGGTCGATCCCTAGTCAGGGAATTAAGATCCCACATGCCTGGAGGTATGGCCAGGAAAAAAAAAAAAGTAACAATGTTTATATTTCAAGATGCTTATTCCAGGGTAAGTTCAGTTCAGTTGATCAGTGTGTCTGACTTTTTGCGGCCCCCATGGACTGCAGCACGCCAGGCCTCCCTGTCCAAAACCAACTCCCAGGGTTTACTCAAACTCATGTCCATTGAGTCAGTGATGCCATCCAACCATCTCATCCTTTGCCGTTCTCTTCTCCTCCCACCTTCAATCTTTCCCAGCATCAGGATCTTTTCAAATTAGTCAATTCTTCACATTAGGTGGCCAAAGTATTGGGATTCCAGGGTAAAGTGATGAATAAATGTTCTTGGAATTTTTTTTTTACTTCATTAGAAATACTACAGTGCCAACTTGGATGCCTGACACTTTCTGGTGTGTCTGGTGGAGCCAGTAGAAAAGGCTATAAAATTACAATAATTTATATGGAAAGGAGAGTAAATCTTCCCATTCCACACTTTGCCATCATCTCCAAGGGGGCTCCGGTTTTGCCCAAGAATCACCTGTAGGTCAGGGCACAGGTGGATAAGCCCTCCGTTCTCTAGTTTGCCCTGCAGCCTGGGGGTCACCTGGAGCCAGAACCCCAAGGCCCCTTCTGGGGGAGGCGTGTCCCCCCACCAAATCACCTGGTAAAGCCCCAAACCACTCCTCTCCTTCCAGTCCAGTACACCCAGAACCGTCCCTCTTACAGAGTTGGTTCGATGAAAACCACACCAGTAACAGCCCGTTGTGTGTGTGGGAGTGGGTGGGTGGGTGGGTCTTGGTAAGTGTGTGTGCACTCAAAATATGTTTTTAAAGGAGATTAACTGAGAACCCTTGAGTAAAGAAAAACTTCCTTTAATCCTTCCCTCCTTCAAATCACAAATTCTAAATAATGATATTATTGTAAGGGCTTCAGATTCTGGCCAAAACAAATCTCTTGGGGTTTTCAAAATCCTCTTTCACTGGTAATGAAATAAGCCTGTTTACAGAAGGCTGTTGTAGTTCTGCGGGCAGAAGGTGGCCACCTAGATGGGTGGAGGCAACAGACAGTCAGGAAACTGTGGGTAGAATGTTTGGACTTGGAAACCGGCTGGAGGAGATGGAGAGAGCAGGCGGTGTCTACATAATATTAATAATTACAGGGTTTGGGGAATGCGTATCTGGGCGTGCGGCACTGCCTTTACTGACAGCAGGGAAATGGGGCAGAGAACAAGTTCTGGGGGGGAGTTCAAGGACTCAGATGAGAACTGAAGTGAAGAGAAGAGAGCGTCTCAGTGGACCCTGTAGGCGGTGTCATCAGATGCCATGGAGAGGCCAACGCGTGAAAATGTCTCCTGGATGTAGAATAGGGAGGTTCCTGGTAATCTCTACAAGCATGAGTGTATGGCTTCGTGGAGGTGCAGGCAGACTAAGACAGGTTGGTCAATGATTATACGTTGGAGTAGAAAGAGTAAGCGGACACGATTTTTTAAAGATGCTTTTCTTGGAAAATAAACGAAGGGCAGTAACCAAAGAGGGTTGAGAGTTTAAAAGAATTTTTTCTTAATTCTTTTTGTTTGTTTGTTTTGCTTTTTGTTGAGATGTAATTGACATATAACATTGTATTCATTTCAGAGGCTTCTCTGACGGCTTAGTGGGAGAACTGAGAACCTGCCTGCCAATGCAGGAGACAGAGGTTTGATCCCTGATACAGGAAGATCCCACATTCCTCGGAGCAACTGAGTCCTTGGGTCACAACTACTGAGCTCAGGAAACACAACAGCTGAGCCCTCGTCCTAGAGTCTGTGCTCTGCAGCAAGAGAAGTCCGTGCACCAAAGCTAGAGGGTAGCCCCTGCTCTCCGCAACTGCAGACGAGCCCCCACGGCGATGAAGACATGGCATAGTGAAATAAATAAATAAAATTATTTTTTGAAAACATTAGTTTCTGGGTGCAACATAATGATGTAATGTGTGTATATAAGGAAATCAGTCCTGAATATTCATTGGAAGGACTGATGCTGAAGCTGAAACTCCAATACTTTGGCCACCTGATGCAAAGAGCTGACTCATTGGAAAAGACCCTGATGCTGGGAAAGACTGAGGGCAAGAGGAGAAGGGGGCGACAAAGGATAAGATGGTTGGATGGCATCACCAACTCAGTGGACATGAGTTTGAGTAAATTCCAGAAGTTGGTGATGGACAGGGAGGCCTGGCATGCTGCAGTCCATGGGGTCGCAAAGAGTCAGACACGACTCAGTGACTGAACTGAACTGAACTAACATCCATCACCACACAGCTTCAATACTGTGTTCTTATAATAGAATTTTTAAGACTAAATCTCTTAGCAACTGTCAAATATGCAATACAGTATAGTTAACTATGGTCACTTTAACCATGTTTATTATAGCCCCAGGGCTTATTTATCTTATAACTGCAAGTCTGTACCTTTTGACCACCTTCACACCTGTCACCGAAGTCCCCCCCCACTCCGTGCCTCAGGCCACCTCGAATCTGTCCTTTGGTGTCTATGAGCTTGATTTTTCTGTTTGTTTTTTAGATTTCATGTGTAAGTGAAATCATATGATATTTGTCTTTCTCTGTCTGACTTCTTTCACTTAGCATCATGCCTTCAAGGTCCATGTTTTTGTTTTGAAGATGAGAAAAGCAGCTGCATTTATGTTTAAATTCTGATGGGAAAGATTCAGTAGAAAGGAAGCGTTTGATGATGCAGAAGAGAGATTGGGAAAACTGCAGAAGCCAAGCTTTGAAAAGGCTCAAAGGAATGAGAGTCCCAGTGGGCGCATACGTGGAGCCATCAGCCTTTAGGGAGTCTGGGGTGCACAACTTGGGCTCTTTGGCTGGACGGAGGGGCTGTCAAAGAATCCACTCGCCCCACAGCCTCACTACAAAGTCAGGGTTAAACCGGCTTCGCCCAGAGATATTTATTAGGCCCAGTTTTCAGCACAGAAGACCCAACACCGTTCATGCAACCAGGTCTACAGGCTCGACCCACTGCCAGTTCTCCAGCCTTGCAGGGTTGATAGATTGTGTCTGTGTCCATGTTCCCTGTCCCTGACCCAGCAACCTGGGGCCTGGCCACGTGGTTTGCTCGGGCCAGGGAAAGGTGGTGCTGGAGAAGACTCTTGAGAGTCCCTTGGACTGCAAGGAGGTCCAACCAATCAATCATAAAGGAAATCAAATACTCATTGGAAGGGCTGATGCTAAAGCTGAAACTCCAATACTTTGGCCACCAGATGTGAAGAGCTGACTCATTGGAAAAGACCCTGATGCTGGGAAGGATTGAGGGCAGAAGGAGAAGCAGACGACAGAGGATGAGATGGTTGGATGGCATCACTGATTCAATGGATATGAACTTGGGCAAACTCCGGGAGCCGGTGAAGGACAGGGAGGCCTGGTGAGCTGCAGTCATGGGGTCGCAAAGAGTAAGACAGGACTTGGCGACTGAACAACAGTGAGAGGGGAGTGAGTGATGTGTGTCACTTCCAAGTCGAAGCTGTAAGATCCTCCCCTTGGTCCCACAATCATTCTCTGTCCCCTGCCTTGAGACCTGCATATCCCACGAAGGGCTGCTCCCTCAGCCTCACAGGATGAAGAAGACCATAGAGCGGGGCCTCAGCTGACCTTCTGCCAACATGCTTAGGGAATCAGGACACTGTTATTGAAGCACAAGCCAGCTAAGGCTGACTGATACACAGGATCTCCGGCCTTCTTTCCCAATCTATTAAGGATTCACTTGGCCATCTTTTCCAAGGCAGCATTCTGCACCCTCTTTCTGATACCAGGTGGTCAGAAATTTCTCTCAGAGAAGGAAATGCAACCCACTCCAGTATTCTTGTCTGAGAAATCCTATAGACAAAGGAGCCTGGTGGGCTCCAGTCCATGGGGTCTCAAAAGAGTCAGAGATGACTCTGCAACTAAACCACCACAATGGTATGTCTTCCACGAATTATGTTATGGGATGTCTTCAAGTCCTTGCTAAAAGGTACCGAGTCTAACTGTTCCATAATATTGTTGCCTACTTTATCTGGATGAGGAATGGGTCTATAACTCTCCCCCTGGATTTCACCCTCATATCTGTGAGAAATGTTTGACCCAAGTGGTAGATATCATAAGAAACCCCCAAAAGATTGTCAGCATCTCTAGAGAGTTACTAAGCAGTTTTGCCAAATACTGCTCTTTTTGTTCACACTGAGCTCCAACCTGTTGGAGATAATGGCAGATTCATTCTGGCAGCTTTCCACGGCTTTAGCTGAATAAGCAAATATATGGCAACGGCAATGAACAATACATCTCAACCTTTGTCATGGACTAAGTTTGTGTTTCCTAAAAAGATGTGTTGAAGTCCAAATATCCATTATCTCAGAACGTGACCTTATTTGGAAACAAGGTAGTTGTGGGTGTAATTAATGGTAAACGAGGTCATTTTGGGTTTCCCAGATGGCCCTCTGGTAAAGAATCCACCTGCCAATGCAGGAGACACAGGAGATGTGGGTTAGATCCTTGAGTGGGAAAGATCCCCTGGAGGAGAAAATTACAACCTGCTCTACTATTTCTGCTTGAAAATTCCATGGACAGAGGAAACTGGAGGGCTACAGTCCATGCAGTCACAAAAGAGTCAGACATGACTGAGCATACACACAGACACACACATACAAGGTGGTCACACTGGAATTGGAGTGGAGAGCTTAACCCAAAGTGACTGGTTTCCTCAAACAGAGGAAATGTGGACACATACAAGCACAGAGGAAAGGTGATGTAGAGAGACACAGGAAGAAGGGACCCTTTGAAGATGGAGGAGGGACCAGAGAGATGCATCTACAAATCAAGGAGCGTGGAGCTTGCCAGAAACCAGACAAGGCAAGAGAGGAGCCTTCCCACCAGGGTTCGGAGGGCTCAGGCCTAGCTGTCACCTAGATTCCAGACTTCCAGGCTCCAGGGCCAGGAGAAAATAAATGTCCGTTCTTTCTAGCCATCCAAATTTTCCATACAATTTTCAAGCAGGTCTAGGAAACTGATGCCACCTCCATTTATCTGCAAAGACTTTGATCTCTACCCTCTGTTGTTCTCCTAAACCTTCAGATCAGCAGGAAGCCCACTCAGAGAGATGAACAGAGAGGAGAGAGGATAGAGGATGCAGAGGTCCAAGGGTGAAAATCCTCCAGGTGATGGGCGGATCCACCATAAACCTCAGGGACCCAAGGGGGATGTGAAGGCTCTAGAGGGTAGGCAGGGCTGTGTGTGTGTGTCTTGGAGCCCTATATCAAGGTCACGAGTGTGGAGCCCTGTACTAATGTTATAGGATAAAAATCTGTGGAGCTGACCAAGCCCCATAGTAACTGTTGCCATGAACCTCATGATCTAAACCAGCCAGTTCCCTAACCCCATATTAGGTAAGATACCCACCCTAGTAGCCACTCTATAACATCCTAAGTGTTAGTTGTTCAGTTGTGTCCCACTCTCTGCAACCCCATGGACTGTAGCCCACCAGGTTTCTCTCTCCATGGAATTTTTCAGGCAAGAATACTGGAGTAGGTTGCCATTTCCTTCTCCAGGGGATCTTCCTGACTCAAGGATCGAACCTGGATCTCCCACATTGCATGCAGATTCTTTACCATCTGAGCCACCAAGGAAGCCCAGGGAATGCCACCATTCGAGTAGGAATTTTCTCTGTCTTGAGGCTATAAAAATTGATTACTAGTCTGCAAAGGCGTCCTGCTGTGCCTTGAGCCAGCCCCCTGTTCTAACAGCGTCTCCCACTCCAATAAACTTTATTCTTCTCTCACTTTGACTAGTGTCTGGAAATTCTTTTCCAACCCACACATGGACTATGATGTGTGTGTGTGTGTGTGTGTGTGTGTGTGTGTGTGTGTGTTTGTGTTTGAAGGCTTGAGCGGAGAAGAAAAGGCCTGAGGGAGTTATTTTAGAGAGTGGGGAAGTGACCTTACTAGTAAGATTTCTTGCTCCTTAAAGCCTACATGAAATTTGTGATCACATCTCTAATGAGGTCAGTCTGCCCAGGTCAGTGACTCCTCTGGAGTGCCCAGCAGCAGGTGTGGAGCAGGTGGGGCCGCCATGATCTAGGACTTGGTTTTTTCCAGATGATAGAGCTGACGGGAGGAGGCGGCGTTGCAGGTGTTTACCAGAATTTATAATTCTGGGTCGTGGAATCCTGGCTGGACCTGAGATGATGACATCTGTGGGGACGGGTCTCCAAGAGGCTGAAGAGTTTTTCCCATGGCGATCCTGGAGCTAATAAGCAGGAAGGGCGGGGGATGGTTTGGAGAAGAGGGTGTCTGAATGTGAGATTCCAGAGGTGTCACGCTAGCTGGTGAAGGCAAGATCTAGGAGGTGGGATTGGAATTGGGTGGTTGAGAAGGATGGAGTGGAGGAAATGGTTCTTGTGAACGGATGGTTAGGGAAAGAAGAGGCCAGCATATAAATGCTGATGGGGTTATAGTTGTAGTTTAATTGCTAAGTCCAACTCTTTTGAATATGGAGTGAAAAGACATCCTCTTAAGTGACTGCAGGGAGGGGAGTAGGAAGTTGCTTGAAAGCAGAGAAAAGGTGACTGGGGAGAGGGTGGGATGGTCTCAGGGTCTGGGTATTGGGGAAGCTGGGATCATTTGTTGTTGTTCAGTCTCTCAGGTGTGTCTGACTCTTTGTGACCCCATGGGCTGCAGCACTCCAGGTTTCCCTGTCTTCCAACATCTCCTGGAGTTTGCTCAAACTCATGTCCATTGAATCAGTGATGCCATCCAGCCATCTCATCCTCTTCTTGGCAAGAAAGGGAAGGACTAAGGTCTGGAAGGCAAGGAGAAAGGCACAGAACCCAACTTGGGATCTGAGATAAGTAGTGTGTCTGTGTGTGTGAAAATGAAGAGAAACTGCAGAAGCCATTGGGGGAAGCCCCAATTAGGGAAAAGAGATGAGAGAAGAGATGGGATGGTAGGGAGCTTCTCTGGACACAGAGCAGGTGTTCCTGGGAACTCAGTGGATGTTTGGAGCCATGAGTATGAAGAGCTGGATCAATCAAAGCACGTACCGGGCAGTTTGGGGATGACACCAGCATGTCCTGCTCTAGGATGTGCTCTAAGCTCTAGGATTGGCTCTAATCTGGTTGTTCAAAAGATTTTCCTAGAGCCACAGTGGCATCGAGGGGCAGGGGTTCCATTCCATCCCAGGGCAGGTGATGAGGAAGACTCCCCTTCCAAGTTTTCTGGGGGACATGGTGGCCAGTGTCCCCTCGAGGTTCTGTGGGGAGAAGCCAATTCTGACCCCATGTTGGAAACTGTTTCTTTGACTTGCCCTTCATTGCTTTTGTTACTATGTGGTTTGGTTTAGTCGAAAAGTCCTGTCCGACTGTTGGAACCCCATGGACTCGGAGCCTGCCGGGCTCCTCTATCCATGGGGTTTTCCAGGCAAGAATACTGGAGTGGATTGCCATTTCCTTCTCCAGGGGATCTTTCTGACCCAGGAATCGAACCCAGGTCTCCTGCATTGCAGGAAGATTCTTTACCGACTGAGCTAGGAGGGAAGTGACTATGAGCATGCTTAAACAGCTTGCTTCAGAAGACCCTGCCCCTCTGCCAGACTGTAAACTAAACACTCTAGAGCTCTTAAAGAGATAATCTGACCAGCCCACCTGCGAATAGAAGAGATTAACACTCCCCTTCCAAAGGCTGGCCATCCCCTTGGAGACGTTTTACAAGACTAAAGACCCTTTCATTTCACTTCCCCACTGCCTCTTCCTCTCTATTCTGCCTTTTGACTTTAGTTCCTCATTGCTTCTTTCTCTCTGACTCTAACGAAAGAACCTGGATCCAGACCCCAGTGAGATGGTAATTTTGAGGCGTTAGCCTGCCGTCTTCTCAGTCAGCCAGCTCCACAAAACAAGTCCCTTCCTCGGCTTAACCCCTCCTCTCTCAGATTTATTGACCTGCCTCACAGCCTTACGACTCCTAATGCTGTTACCCCCAATTCTACTGCTTTGCTGCTTTCTCTCCTTCCCATGGCTGCTGTTGATTGATTGTACAACGATGTGAATGTACTTCACACAATTGAACTGTATGCTTAGAAATGGTTTCAATGGTAAATCTTATGTATGTTTTACCATCATTAAAAAGATTTAAAAAGAATCTGTGGAGGTTCTCCAGAAAGCCTGGATTGGATGATTTACACATGGCAGAAAAAATACCAAATAGCAGGAAGAAAACAAGTTATACACCCCCATTCTGTTCACGCAAATCACCTCCATGTCCCAGTTGGTAGTTCTGGTTCCGAGATTATCCAGTTCAAACCTAGGACACCCACAAAGCCAGATTTTAAGCCCAGAAAGACCAGCATTCAACAGCAAGTATATTTCAAAGAAGTTATTAAGAGCACTAGCTTTTTTTTTGTTTTTGTCTTTTGCAAAGATGTCTTTTCTCCCTTCTTTTTCAGATCAGGAAAGCTTGCCAAAACAAAATAATCAAGTAATTAAGAACTGGTGTTGTTAACCAGCCGCTTCTGTTTTCATTCATAATAAGAGACCTTCCAATTTCCCTATGGAAAAGAGGTCTTGATTGCAATGATAAACCCAGAACACGGAAAGGATAGGATTCACTGAAGTCCCCTTTGGCCTTTGTCCAAGCTGGCTCTGGGAAATTTGGCAAGTCATGGGACATCACTTGGAAAACTCAGATTAGACAAAAAGCCACAAAAAAGCTCCCTGGGGAAGTGAATCAAATGGATGAAGAACTTGGCCTACAGGGCACAGGGGAGCCTGCCAGGGACATCACCTGCAGATGCTTCCCAGGCCTAGAATGGAGAGAAGAGACTCCCTAGATGTCTCTAGGGGTTGTGTTTAACTTTGGGGGGCTCATTGATGTGCATTCATTTACAACTATGCTTTTTCAACAGAGATGTAGCAAATTCTTCACTCACCTACCCAAGTAGAGTGAGCCTGGGACCAAGAGAAGGCTTAGCGTGTCTCCATCCCCAGCCCCCGACTGTTGAGTGAGCCCTTGACTGAGAGGTGAGGAGGAGGGTAAGATTATTGAGCATCCATCAGTCCCACGCCAGTCCTCCCCAGCCTGACCCCCCACCTCCTCCCTTCTGTTCCCTCTGCCTTGGACCTGCCCTTGGATTTTCCCTCCCATCCATTCAAGTCTTCCCAGAGTCCTATCTCAGGGCTGAAATCTTCCTTAAGCCAACTTCTCTACCGTTTAAAAGCTTATCCCTTGATATTTTAGTGGCTTTACTCAGAAGGCCAATAATAAAGGCAGGAGGGTCTGAGGTGTTAATTTCTTCTCTCAGCTTGTAAACTGGGGTATGGGGCATATAACACATGGGAAAGGCAAACATCACAGCATTTTCACCAGGTCCCCTACAACTGTAATGGGGACAAAAATGTACCCCTGTGGGTCATGACCTCCATGAGGCAGCCCCTCCCACCACTCTGACTGTGTTAGTCTCTCAGTTCTGTCCAACTCTTTGCAACCCAATGGATTGAAGCCCACCAGGCTCCTCTGTCCATGGAATTACCCAGGCAAGAATACTGGAGTGGGTAGCCATTCCCTTCTCCAGGGGATCTTCTCGACCAGTGATCAAACCTGGGTCTCTGGCATTGCAGGCAGATTTTTTACCATCTGAGCCACCAGGGAGGTGACACCCTGCCTCAGAATCATATTTCTGATTTTGGGTGTTGAATGGAAAATTATCTCACTGCTTATTGCGTCAGTTCAGTTCAGTTCAATTCAGTCGCTCAGTTGTGTCTAACTCTTTGCAATGCCATGGACTGCAGCACACCAGGCTTCCCTGTCCATCACCAACTCCTGGAGCTTGCTCAAACTCATGTCCAAGTCGGTGATGCCATGCAACCATCTCATCCTCTGTCGTCCCCTTCTCCTCCTGCCTTCAATCTTTCCCAGCATCAGGGTCTTTTCCAGTGAGTCAGTTCTTCACATCAGGTGGTCAAAGTACTGGAGTTTCAGCTTCAGCATCAGTCCTTCCAATCAGCGCTTATTGCATAATCAGTGCTTATTGCATAATAATGACAAAAGAAAAGGAGTGGTGTCAAGATAAGGCTGAAGATCTTTATCTAATGTTTCAAAGGGAAGAAATGAATCATTCTGGAAACTGCCATCATGTAAAATTCCAAAGTGCAGTATTAAACCAGTGGCTTGTGATGATTTTGAAAAGGAAGCGGTGATCATTGAACCGACCTCTCAGGTTCAATAAATAAAGAAATAGAATGCCAGAGTAAATGCATATGCTTGTAAAGACTGATGGATCTTAAGAGAACTGTAGGGAGATCCTGTATAAAGATTTCAGCAGGCATCTGACAAAGTTTCTTAAGATGTCCTTGATACATAGACATACACACACACACACACACACACACACACACACACACACACACACACACACACACACACACA
>ML663566.1:74782-274957 GCA_007570785.1 Antilocapra americana
TGTGTGTGTGTGTGTGTGTGTGTGTGTGTGTGTGTGTGTGTGTGTGTACCACATTTTCCAACAGTCAGTCTCTGGTCCAGAGAAATATGACTCTCAAAAGCATTCTTCTGCACTGCAGAAGACTGAGTGAGACCCGCGTTTCATAAACACAGCAGGTAGGGGAGCATATATGAAGATGCTCCAAGAAGAGAGGGAAATACTGAATTTTTATGAATAAGGCATGTGTGTACTTGAGTGTTTTGTTGGAAAAATGAAAGCGTGGTGACTGTGCTTGTACTTGGACTAGATGAAGCAGGTCATACTGAAGGGCTTACATGACGTCTTTCTTAAACTGATGGCCAGGGACTTCACTCGTGGTCCAGTGGCTAAAATTTTCGAGCTTCCAGTGGAAGGGGCTGGAGTTTGATCCCTGGTCAGGGAACTAGATCCCACATGCCACAACTAAGACCTAGCACAGTCAAATAAAAAAAAAATAAATACCCAAAAGCCAAGGAGATGGCTCCTTCATGTAAATTTCCCCTGCTCTTTCCATCTCTTCCAGACTTTGATACTTCACACATGATTATTTTTCTATGAACATATCCCAGTGAGATTTCAAACTCCAATGACACAACCAGAAATTATTTCCTTTCCTAGATGTGTAACCTTAAAACACAGTGATGTCTGAAGAGACAGGAAGAAGTGAACTCATTCACCCTATTAGTCATCCCTTTGACCTCAGAGAACTAAAATTATCAATTAAAAACATATTAAGTAACAGAAGTCACAAAATAGTAAATGATTAGCAGAAAGCAAATCTTAAATGTAGTACTAAAATCAAACCAGTCAAGGTCTTTTGTTTGAAAAGTGAAGTCTCAATTTTCATCTATTTTTGTATTTACTCAGTTTCCAATTAATATTGCACAGTTGGTCTTCATGTACCCAGTTTCTATTTGCTAAACCAGTATACAGATAATTTCCATAACTTAACTCCTGTAATGGCAGAAACAATGAAAATGTTAAATATTAGAGGTGAGGGTGTAGGGGATCGGTGTCAATTCATTTTAAAATTACGGAGTAATGATTTCATTGTTTGGGGGAAGAATGCAGATTTGACGTTCCAATCCCTTTACATCGTATTCTCAAAGCAATGTAACTGAGCAGATCTGTGTTTGTAGCTAGAGATAGAAACAAATGAAACCAGGAATATCAGGTGGTTTGGCCAAGGTTTCCTGTGCCCACATGAGAGTCTCTGTGATGTTACCTGGGCTGATTGGAATATTTTGATCGATGCAACCACAGGTGCTTTCTGGGTGGGGCTGGTGAGTGGGCATGGGAAAAGTTTTCTGCCTCTGAAATGCATATATTGGAAAAGAAAATGGCAATCCACTCCAGTGTTCTTGCCTGGAAAATTCCATGGCCAGAGGAGCCTGGTGGGCTATGCAGTTAATAGTGTTGCAAAAGAGTCACAACTTACTGAGTAAACAACAACAAACAAATGCATACATGTGGAATCTAGAAACAAAATGATACTGATGAACCTATTTGCAGGGCAGGCCTAGAGAAACAGATTAGAACAAACTTGTGGATACGGAGCGGGAGGAGAGAGTGGACGAATTGAGAAATTAGCACTGACATATATTCACCACTATGTGTAAAAAAGAGAGCTAGCGGGGAGCTGCTGTACAGCACAAGGAGCCCTGTGCTCTGTGATGACCGAGAGGGCGTGAGATGAGGGTGGGTGGGAGGAGGGTGCGTGAAGGAAGGGATAAAGGTATACTTATAGCTGACTACTGCTGTTGTACAGCAAAAACTAAAACAACACTGTAAACCAACTATATTATAATTTTAATTAATTAATTTTAAAAAAAGAAAGAAACTAATCCTGCCAACACCTTAATCTTGGATTTATAGCATCTAGAACTGAGTAAATCAATTTGTGCCGTTTAACCTACGTATTTTTTATGATGGCAGCCTCAGAAAGCTAACAGAAGGGTCAATTTTAATATCTTATTGTATAAAATGTCACAAAAAGCAACTTGAAGTCATAACTATATATCTTATCATTGTAGCAATCTACCTTTTATACCAATGTTTCAGCATATTTGTCTCCTAAATAAAAGTGTGTCGGTGCCTTAAATATCCACAAAGGAATTGTATATGAAAGTCTAATTATCCTAACAACTCTTTAATATGCTAAAAAGACTGGAAATTTGTACTGAATGTGCTGTGTAATAAAGAATAAAACAGAGTAATTTTAAAACATTTTAAAAAGCAGCTCTATGTTCCCTGTAAGAAACAAAATGTACTTTACATATAAAGATGCATACAGAACAAAAGTAAAAAGATATCCCATGCTAGTACTAGCCAACAGAAAGTTAGAGTAGCTTTATTATATTACAGCAAAGGGTATTACCAGGGATAAAGACAAGAGGGTCAGCTAATCAGAAGTGTTACCAAGTCCAATCTCCCTCTGCTCTCCGCATGACAGGCCAATGAATCCCAGAGATGAGATGTTGAGGCGGAAAACAAGTTTACTCAGAAAGCCCGCTGACTTTGGCAGGTTAGCGCCTCAAAATAAGCATCTCATTGGGGGCTGGATGCCAGGTTCTTTTGTAGATCAGAGATGAGAGGAGGTGAGGAAGCAAGGTAAAAAGGCCATTAGATCTTGCAAACATCTCCTAGAATGGCAACCCTCAGGCTAGGGATGTGCTAATTTCTTTCTTCCTGCCATCCACAGGTGGAGGGGATTCTGAACAAAGGCACTTTAACAGTCAGGCAGAGGGGCAGGATTGTGTGGATCACAACAATTGTGGAAAATTCTTAAAGAGATGGGAATACCAGACCACCTGACCCGCCTCCTGAGAAACCTGTATGCAGGTCAGGAAGCAACAGTTAGAACTGGACATGGAACAACAGACTGGTTCCAAATAGGGAAAGGAGTATGTCAAGGCTGTATATTGCCACCCTGATTATTTAACTTATATGCAGAGTACATCATGAGAAACGCTGGGCTGGATGAAGCACAAGCTGGAATCCAGATTGCCTGGAGAAATATCAATAACCTCAGATATGCAGATGACACCATCCTTATGGCAGAAAGCAAAGAAGAACTAAAAAGCCTCTTGATGAAAGTGAAAGAGGGGAATGAAAAAGTTGGCTTAAAGCTCAACATTGAGAAAACTAAGATCATGGCATCTGGTCCCATCACTTCATGGCAAATAGATGGGGAAACAGTGGAAACAGTGACAGACTTTATTTTCTTGGGCTCCAAAATCACTGCAGATGGTGACTGCAGCCATGAAATTAAAAGATGCTTGCTTCTTGGAAGAAAAGCTATGATTAACCTAGACAGCATATTATAAAGCAGAGATATCACTTTACCAACAAAGGTCCATCGCGTCAAGGCTATGGTTTTTCCAGTAGTCATGTATGGATGTGAGAGTTGGACTGTGAAGAAAGCTGAGCACTGAAGAATTGATGCTTTTGAACTGTGGTGTTGGAGAAGACTCTTGAGAGTCCCTTGGACTGCAGGAGATCCAAGCAGTCCATCCTAAAGGAAATCAGTCCTGATATTCATTGGAAGGACTGATGTTGAAACTGAAACTCTAATACTTTGGCCACCTGATGTGAAAACCTGACAGATTTAAAAAGACCTTTATGCTGGGAAAGATTGAAGATGGAAGGAGAAGGGGATGACAGAGGATGAGATGGTTGGATGGCATCACCGACTCCATGGGCATGAATTTGAGTAAACTCTGGGAGTTGGTAATGGACAGGGAGGCCTGGGGCCACAAAGAGTTGGACCCAACTGAGCTGCTGAACTGAACTGAGAGAGGCAGAGTCCTTGTAAGCAAGCCATTCTGTTTGATTATAATAACAAAAGCAATGAAAAGCAAGTCAAAGAAGCAGTTCCAACAGGGAGTCAGAACTGGCTTCTTCTCTGCAACAGATGGACCTAATAATTTTTAATATTAATGCCCTGAATATCAGTTTCAAAAATCCATGAAAGCAAAACCTGATAGAACAACAAAGAAAAATAGATAAATCCACAATTGTCAGAGATTTCAAATCTCTCTCCCAGTAACTGGCAGAATAAGTAGAGAGAAGATCAGCAAGAATACAACAGATCTGAGCAACATGATTAGCCAATGTGACCTAATTGACAAATTTATAGAACCCCATAGGACATTAACCAAGATAGACCATAAATTCAAAAGGATTCAAGTCATATCAGAAATATTCTCTGACCATGATGGAATTGAATTAGAAATCAGTAATAAAAAGATATCAGGAAACTCTTCAAATATTTGGAAATAAAAGAATATACTTTTAAATAACCCTTGGATCAGAGAGGAAATCAAGAGGAAATTAGAAAATATTTTGAGCTGATTGAAAGTGAGAACAGAGTATGTTGGAATTTGTAGAATCCCAGCAAAGCAGCCCTTGAGAAGTTACAGCACTATATTAGAAAGGAAAAAAAGGCCCCAAATGATCAGCCTCAGATTTTCCCTTAAGAAATTAGAAAAGGGGCCTTCCCTAGTGGTTCAGTGGTTAAGAATTTGTGCTTCCACTGCCAGGGGCAAAGGTTCGATCCTATGGCCAGGGAAGTAAGATTCCCCCAAGCTGCAAAGTACACCAAAAAAAAAGAAACTAGAAAAGATAACGCAGTCAAACCCAAATTAAGAAAGGAAATAATTAAGATCAAAGTATAAGCTGATGAAATATCGAACAGCAAAACAAGTGTGACAATGAATCCAAAGCTGGCTCTTTGAGAAGATCAACAAAATTGTTAAATGTCTAGTGAAATATTCTTGTGTACCATTTCCAATATCTCATAAATTGTTTTGAGGTCTAGTGAGATAATTTTGTGAAAAATAATAACAAGATATAACTATAGGGAATTTCCTGACAGTCCAGTGATTTAGAATCAGCGCCTTCACTGCCATAGAGACCAGGTTCAACCCCTGGTCACGGAACTAGGAACCCATACAGAGTAGCCAAAAACACAGATACGACTAGAGACTTCCTCAGTGGTCCAGTGGTTAAGAATTGCCCTTCCAATGCAAGGAGCAAGGGTTTAATTCCTGGTCAGGGACTTAACATCCCATATAACTTGGGACAACTAAGCCCATGAGCTGAAGACCCAGTTCAGCCAAAAAAAAAAGTACGACTATAAGATTATAGGGCTTCCCAGGTGGCGCTAGTGGTAAAGAACCCATCTGCCAATGCAGGAGACATAAGAGATGCGTGTTCAACCCTGGGTCAGGAAGATTCCCCTGGAGAAGGGCATGGCAACCCACTCCAGTATTCTTGCCTGGATAACCCCATGGACAGAGGAGCCTGGCAGGCTACATAGAGTCCATAGAGTCACACAGAGTTGGATATGACTGAAGCTACTTAGCATAGTATAGCACAGCATAAGATTATAAGATCATTTCTAAGTGTCTATTAGCCTATGGTGCTGCATTTAATTCTATAAATTGCTTAATGATTTGAAATTGTAGAAACTTGATAATTAAGGCAAAGTGCATTCATTGGTCAAGTCTGTGAGAATTCATAGAACTCGTTCAACAAGGAGAAAAATGGGATGTTTGACCCCAGAATGTGTCCATCTTGTCTCCTTGATGCCAGATCACCTCTATGGAGATTTCAGAGAAGTCTGTTGCTTCCCATCCCAGAAAACTACAAATGGCAAAGCTAAAGCAAATATCCTACAATCCAAAATGGGGTGAGCATTAAACATATCCAGTAAGCTCATACTGCGTGACACCATGTGATTGATATAAGAGAATGGATTTTGTAACTAGAGTTCTGTGTTCAAAGTCTAGCTCTGTCCTTGATAAGCTTTACTCAACCTTCTGTGCTTCACTTTCATTATCTGAATAGTTTAGATAACATTGGATCACAATGCAAAATATATTTCTAACTATGGGTCCCAGTCCAGTATATTGAAAGCCATTGATGTAGTAGCTAAGAGCCTAAGATCTATAGTCAGGTCTTCACCTACATCTGAATACTCCTTTTGCAGTGCATGCCATAAAAATTTGGGGAATTTACCCAAGTTCTCCGTGCTCAATTTTTTCATCTGTATAAAGGGAAGAATCATAATAACTGACTCAAAGGTTGTGAACTATATTTATAACACAAACTGCTGCTGCTGCTGCTAAGTAGCTTCAGAAATTCTCCAGGCCAGAATACTGAAGTGGGTAGCCTTTCTATTCTCCAGAGGATCTTCCCAAGCCAGGGATCCAACCCAGGTCTCCTGCATTGTGGGCAGGTTCTTTACCAGCTGAGCCACAATGGAAGCCCATTAATACTGGAGTGGGTAGCCTATCCCTTCTCCAGAGGATCTTCCTGATCCAGGAATCAAACCGGGGTCTCCTGCATTGCAGGTGGATTCTTTACCAACTGAGCTATCAGGGAAGCCCAAAGGCTTGCAAAGGGGAAAATAAAAAGACTACTTGCTTGACTAAATTAGGGAGAAGGGAGATGAATGTGTCAAAGATGACTACTGTAGAATTAGGAGAGCAGCTCAGCAATGGATAGAAAAAGAGGGAAGGAAGGGTAGAGGGAAAGAGAGGAGGAGAAAGACAAATTTTTTAAGAATTCCCTCAGGGTCTTCCTGGCAGTCTAGTGGTTAAGACTCCCTGTTCCCAATGCAGGGAGCACAGGTTCGATCCCTGTTTGGGGAACTAAGATCCCTAGTCAGGGAACTAAGATCCCTAATGCTGCACGATGCAGCTAAAAATTGAAAAAAAAATTAAAGAGAAAGGTCTGCAATACTAATGAGGACAGGCAATGCTACTCAGTACTTCAGAATGGTCTATATGGGAAAAGAATCTTATAAAGAGTAGGTATATGTATACATATAACTGAATCACTTTGCTATACACCTAAAATTGGCACAACATTGTAAATCAACGATACTCTAATGAAAAATTAGAAAATTTAAATAATTAAAAAAGGATGGCCTGCATTTTGGTGGTAGGAAAACCAGTTCAGAAGTTTAAGATGTCTACAACAGGGAGGGGAATGCCGGATTTTCTCCTCACGGTGTGAATTGTAAAGTCGAAAAGAAATGACACCTTCTAGCGAGTTAACCACACGGTCCTGCTCCCACAGTTAGGACTCTTACAGGTATCCCGGTGTTTCGGGATAAGCCAGTGCCTGATGCCAGCGCCTGCTTTGGAAGCACGGTCTCTGGCAAACTTCCCAGTTCGCTGGTACTGGCTCCTCCAGCACCAAAGGCTGGGATCACTGGGCACCATTATAGAGACAGATAATGAAACTACGAGACGGGAGAGGGTGCAGGGAACCCAAGGCTCATCTAGCTGGGTAAACTTTCCAGCCATGTTGACCCAGGGATAAAGCAGCAGCATGGAAACCTGGCAGCAGTCCCCAGCCCAGCCCCTAGTTGTGAAACCAATGGAGCCTCCCTACACCAAGTTTCAGCAGGTGCCCCTGGGCAGCCTCTCTTGCGTTCATGAGCAGCCGTGGCTCTCTTCATGTGGTTAAGAGGTAAGCTGAAAACACCACAGGTCTCTCAGGGGTGTGGTGCTTGTTGTTCTTCCAGGACAGCAGCTCCAGGGAAGTCTCACTCAAGGGTGGGCACCGTGAGAAGTCACTCCAGAGGGGGTCCCTGGTGCTTCAAGGCAGTGCGGCCCTCTAGTTCCCACGTCGGTGCAGCCTTCCAGGAACCAGACCGAGGTACTAATCGTTGGGCTGGAGTACTACTTGCGCTTCGCACCTTTCTCAAATTGCCTTCTTGTGAAGTCTTGGCGTTTCTGGGATGGTCCTTCATATCACCAAGTAGAGGAGATAGAAAGGCAAACACATAACACAGCTAGGAGGGCCGGTCTCTGAACCTTCCCACGGAAGGGTGAGGACTGTGGTCTTTTCAGTCAACAGGAGGAATCATGTTTACTCTGTGGCCCAAGGTTAAACCCAGCTCTGGAGACCTCTCCCGGGCCCCTTTAGTGACTCAGAAATACCTGGGTGTATTTCCAGGTATTTAAGAACTTGCAGTTCATGGAACCTGTGAGACAGTCTTGCCAACATTTTAGCAATGCCGCTTGTAGTTCACATCCCTCTTTATACACTTGATATCAGGCCACGGGTTGTTTTCTGCCTAGACTTTGTAGAGGACACTGATTTAAATCTATAACTAAATCAATAAATTTGCATCACTCGCACTAAAAAATAAAGAAGTTTCATCAAAATATTTTTGCTAAGTCATCCTTACCTTTGAATTCTGAGAGGGAACACAGACTACATCTTGACTCAACTTGGTTGTTTGCAAATTCCAAGTCAGATGAGCTCCAGGGCAAAGTATGCACTCTTGTAGCTCAGGGAGTGATGGTTTGGCCTAGGCGAAAGCCTAACTATTCAGATTCCAATGTACAGCCACAATGGCCCTATTCAATATACCCCTCCTAGCAAGCTTTTGAGGCTTACCATTTAAAGTCAGACCTTCTTGTTTTTCTCAATTCAGTTTGCAGTCCAAGTTAATGATTGTGTCATATTATGCTGAGTGCTAGTGTGGTACATATAACGACTGAGATAGGCACTGGCTTGAAGGTTTCCCATGACTCTAAAAGATGACCAAGTGATCTGACTAGACAAGAGAAACTGGGGCACTGGTCTCAAGCAGTGCCTGGGACCTGTGCTGTTCCTAGGTGGATAGGACTTGATTTCAGCAGCAACACCTAGAGTCAAGGATGTGCCAAAAGGCAATATCTGGAAGGAAACTGAAGTAAGACAGACAGTGCCACCCAAGATATCAATCAAGGGACCAAGAGAAAAGCAGAAAGTGCAGGCCCAGTATGAGGTCAGAAACGTTCAGAATCAGGCTCAAATAAGAGTCCAGGGACTTCCCTGGAGGTCCAGCAGTTTCAACTCAAAAAACAATACAAAACAAAACAGAGATAGAATGTAAACTGAGTGATGGTCCAAGCCTTGTCTTGCACTGTTCCCATGGTATTGAGAACTACCCAGGCAGTTGGCTGTATATAGCTATTAGAGTCTTCTTGGTAGATTCTGTAGGTGCCAAAAGTTGTTTTTTTTAAAAAAAAAAAAAAAGGCTAACTACTCCTCAATAATTTTGCTATAGAATTTTTTTTTTAATTTTTGCTATAGAATTTCAATGAGAGCTGATTTCAGACAGAATTCTGTCACTAGTAGAATCAGTTATTAGCAAACATTTATGAGCAAGCAAGGGTTTCCCAGGTGGTAAATTGTAAAAGAATCTTCCTGCCGGTGCAGGAAACACAAAAGATGCATGTTCAATCCTTGGCTCAGGAAGATCCTTTGGAGTAGGAAATGGTAACCCACTCCAATATTTTTGCCTGGAAAATTCCATGGACAGAGGAGCCTGGCAGGCTAGTGTCACGAGGTCACAAAGACTGACACACAACTGATTGACTGACCACACACACACACACACACACACACACACGCATAAAAACAGGTCACATAACTTGTTCTGTAAACTCTCTGAAGTCCTGGCTCGCTGTCCTCATATGTGCTCTAACTACCCTTATGAAAGGTTTGATTTGAAACTGATACACAGTCTAGAGATAAGAAGTAGTTAACCCACTGGCAGTCAAAATTTTCTGAAGTCATAGCAGGACACATAAAACCATTTTGGAAACATGCCTTGAGATCCAGTCCGAAAGAAGAGGGAGGGATGTCTTTCAAAGTCTTATTTCTACCTTGTTCATGTACAGTGTGGGTGACATGATGCCGTCTAAAATATTTTAGTATATTCATGTCATTTTAGTGCCACTGAGTCACTAGTGAGGGTCTACATCTACACCCATAAGCCCATTATGAGACATTCATTTCACTGGTCCAGTAATTAGAACTCAGTGCTTTCACTGAGGTGGGAACTAAGATCCCACAAGCCATTCTGTATGGCAAAAAAAAATAAAATATAAAGATAAGTTCATACTTGATTAGTGTAGGCCCTAAATCAATCACTGGTATCCTTAAAAGGAAAACTCTAATTGCTATATATATTTCAGAGTTCTCCCTATTATCTGAAGTTATTGTTTGTATTTTCACTTCTTTATATGTCATCTTCTACTAAGCTGGAAAGGACCCTATTTATCTGTTTGTTTGTTCGTTTCCTGTATTCCTTTGTGTCTTTAAGAGTGTTTGGTGAATGGTAGAGGCCCAATAAATATTTCTGAAATCAATGAATGAATATGGCCATAGTTTCCTAGGGCTGTTATAATAAATTACTACAAACTGGGTAGGGTGCAACAACCACACATATAAGAAATTAATTCTTTCACAATTCTGGAAGCTAGAAGCAGCACCAGTTCTCAGCGTGTGGGCAGGGGTAGGGGGTAGAAATATAGATAAAGGTGCTCCCTCTAGGAAGAAGCAAACCATCAAGTGAAAAAAAGTCTGGTCTGGTTGATGATGGGATAAAACTGGAAGAAAGTCCAAACTGAGGAGGTCAGAACCCTGGGCTCATCAACCCTAATCTAGTGAAACTGATGTGGAGAATTTGCAGCCCCATAGCTCACGCACAGGATTAAGTGCCCTTGATCAGAATCAACTTTGGAGTGGAATGCATGACTTTGTAAAAGGCATTCAGTTAATGCCATAGATGGTGGGGCTGGTACTAGCATGGCTCACGGGGAAACCAATTCCAAATCCAGAATGTGTCTACCCCAGGACGGACAAGTCGCTGCCCTAGTTACACTCGAAAGGACCAAGGCATCATATTCCAGGAGACAGCTCGGGTGGCTTTGTATCCTTTGGTGGTATTGTCAGGTAGTTAGAATAGGAAAAAGGAGTCCAGAATAGCTGTGGCTAAAAGATAAGGAAGGGAAAAGCCAGGGAAAATAGAACAAAGGAAGGTCCGAGGGCCAGAGTGAGGATCTCAGGTGAAACAAACAGCTCTCCCGATTAGCCCAATTTACAAAGGGCAGACCCAGGGGAAGGAGAAAAAAAATACATAAAAAGATAAGCCAAAATTGGGCTGGAGGTCTCTCTTTTGGGTCAGTATTCCCTCATGCCTCAAGGAAGTATTTTCCTTTACTTTCTAAATAAAACTGAGTTGTAAGATGGAACCATAACACTGGCCTGTCCAAGAGCTGTAAGGCTGGTCCGTCTGTCGCTTCAAATTTTCGTTGCAACAAGACAGAACCGAGGAAATTACATACTCCCCTGACAGTATGGAACCATATTGAGGTTTTGGGGTTGGTTGCTACAGTTGTGGGCAAGCTGGACAGGCCGTTGTGATAGCGGCCAAGCTAACTTGATGAGAATCTGTGTTAGGCATGTGTCTAGGCATGGCTTCCATCCCCAGCACCTTTGCCACTTTGTTCATGAACTCATTAAGCAGGTCTTAAGGAGGCTGAGCAAAGAGCCATTGTAGAGTAGAAATACCCGATTTGAAAACACACTCAGCAGTGAGGGACTCCCAGTGAGCAATCACACGGAACAAAAATATTATCTCACTGTGGGATGATGCCAGAGATCCATCCATCCATTCATTCATACGTCTCTTCTCTAGAATTTGTTACAAATCTTCCAACCAGGGACTTCCCTGGTGGCTCAGTGGTAAAGAATCTGCCTGCCAGTGCAGGACACATGGGTTTGATCCCTCATCCAGGAAGATCCCACATATCAGAGCAACTAAGCCCATGTGCCACAGCTATTGAGCCTGTTCTCTGGAGCCCAGGAGCTGCAGCTAGTGAGCCCACATGCTACAACTCCTGAAGCCCAGGCACCCTAAGGCTTGTGATCCACAACAAGAGAAGCCACTGCAATGAGAAGTCCCCACTTGCCAAAACTAGAGGAAATCCTGCACAGCAAGGAAGACTGCACATGGCCAAAAATAAACAAATCTATTACAAAAAACCTTCCAACCATTAATTCCTACAACCTGGCTAAAACTGCAGCCATGATAGATGGATAGATAGACAGATATGTTAGTTAGAATAGGAAAAAGGAGTCCATAATGGTGGTGGCTAACAGACAAAGAAAGGAAAAGCCCTCGAAAATAGAACGAAGGAAGGTCAGAGGACCGGAGTGAGAACCTCAGGTAAAGCAAACAGCTCTCCTGGCTAGCCCAGTTTACATAGGACAGGCTCAGTGGGAGAAGAAAAAACACATAAAAAGAAGAGCCAAAATGGAGCCTCTGGCCTCTCTTCTCTTCCGTCTTTTGGGTTGCCCGCCCTCATGACTGAAGGATGTATTTTTCTTTGCTTGCCAAATAAAACAGTTGTAACACTGGTCTGTCTGTCGCTTCAAATTTTTGCTGTAGCAAGACAGAACCAAGGAACTTATACACTCCCTCAACATAGATGGATAGGTAGATAGATAGAGATAGACAGGAAGGAAGGAGGGAGGGAGGTTAGAAGGAAGGGAGGAAGTGGATATACGTTCATGTCTGTTCCTCTTTCTTAGGCTATGCCTTCTAGGCAAGGTTGGTAATGAAGTGTACGGACCACTCAAAATTTTGTTAACAGGGAACATTTCACATCAGCTTATATGGTTCTGTCCCTGAGTGTGGCTGATACAGCACAGCAGTTCACTTCTCCCTGAGATAAGCATTTGGTGCAAAGCCTGCTGCTCCCTACTCCGCAGGCACTATCAGCAGAGTGTTATCAATGCAGTGGACCAGACTGCCACCCTCTGTAATAAGGAGATGATAAAAGTCACTGCAGACTATTGTGGCAAAATGCCTTCCGTCATTTATGTCATTCTACATCAAGATAAGTCAACTGCCTGTTATGCTCCCTGTTTATTGAGTGAGAGCAAAGAAACTATCCCCTCAATAGCTACATATCAGGTAGCAGGTGCTATGTTGATTTTTACTAGGAAAGAATTTAATCTAGAACAGCAGCTATTATTAGAGCTACCATCTGATTCATTTTGACTTCCCTGGTGGCTCAGATGGTAAAGAATCTGCCTGCATTGCAGGAGACCAGGGTTCAATCCTTGGGTTGGGAATCTCCCCTGGAGAAGGAAATGGCAACCCACTCCACTATTCTTGCCTGGAGAAACCCAATGGATAGAAGAGCCTGGCAGGCTATAGTCCATGGAGTCACAAAGAGTCAGATGCAGCTGAGTGACTAACACTTCATTTTCACTTTCTGATTAATTTTATAGTAAGCCACTTGCTTTATTCTAGATCGATCTCACTTCTGCACTGTCTAAACTAGAGGAGTGGTAAGATTTGCCACCTATAGAAGAGTTAACTTTCCAATGGTTGTTCTTCTCTTTATTCATAATAAAAGAACAGTTCTTTCCAGTTTAGCACATGGCCCTTCCAGCTAAGAGTGGCTATGAGACTAAATCCCAGCTGATGGAATATAAGTGGAGGAGTTTTGTGCTTATAAGATTTAAGGGTATTTGTTGGGGACCTTATCTCACCCTCCTTTATTGCTGCTGCCTAGAAACTGTGTGTAATCACTGGTCCTCCTACAGTTGAGAGGCCGTGGGAGTGAATGAGATCATCATGGGTGTCAGTACAGAGGATGAAAAGAAAAGTTAGGATGATGAAAAGAAATCAGAAGAAGTGACTACCTATAAGGGAGGCAGAGAACTGAAAGAGTTATGTCCCAGAGAGCAAGAGAAGAAAGTGATTCGAAGACAGCTGTTCAACCATATTACATAATGCTTACAGGCTGAGTAAAACTTAGAATGAGAAATGATTATTGAATGTGGCAACAAGAAAGTTCCTGGTGACTTTGGGGTTTTGTCTACTGTCTTCTCATGATTAAGTTCACGTTATGCATTTTTGGCAAGAGCACCACAGAAGTGATGTTGTGACCTTCTAGAGAAAAAGAACTAACAGAAGATGAAATAAGATTCATATTTTATGACAAGGCAAGAAAAATTTAAATTTCTCTCTGCATGTTTGAGCCACCTCCCTCCTATTTAGTGTGTTTCATGCAGACCTCCTTAGGAGATAACCTGCCTTCTTAATCTTGTAAAGAGTCAGGAAGACCCGCAATTTTGTACCAGCAGATTTGGATTGTGTAACTGTCAATACGTCATCTGACAAATTGCCCTTGGCCTCAAAAACACACATAACTGTGTACTGATCTCTAATGGGGCAGAAGAGTCCTTATTGCTTTCTAAAAGACTCTCTTCTGGGCCTGTAATACCCAAGTTGGCACCAATAGAATTTACCAGTTCTTTCTTAAATCAACTATTGATCTATGTTTCATCAGCAGATACCTTTATGTATATAGACCTTTATAAAGAAGATTTATTATGAAGAGTTGGCTTACATGATTAGGAGGGCTGAGAAGTCCCACTATCTGCCATCTGCAAACTGGAGACCCAAGAAAGCCAACAGCATGATTCAGTCCAAGTTCCAAGAAGGCCTGAGAACCAGGGGAGGCAAAGGTGTAAATATCAGTCCAAGGATCAAGAAGATGAGATGAGACATCACTTAAGTGGTGAAGCAGGGGGAAAAAAAAAGAGGGAATTCCTTTGTCTTCTGCCCTGCTTCTATTTAGGCCCTTAACAGGTTGGATAATGGCAACCCACAATGGAGAGGGTAATCTACTTTTCAGAGTTCACTGATTCAAATGCTGATCATCCAGAAGTCTTTCACAGACTCACCCAGAAATGTGTAACCCAGGCACTCTGTAGCCAGTCGAGCTGACATCGTATTGGAGACACATGGTATAGATGTTTCAACACGGTGATGTTAACTCGATCACAGGTTTCTCCACTGTAAATGTCCTATTTCCCTTTCAACTTACTAAGGGTCTTGTGGGGCTACATTAATACTTTAAGACTCTGCAGATATCTTGTTTCTCATCTGTTTTTTTTTTTTGCCTGTTAGTTTTAGCATTTATTCTTACTTGTAATTATTATTACTGTGATGCTTACTACATAGTAAATTTTTAAATTTCTGCCAACCCATCTAATTTATTAATGAAATTAATATAATGTAATTTATTACTGTAATATAATTATTAATGTAATTAAAGAGTCTTCTGCTCACTTCTGAGTGAGAATTGGTAGGACTGTGTCCTGACTGCTGGCTCTGTGGTTTGTGATCACAGGTCATGGTTCCCTTTGTCCAGGAGAAAAATTGGGGGGTGGAAGGAAAGACACCAGTCTTCTGACCATGAAGAAAAGATTGATTTTCAGTTGTTCATATTGTTCCCTGAATTTTATGTGATTATATTTTCATGAATTTAATAATCACACTTTATAGTAAAATAGACCATAACATGACTGATTACCTTCTGGGTGACTACATTCATTAAGTTAGAAAGAAAAGAGTGGGGAGAGGGTAGAAATGAAATGAAAATTTCTCATTCAGTTTCCTCTGCACGTGAGAAGCAGAGAAAGGACAGACTTCTCAAGCTCAGCATGAATGATATGATGACCTTTATGAACCCTGGACGCTTTAGGTAATCTAACAAAGCCTTTTCATGGACTTGGTTGGAGGCTCAGGAGGCGCTTTTGACTCGAGAAAAATGCTTTGGTTTGAAAGGGGTTTTGGTTTCTATTTTTCCTTACAAGAGCAGAAAACACAGCCTTTTGTCTCCTACAGAAAACTATACTCTCTTGGTAGAAAAATCAGAGCAGTGTCTTTTATTGGATGAATTCCAAGTGTTTTAGGTTTGGCAACTCACTGTTCCTCACAATGTTTCCTTACAAACAGGCACAGGATAGAGAATTATTAGCCTTTGTGTAAAACCAAGGGGAGGAGGGCACTGCTGTAATAAAAAAGGACACCCTGGCCTCTGCAGACAGGTGGGCTGATGGCGGGAACACTGGGCAACTGCAGCTCTCACTGCTGAGGTTTGCTGCCAACACCTCACGCAAGTTCATTTCAGAGTCCTCTCTACTGTCTCATGGTTTGCTCTCCAAATAGCTCGACTCCCCTCATTGAGAATAAGCCTGGAAACGCCCTGCCTTCCCGATCTTCAATCTACTCCTTGATCAGACTTTGACCCTACGTAAGTCTTGTATCCACAAACGACAAAGGACTGAAAATGAATTTTATATCTCACATGTTATCCTTTTGCCCTCAGACTAAGAGTATTTCCCGACACGAACAAGACCAGATTCTTTTTTCTCAGAGCAGCTATAACGTTGAAGGAGGCAAATAGAGAGGAGATCGAGGACTGGTTCACTAAAAAAAGCGACGGGGGTGGAATGAGGTCTGTCCACCGAGTGCATTGATCTTCTTGAATCTCTAAACCCATCTGCTGATCTCAGCTCCACCTCCACCACCCAAGCCCAGGTGATAAGTATTTCTCTCTTGGAAGACATAGTCATAGTGAGCAAAAAAGCCCTGAATTCACTCCAGCCCAGTGATAAGAAGTTGGCTTCCCCAAGCACATCTGGCAAAATCTGGACACACTTTTAGTTGTCACAGCTAAGCAGTGGGTGGGCAAAGACTGCTGGCATCTAGTGAGTAGAGGTTAAAGACATGGCTACACATCTTACAATGTATAGGACAGCTCCCACCACTGATAATGAATTATCTAATCCAAAATGTCAGTGGTGCTGAGGTTGAGAAAGCCCACATTCAGTCTCCCTGCAAAACCTCAAAAATTTAACCTTCTTTAAAAGGCAACTTGTATCATGTCATGCCATTCCTTAAAACTGCTTAATCTTTCCCATTTTTTCCTGTTAAGATTAACCAAAAGCTCCTCCACTCCTTGAACGTGCATGACCTGGCACCCACCCTCCCTCCTTTCTTGTATTCTATGAGGTAACCAAACTAACTTTATTCCTGTTTTTCTAGAAAGTGTCATGTTTCTGCCTACCTCACAGGGTCTTGCGGAGAAGGCAATGGCAACCCACTCCAGTACTCTCTCCTGGAAAATCCCATGGATTGGGGAGCCTGAGAGGCTGCAGTCCATGGGGTCGCGAAGTCGAAAACAACTGAGTGACTTCACTTTCATTTTTCACTTTCATGCATTGGAGAAGGAAATGGCAACCCACTCCAGTATTCTTGTCTGGAGAATCCCAGGGACAGAGGAGCCTGGTGGGCTGCCGTCTGTGGGGTCGCACAGAGTTGGACACGACTGAAGCGACTTAGCAGCAGCTGCAACACGAGGTCTTGGCACCCGCTAATCCCTCATATATCATTTCTTCCCTCTTACCAGCCCCTCCCCCTTTTCCTTGCTCACTGTTGCCTTCTAATCCTTTAGGAGACCTCAGCTTACAGGTGACTCCATCAAAGACTCCCTCCCTGACACTGAGCAGTCAGCAGTCTGAGGTGAGAGGCCACGTGGGGAGAGAAACCAGGCCACTCCAGGTCCTCCTGCCATCCCAGCTCAGCCCAAGGTAGAAGTGAGGTCTGTGTGGACACCCAGTGCCAGCAGGCCCTCAGCTGTGAGCAGGCCTGTGAGTGAGCCCAGGAGGCCAGCAACTACACTGCCTCATCAGACCTCACAACTGTACTGAGTAATGAATAAGTGATCACAGCTTTAGGCCATTGATGTCTCAGGTGGTGACAGAGAGCAGATTCATTCCCCTTGGTGTTCCTGAGCTGTGTTCTAAGGAGAGCACCCTGCTACTGTGGGGAATTCCCCCCTCACCTCTTGCTCTGTCCCCTTCCCAGGACTGCTGATACTGTGGGGAATTCCCCCCTCACCTCCTGCTCTGTCCCCTTCCCAGGACGGCTCTCAGGACCTGAGTTTCTGAGTCACAGTCCACTTGACAGGATGACGCTCTCTCCCCAGTACGTCAGTGAGTGGAGGTGGGGAGACTGTTCCTCTTTCCATCTCACCATCCTGTCCAGTCAGCCTCCCTGGAACTGCAGCCCTGCGCTGGGCAGGGGTGTTCTCATTTAATTAAGTCAAGAGTTGGAGTAAAGGGTATTTATTTCACTGCAGAAGGGAAATGGCTGAGGTTTTTCACAACTTGTCTTTTCCCAGGTTCTAAAAGGGAAATCACATAAACAGTTGGTCATTTAACAAAAAAGAACCCCTTCATGGGAACTCCCCAGGGGAACACCATCCCTCTTGCCCTTGGTTTTTTACTGAGAGCCCCCCTTCCATTCTGTTCACATGAATCTCTACCTGTCTCCTGCAGGAGACCAATCCTCATAGGAAAACCTCATCCCCATAAAGGTCTTATCTCCTTTATCAGACTCCATTCCCCTGCCCAGTCACAAAATCTCGAGTCTAAATGACTCAGTTGAGTGACAGGGGTGTTTTCTGGGGCTCAGGTCAGTAGGGTAGGAATGTCTGAAGGAGAAAACACTCTGATACAGTTGGCTCCTGGCTCTAGTGTGAACCTGGGTCTCCCAGACAATTGATTTCCTTCCAAGAATCCCACCTCTAAAAAAACAAAAAACAAACAATCCCACCTCCAAGAGGTTCCTGAGTGTCTGGTTCTTGATAGAAGGTCTATAATCCTCACCTGCCTTCTATCGGGGGAGGGGGAGGCATGAATTTCCCGAAGTAAAATCACTTTTAAAGGAGCCTCAGCATTAAAAAAAAATTCATTTGAATCAGTTCTACTCAGGTGGATGGAACTGGAGCCTATTATCCAGAGTGAAGTAAGCCAGAAGGAAAAACAAAAATATAGTATACTAACGCACATATATGGAATTTAGAAAGACGGTAACGAGAACCCTGCATGTGAGACAGCAAAAGAAACACAGATGTATAGAACAGTCTCGTGGACTCTGTGGAAGAGGGCAAGGGTGGGATGATATGGGAGAATGGCATTGAAACATGTTAATTATCATATGTGAAATCAATCGCCAGCCCAGGTTTGATGCTCGGGGCTGGTGCACCGGGATGACCCAGAGAGAGGGAATCGGAAGGGGGGAGGGAGGGGGTTCTGGAGGGGGAGCATATACCCACGGCAGATTCATGTCAATGTATGGCAAAACCAACACAATAAAGTAAAGAAAATTAAAATAAATAAATAAATAAAATTGTTTCCTTATTAAAAAAATAAAAATAAAGGAGCCAATGCAGACCATGCTCATATTAAGAAATAATTTTCTTAGCTATTCCAGCTATTCCAGACCTTCTCTAGGTCTCTAGGAGACTAACACATCATTACTGGGCAGAAGAGGGTCTGATTTCTTTCTGTTATGTTATTGACCCTCCTGAGTCAGACATCAACAGAGGTCCTTCCACTGGTGCCCATGGAAGGATCAGATGAAATGCGCAGCAAAGTTTGAGCCACTGATAAGAAAAGGAGAGGGAGAGCTTACTCTTTGGCACACACGCCCCCTGAGGGTGGACTTTCCCGGTGGCTCAGACAGTAAAGAAGCCACTGACAATGCAGGAGACCCTGGTTCAATCCCTAGGTCAGGAAGACACTCTGGAGAAGGGAATGGTCAGCCCACTCCAATATTCTTACCTGGAGAATCTCATGGACAGAGAAGCCCAGCAGGCTATATATCGTCCCTGGGGTTGCAAAGAGTCAGACAGGACGGAGCAACTCACATTTTCACTTTCATCCCCCCTGAAGGTACTTGGCCTCACTGCTTTATTTGTCTCCAGTCCGCCAAGAGGCAGAACCCTCTTGCTTTTTCGATGATCCTATAGTGGAGGGGGTCACTTCAGGCTGTACACTAGATTCCCAGAGCATCACCCTGTTGCCTCACCACCAACCAATCAGAAGAAACCCACACACCCTGTAGCCCTCCCCCCAGATTTTGCCTACAGAAAATTTCCCCTAAAGAAACCATCCAGCAGTTAGGGGTTTTAGAGCACCAGCCACCTGTCCTTCTTGTATTGGTACCTTTATAGGAAAGCTACTGTGGACTAGAAAGATGCCCAACATGAAGAGTTGTCAGCTAAGTTTTATTTGGGTCGAAAAGAGGACTGCAGCCCAGGAGACAGCACCTCAGATAGCTCTGAGAAACTGCTCCAAAGAGGCAATGAGGGATTTCCATCATGGCATGTGAAAATTCAGTAGGCAGCTGCCCAGGGCAAATGCTCTTGGCAAGTGCCAATTTGTAGTTGACAACAGAAATCCCTCTGCTCCTCAGGAAAATGAAGCTGGGATGAAAAACTGGGAAGCTGACCTCCAAGCTCCTCCTTCCTCAGGGAATATTCTGCCCCTTATTTGTTTGCCCCTCAGATCCAGCTTGCCAAAGACCCAGGACCCCAGCTCCTCACCTGTCTGCCTGCTCTCAGCATATCCTTGCTTAAATAAGCTTTCACTTTACTTTCTTAAGCTCTCTGCTTTATCTCAGAATTCTTTCGGGGCTAAGAAAGAACCTCAAATGCACAGGCAACAATACCAACCTCCCAGAATCCTCCTCGCTGGAATCCATCTTAGCTGAGTGATGTGTGCACCACCAGGAAGGAACCTGATTCAGAATGATTGGCCAGAGGCAACCCAGAAACTAATCCCCTCACCATAAAACCCAAGACTGTAAGCCATGTGGCAGAGCTGTTCTCCTGGGTTCCCTTTACTGGGGGGCCCCTTCCCAATAAAGTCTCTTTCATTATCAGCACATGTGTCTGTTTGGACAGTTCGTTTCTGAGTGTTAGACAAGAGCTTGGACCCTGGAAAGGGGTCCTCCAATAGTTTCACTTTCTGATTTTTCCCAAGTGGAAAGTGGGGGTTTTCTACTTCACTCATAACACAGGCTAACGGCATGGGTGTCTCCTCTACAAAGCTGCCAACTCACCTGGCTTCTGGCAGGAGGTAAGGCACGAACCATACTTGAAGGGGTTTCTATCATATCCTGTATCCCCTTTACTTTGAGGATGGTGAACACTGGGGACAGAGATCTCCAACTCTCTGCCTCTTGTTCCCAGACCTTTACTCTCCTCTGACTTGCGTTTCAGTTTCTCTTCTGTGGAGGATAACTTGGTTGGCTAAGTCTTCTTGCAGACTCTGCTCTTTATGCCAGCACCAGTGCCCTTCACGCTGAAAACTCCAAGAATTCCATTCCTTCATTCCTTTTGTACTTTGTGTGGTCTCCTATTTCGTCCATGCCAAGTGTTAAAGGAGGAAGGGCTGCACTATAACAAAGGCGTTACAGGGGTGCAAAAATGACATCGTGCAGTTATGTAAGAGTGATTGTCTTACAAAAGTTTCCAATACCAGACCATTCCCATTGTTGCTCCAAAAGACAAGAGGGATTATAAAGATGAGCATGTGACACACGGAATCAGACAACAGGGCCCAAGGACTTCACAAGCTGTTCAAGGAGGCAGAAGATCTCATCTGAAACCATTGAAGGGGAAGAGGAATCCTCGGATACAGCAGGCACATAATAGGGAGGAGTTAAGAAGCTGCCAAACAGGATTTAAACTCACAAAGAGCTTTAAAGTCTACCTCCGGAGTTTTCCTATCCTAGGTAGCAGCAAAAGAGGCCAAGCTCTGAAATTACCATGGGAACCTAATTTTGCTTTACAAATGCTGGCTCCTGGCCTGATTTCTGAAGATCAAGTAAACAAAGGTTTTCTTTATCAGCTGAAGTTCTCAGATTCCTATGCTAATCAGTACTATCAATCTAAGCAGGAGACTGATAACCATAGAGAGAGAGATTTAAAAAATGCATTGAATATATTCTAAATAAACTATGACATCCTAGTGGCAAGAAGAAGATGTTAAGTTACTATTTTACTTTTTGGAGCATTTTTTAAAAATTCAATTGAAATAATGATTGAAAGCAGATTGAATGCTCTATACTCTGTGTGGCCCCTGAATCAACAGCAGCAGCAGCACATGGGAGAATGGAAGAAATACAAGCTCTCAGGAGTCGCCTCGTGGTCCAGTGGTTAAAACTCATGGGTCTTACTGCCAAGGACCTAGGTTCAATCCTTGGTTGGGAATTAAGATCCCAGAAGCCAGGCAGCATGGTTAACAAAACAAAGGAAAGAGAGAGAGAGGGAGGAAAAAAAAAGTTCTCAGGCTTCATCCCAAACCTGCTGAACTGGAATCAACATTTTAACAAGATTCCCAGGTCATGTGAACATTAAAGCTTGTGAAGCACTATGTATGTAACTTTTAAATTAATAAAGGTCCATATCTATTCCTGACAGCGTCTTTGGAACAATGCAATTATTACATTAAAATAATACTTGTTTCATATAAGATACAACTGATAATATTACAAAATTGTTCTCCTTAGATCTTGCATAACTTAGATTTTTTAGATACACATTTACTTTTACTTTGAAATCATTTATGTGTTAGGAAAATTAGCAAAAAAACAAGTCACTTCGAATTTTCAGATCTTCAGTTTGAAGGAAGATTTCAAAGCTTTTTTTGGCCGCACCCTTGATTTGTGGGGTCTTATGTCCCTGACCAGGGATCGAACCTTGGTCCTTGGCAGTGAGAGCCTGGAGTTCTAACTACTAGACCAACTAACTGAGAGTAAAGTCAAGGATCCTGAGGGTCTTGAAGTTCAATGGGCAACACCAAAAGCATCATGGTAGCCATGTTTAGGCATTAGGTAGAAATCTGTTTTTAGCTGAAACTTAATTTGGAAATAACTCTTCCTGAGGAATGAACAAGATTCTGTACCCAATTCCATGGTAACCATGGGAGAAGGGCAGCAGGCTGTGAGGATGAGGTCTGGGGCAAACAGTCTGCACGAACACGAGGCCAACACATTGCATTCCTGGGTGAGACACAAAAAATTTAAGGGCAGGCTTGTCCAACACTTAGCAGAGTGTTGGACAGAAGCAAACCCTCCCTGAGAGTCCATGAAGTCAAAGTTTGTTCTTACTACCACCCTTATTGTACACAAGACCCAAGAAATCATTCTGCTGTGAATAAGGATGAATCTGAAAGAAAGAAATAAAACCCTAATGATCAGCACAAGAGCCACAGAGTAGAATCAACAGAACCCCAAATACAATAAGAAAGATGGTCCACATCTGCCTAGTCTCCAGTAAGATCCAGTGGTTAAGAAGACATGCTTCGATTGCCGGGGGCCTGGGTTCCATTTCTGTTGAGGGAACTAAGTCTCTGCCAGTTGTGTGGACTGCCCCCCCCCCCAAAAAAAAAAAAAAGTTTGGGCAGCTCCAAACTTTCCTATCACATTCTTGGCAAAGAGAACAAACTCACAGCAATATTGCAGATCTCAGCATGTGCAGTGATATGTTAAGAGCTATTTACACAGCGACTTTAATCTCACAATGGTATTATAGGATTCTTCTTTGGTCCAGGCTTCTGAGTTGCTTCTGTGAAGAATGAATATATTTCTGGCACTCAGAGCCCCACATGAGTCTTTGCCAGATGCCCATGCCTGACAGCAGCTCTAAACAGTTTATTCAAGAATGGGTCTTGTGACTTCCACAGTATTAGGAACTATTAACATGTTTTCCATGTGGTTCCTCTAGAGCAGAAGGAATAAAGAGAATCGGGGGCAAAGGAGCGAATAGAGCAGATGGAGAACTGAAACAAGGAGATACACTGCTCTGATTACCAGGATTGGCCAAGATAGCAAAATGATGATGGAGTAAATAGATTTAGGCTCTACATGTAGGTAACTTCAAAGGAAAGTCTACCTCCTGGCAGCACTGATAAGGACCTGAGCCCAGGACGGAGTTGCAGGCGGGATCTTCAGACCCACAACTCTGCTCCTGTAACATACGTAGGCATCCTTGCCCCCTCACCACAGTCTAACTCATAAAAGTCTCCAGGTGTCTGAAGGCTTTCACCCCCAACCCCCCATCTCGTGACCATTCCGCATGGGTATTTCTTCTCAAGTGTATGGTTGCCTCATACTCTTAGGAAGTCACTCAAGGTGACCTGAGGATGCCAAGTCAAGACTGCAACCCATAATACTCACACATGTATACCAAGGGCCAGTAGAGACCTCTATCCTGTTCTATTCTGAGTATGTTATCTGTAGTCTGCATATACTGTATCATGTTCGTCAACAGCATCCAAACACCAACAGTTCATCAAATCCTGAAATGTCCCCCAAATAACCCATTGTTAGTACCAGGCAACCACATCTTTGCTGAATGGGTGGATGTGATGATGGAACTTGGCTTGATTATGAAATAGGAAAAGCCTATCTTTCATCCGTTGTGAAATTATCTCTTTCAGCATGGAGCCTCTCCCTCCCACCTTCCCAGGAAGTCCCCTGAGAAGCCACCCTCAAGGAGAGGGAGAGAGGAATATTACAAACCACGAGGAAGGAGTTGTCTCAGTGAAGCAAGCCACTCTTTCATTTGCAAGATTTAAAGCAAAACTCCCAAGAAAGCACAATTGAAGATTCTGAATTCAGTTTTACATTATTCAAATGAGAAAGTCTAAGCTGAAACTGAAGATTTCCTGGGCAATTAAGCTGTAAATTGGGTTTCCCAAGTGGCGCTGGTGGTAAAGAACCCACCTGCCAGTGCAGGAGACGTATGAGACGCAGGTTTGATCCCTGGATTGGAAAGATCCCTTGAACAAGGGCACCTCAACCCACTCCAGTATTCTTGCCTGGAGAATCCCATGGACAGAGGAGCCTGGTATATAGCCATATAAAGCCATATATATATATATATATATATATATACATAGATATATACATATACATGCATATGTATATATGTATATGTAGATACATGTATATGTAGATATATACATAGATATGTAGATATATACATAGATATATGTGTAGATAGATACATATACATGTACATGTATATACATGCATATACATGAATATGTATATATGTATGTGTATACATATGTATATATATGATTTAGAAACGATGAATTCAACCACTTCAGAAGTTGAGTCTAGACCTTTTAGGAATTCTATTGCCTTGCTGTGAACTTGTGATCCAATTTTAACCAGTAAGATGTGAGAATAAGTCTGTTACTTTATACATAATACATTATAGTCTGTTACCTTATAGGTAATATAGATACCAAGACACTCAGTTCTAACTTTAGGTGAACAAAACAAGAGAAAACAAGGTCCTAAATGTCCTCTGTACCAAAGAGAGCTTCATAACCTCAAGTGTTTTGTCAGTGCCCTTTACTCTGTGTGTGTGTGTGTGTGTGTGATGTATCGGGAGAGAGCTGGCCTGCTCTCATGAGGGGACACGAATAGGGGTGGGGTCAGAATAGGGGTGGGATCCTTAGCACCATTTCCCGCCATTAAGTTCTTTAGTCATGGTACATGGAGTCTTGAGTGTTTCCAGAACACATGCCAATACCTGGGTCTAAAAAACAGTCATCAGCTTCAGAACATCTAAAGAAAACTATAATACTGAGATAGTTATTTAATTAAATATTCATATAACACAACTAATGACAACTCCTTTCATTGCCAATTTTAATGTTTATAAAAATGTTAATGAAAGTCATTTGAAAGGACTGATTTTCTCACCACGGGAATTTCTAAACATATACACTGTTTGTAAGATATCTATGGGTAGCGATATTAGGGGCAATCAAGGAAATGTTTTGCTTGTAACCACAAAATTTCACTTCCCTGGTGGCTCAGATGGTAAAGAATCTGTCTGCAATGTGGGAGACCTGGATTCGATTCCTGGGTCGGGAGGGGGGAAATGGCAATCTACTCCAGTATTCTTGTCTGGAGAATCCCAAGGATCGAGGAGTTTGGTGGGCTACAGTCCATGGGGTCGCAAAGAGTCAGGCACAACTGAGCGACTTTGACATACACACAAAATCTCAAAGCAAAATCCTTTCCCAAATGATTCCATCTTTAAATACCTTCAGTAGGATGTGAGTGCATATTGACATGGAAATTAATGTGGAGTGGGACTTAGCACAGATGTTCAGAGGCAAGGCCTGTTCTGTGGACATGCAACCAGGGCATTAGCACAGGGCCGCTATGTTTAGAAGGGGCTTCCCAGGTGGCTCTAGTGGGAAAGAATCCACCTGCCAATGCAGGAGACTCAAGAGACTTGGGTTTGATTCCTGGGTCAGGAAGATCCCTTGGAGTGGGAAATAGCAACCCACTCCAGTATTCTTGCCTGGAAAATCCCATGGACAGAGGAGCCTGGTGGGCTACAGTCCATGGGGCTGCAAAGAGTAGGACTCGACTGAGCACACCTCAGGGCCCTGAGATTGGTTTAGTGATTTGCTGTTGTTATCTTGGAAGTCTTGATAATTTAAAAAAAATGAACCTAGCATTTTTCACTTGTCACTGGGCCCTACAAATTGTGTAGCTGGTCCGGTCCAGAACTTAATAAGGTTTCAAAACAGCCCTGGGTGGAGCTATGCATCGTTCTAAAACAATAAGGCTATTGGTTCCTTTGCTTTTTAAGTCCTGTGTTTAATTCATTTGAAAAATGTATGAGATTTTATAGATTTTTAAAGTTCGGAGAGTATTAAACTACATGAAAAGACGAAACTCCCATTAACCAGAGACACGGACCAACATCAGAAAGCATTACAAACAGCGCCAAGAATTTACAAAAAAAATAATGGGTGCTTCAAAATTAAATTCAGACTAAGCACTTCAAAAGGAATTGGCGGCCAAATTGCATCTAGGCTGAGAATCAAGAGTGAACAAACTCCACGGATTAAATTTTAATTTGGCTGCAGGACATTTTCATCTAGTTCAGATAAAGTTGTAATATAGTTGTGTTCACAATCCATCAAAGTGCTGTCTAGACAGAGGATGGCATTTTCTGTTTGGGGAAATCAGGGGAGGAAAGACCTCAGGGCCACATCCTGCTGATATTCCAGGGGACTCAATGGCAGGATAAGGCCCTGAGCATTCTCTTCGCCCTCCCCTTTCCTCCCACGCCCTGAGGAGTCAAGGGCCAGGTGAGGACACTGCCATTTGTATACATAAAAGGAAAACTCGATCCAGGGGCTGGTGAGTGGAGACACACACTCCCTAGGAGTCCCCAGCGCTCTCTAGACAGGAGGAGGGGAGGAAAACCAGCAGGAATGAAGTGGTTCATCAGCTTCCTCACCAGTTTTATTCATTAAATAAAAGTTACATTAATTTGCTGGCCAATTTTTTTTACCCTAAAAATAATTTCTTGTCATCATGCAACATTTAAAAAACAGAAAAAAAAAAATAGAAGAAACCACCTATAATTTCACTTCTTTAAGATGAGCTATTACATCATTAATACTTAGATATCTTTCCTTCTGGCTTCCCACAGTAATATATATTTTTACATTTAGTGTTTAAAATATATTTTCATATTGTACATATATAATTTTGTTTCCTTTTTCCTCTTAAATGGCACAACACAATCAGGATAAATAATGTAAAAACTAAGATGATTTAAATTAAGTCCAAATATATCAGTTATTATAGTAAGTTAATAATGATTAGTTTTACAAAATAAGAGAAATTATCATGTTGGAGGAATAACAAAAGCCAGACCTATACTGCTTCCCAAAAATGAAACTAAACCAGAAAATCTATCAAGTTGAAAGAAAAAAAAGAACATTACCAGATACCAGGTAATATTAGCTAAAAGAAAGTGGTAGCCATAGTCATATAAAATATCTTTTATCCATAGCATAAGATCTGAATAAAAATGAAAATATTGCCTATTAAATCTCATAGGATGCAGATAAACTGTCCTTATCAAGAGTTACACCTTATCTGTATCTGGGGCACCTATATTTGTTATCTGTGTCTATTTTGCAACATAGTTGTTCCAAATTCCTTTGCTTTCTTGCTCTATAGTTTTGTTGGGTTTTTTTACATTTTAAAATTTTAAACATTTTTATTGAAGTATAGCTGATGTACAGTGATACTATATGTTATAGGTGTGCAATATACTGATACACAATCTTTAAAGGTAATACATTATTTACAGTTATCATAAAATATTAATAGGATATAACATAAGGATAAGATACCCATCCCAGAGTTCTTGGGCTTCCTCGGTGGCTCAGACAAAAAGAATCCATGTGCAATATGGGAGACCTGGGTTCGATCCCTGGGTTGGGAAGATCCTCTGAAGGCGCGCATGGCAACCCACTCCAGTATTCTTGCCTGGAGAATCCCCATGGACAGAGGAGCCTGGCAGGCTACAGTCCATGGGGTTGCAAACAGTTGGAAACTACTGAGCAATTAATTAAGCACAGCACAGCTTATTTTTTTACCTGAGAGTTTGTACCTATTAATTTCTTATTCCTCTGCCCCTATATTGCCCCCCTTTCCTTCTTACCCCTGGTAACCACTAGTTTGTTCTCAATATCTGGGAGCCTGTTTTTTTGTTGTTGTTATTGTTGTATTCACTCGTTCGCTGCATTTTTTAGATTCCACATATAGGTGATATCATGCAGTAATTGTCTTTCTCTGCCTGACTAATTTCACTTAGCATAACTGGGCATATGTTCTTTTTTTTTGGGGGGGGCGAAGCATTTGCTCTTACCGAATCCCATCTCACTGGCCCCAGCCCCATCCACACACATATTTTTGATACAGACAGGCATGATCAAAATAGTTTTATTTGAGTAGTTGCTACAAGATGGTTTCAGAAAAACATAGTCCCATTTTTTTTTCTAGATTAAAGAGAGTATTCACTTTAGGCCCTTTGAGTGCATCAAAAGACACTGTTGGAGGAAAGGTAAGCTTCCCTGTCATCCTAGATTCCTTGGTAACCCTCTCCAGAGTGGGCACAATTAAGTGTCTGCACACACGGGGTTTTCCACAAAGTGGACATATATCAGTACTCTTTTCTGTCCTGCACTTTTCATCCCAGGATATATTTTGGATAATCTTTGATACTGGATAGAGCAGCTAGAGCTCCGCCTCATTCTGTTTCCCTGGTATTCCACTGCATTAGTATAATCAGTCCTCCACTGATGAACACACATATCGTCGCAGCCCTTGCTTTTACAACCAATTTTGTGGTGACATCTTTCTTCAGAGATGTCAACACACAGGCATGATCATATCTTTAGGATGTGTCCCTGAAATACATGGCTGTGTTGAAACACACGTTGGTCAAAATTTTTACAGATTTCTTTATTCATAAAATGTCACCAAGATGTGTAAAATGCCTGTTTTGACATTCTAGCCAACACATTTTTTGATCTTTTGCACTCTATAAAGTGAAAAATTGCATCTCATTGTTTTGAGTTACCCTAATTTTGAGCAAGCTATTGAGCATCTTATCTGTAGTTCATAAGAAATTTGCATTGTTCCCCTATGATCAGCCTTGATCTTTTGTTCAATTTTCAACTGGGCTGTTAGTATTCTTCTTACTGGTTTATCCAATATCATTGTAAATGAAAGGAATAATCCCCTTTATCTCCAGCATAGTGACTGCAAATTATCTTGTTTTCCTAGCTTGTCATTTTCATTCATGAGATTTTCACCATACAACAAACTTCTATTTTTAATAAATCCATTTTAACAGTCTTGTTCTTCATGGTGTCTTGGTGTCTGTGCTTATGACTTTCTTTTTAAAAAAATTACTTATTTTTATTTATTTATTTGGCTGCTCTGGGTCTTAATTGCAGCATGCAGACTCTTTTAGTTGTAGCTTGTGGGATCTAGTTGCCTGACTAGGGATTGAACCAGGTCCCCTGAGTTGGGAGCATGGATTCTTAGCCACTGGACCAACAGGCAAGTCCCTGAGTTTATGACTTTTAAGGCAAGTTTTCTCAGAGTCAAGATTATTAGAAAGAGATCACCTATGTTTATTTCTATAACCTTTATAGATTCAGTTTTTAAAATATCTAAATCTTTGACTCATATATATTATATATATATGGTGTAAGGTATGACATATGTTGTTATGGCCCTTTAACGGGCCGGGGCTTGGGGGTACAGAGTCGATGATAAGAAAATACAGGAGGAGAGAAAGAGAGAAATGAATAGAGACATGGGGACCAAGACTCTGATGGAGTAAAGGCGTTTATTCAGCATAATGTGGGCATATATATACTGTCTTACAAGATAGCCTTTTCAGCAAAGATAAAGATCAAAAATCTTACAACTTATCCAGGAAACATAAGGCTAGAATCCATCTCAATGAGAAGGGGGTTGTAAAACTCACTTTTCATAACAGAAAGGGAAGAAGGCCATAAATAGTTGCTTTTACTTTAAGAATGCATGCATTCCTTTTGTCCCTGGGTGAGGTATGCCTCTCCACTCATCTCTGAATATTCAGGGATTGATAAGGGACATCAGAAAACAGCACACAGGAAGCCTCCTGCCAAAAGTTCCCTGACAATATGTATCAAATTTTATCTTTTCCAAATAGCCTATTACTTCAATACTATGTATTATTGCTCCTTTTTCCCCTCCTTTTTAAAAAACTTAAAAAATATTTTTGCCTTTGCCTTGTGGGATCTTAATTCCCAAACTAGGGATTGAACCTAGATCCTCAGCAGTGAAAGAACTGAGTCCTAACCACTGGACTGCCAGGGAATTTCAATTTAATGTTATTTATTCAAGAATGTATCCATTCTAGTTTCAGTTGCTGCCTTCATCACAAGCTAACTTCCTTCACGTACTGCTGTCCAAAATTGGAGTCTGTTGTATTTTATTATTGTGCTGGTGCTAAACTTTAATTATTTTGTATTTATTTTCTAAGGTGTCAGTTCATGTTTCTTTGTTTGTTTGTTTGTTTTAACACTTATTTATTTATTTGGCTGTGTTGGGTCTTGGCTGTGGCATGTGAGATCTAGTTCCCTGACCAGGGATTGAACCCAGGCCCCCTTCATTGGGAGTGTGGAGTCTTAGCCACTAGGCCACCAGAGAAGTCTCTTAACTTGTCTTTAGTTCCTTTCTATTTTGTCTTATCCTTACGTACATTTATTCCTTAAGTCCTTAGATTTCTTCTTGGAACTTTTGTTTCAGACAAGTCATAGTTGTTTTAATGGATTAGTATTTCCCCCAAATTTCTTTTCGGATTCCTGACATGTGCTGTCAGAGATTTCTGATGGAGACTTGGCTCTACAGGGCAAGCCTACTGCTTAGGTAAATAGGTAGTTTCCATTGTCCAGGGGGAAAGATTATTTCCCTTGGAAGTGTCTCCATTGTTTGGGGGAGGGTCACAGTTATGTCAGTGTATGGTGAGTAGGCCTCCTGTAACGTGAGTTGTCTTGCTGTAACTTTGTTCAGTTTGGAGCCACATAAATTACTATGTAATGTGACTAGTCTCATGTGAGGGAATAAATTTTAACTGGATCTTCTCTTTTGAGTGGCTGCAGACCTCTGCTGTGAAGGAAACTGGGGAAGGTGGGTCTGGCCTGAGAGGCAAGAGACTAGGACATATCAGACACAGCCCTTCAGAAACTGGACAGTATTATGGAAGGGGCTGGGGGACTTGCCTGGTGGTCCAGTGGATGGGAATCCGCCTGCCAATGCAGGGGACACTGGTTTGATTCCTGGTTCAGGAAGATACCAGTGTGCCACAGCAGCTCCTGAGCCCATGAGCTGCAACTACTGAGTCCTCCTGCCCTCAGTCTTTCCCAGCATCAGGGTCTTTTCCAATGAGTCAGCTCTTTGCATCAGGTGGCCAAAGTATTGGAGCTTCAGCTTCAGCATCAGTCCTTCCAATGAATATTCAGGACTGATTTTCTTTAGGATGGACTGGCTGGATCTCCTTGCAATCCAAGGGACTCTCGGGAGTCTTCTCCAACATCACAGTTCAAAAGCATTAAGTCTTCAGGGCTCTGCTTTCTTTACGGTCCAACTCTCACATCCATACATGACTACTGGAAAAATCATAGCTTTGACTAGATGGACCTTTGTCAGCAAAGTAATGTCTCTGCTTTTTAATAGGCTGTCTAGGTTGGTCATAGCTTTTCTTCCAAGGAGCAAGCATCTTTTAATTTCACGGCTGCAGTCACCATCTGCAGTGATTTTGCATCCCACGAAGGTAAAGTCTGTCACTATTTCCATTGTTTCCCCTTCTGCTTGTCATAAAGTGATGGGACTGGGTGCCCTGATCTTTGTTTTTTGAATGTTGAGTTTTAAGCCAACTTTTTCACTCTCCTCTTTCATTTTCATCAAGAGGCTCTTGAGTTCCTCTTCACTTTCTGCCATAAGGGTGGTGTCACCTGCATACCTGAGGTTATTGATGTTTCTCCCGGCAATCTCGATTCCAGCTTGTGCTTCATCCAGTTCAGCGTTTCTCATGATGTACTCTGCATATAAGTTAAACAAGCATGGTGACAATATACAGCCTTGTCGTAATTCTTTCCCAATTTGGAACCAGTCCGTTGTTCCATGTCTGGTTCTAACTGTTGCTTCCTGACCTGCATACAGGTTTCTTAGGAGGCAGGTAAGGTGGTCTGGTATTCCCATCTCTTGAAGAATTTTCCACAGTTTGTTGGGATTCCCCACAGTTAAAAGCTTTAGTGCAGTCAATGAAGCAGAAATAGATGTTTTTCTGGAACTGTTTTGCTTTTTCTGTGATCCAATGGATGTTGGCAACTTGATCTCTGGTTCCTTTGCCTTTTCTAAATCCATCTTCCAGTAGTTTCTCCAATGTATTTACCTCCTCACAGTTTGCATTTCTAAATAAAACCCCTGATCTCCTTTTCCTTTGTCTTGTAACTCCTCTATGAATCTGTTTTTCTTTGTTAAGATGCTATACTTACCCTAAGTTCTAAGGACCCTTATGAGTTAACACTGCATTTCTCTCACATGCATGCATGCTGCACATGTCAATAAACTGTCTTTCTCTTGTTCAGCTGTCTTCTATGAGTTGACCTTCCAGGGCCCCAGTATCCTAGAAGGGTAGAAGAAAAAGGAATTTTCCACTCCTCTAATTGGTAAAATGTAAATAACATTGAAATTTACCTTACCAGTTTTTAAGTGTGGTGTTCTGTGGCATTGAATACATTCACATTGTTGTACAATGTCATCACCATCCATCTCCAGGACTTTCTCATCTTCCCAGACTGAAACCCTGTACCAATTAAAACAGCAACCCACCCATCCCGAACCCCCATCCTCTGGCAAATACCATTTGACTTCCTGTTTCAAGTACTGGAGTGAGTTGCCATTCCCTTCTCCAGGGGGGTCTTCCTGATTCAGTGATTGAACCCAGGTCTCGCACATTGCAGGCAGATTCTTTACCATCTGAACCACCAGGGAAGCCCATTCATATACATGAAATTATCTCCAAAGACAAGTTCATGTGCTCAATGCATAGTGAGGCTAAACAAATGCAAACGTCAAGAGTTTGGAGCAGAGAAAGGTTTACTGCAGGGTCAAGAAACAAGAAGGCGGCTTGTGCTGAGAAAAAGCAAAGTCCCTGATGCATTTCTTTCTTTTTTTTTTTTTTTTTCCTGATGCATTTCAAGGGGAAGTTTTTGTCGGCAAAATTTGAGGTGAGGGCTGCAGGTGGTATGACTTTGTTCTGATTGGTTGGTGGTGCGGTAACAGGAAGGTGCCCCAGGGATCCTGGGTTCAGCCAGAAGCAGCCATCCTTCACTTGGATGGGGGCCCTAGTTCCCCTAGAAGAACTCAAGGATATTGTTATGTATATTCCTTGGGGAGGAACCGGGCTTCTGCTTTAATATCTGCATTATAGTTTCTTGATTGTTCCTTCTGTGTCTTTGCATTCCCTTACTCCCTGAATAATAATTGTTGGCAGCTGCTCTTTGGTACTGAGGAAGGCCTGGGTGGCTGAAGTCTTTTTCCAGCGAAAAAGAAATGAGGGACAGGGAAAGGGCCCCACAGCATCCCGCTCCATTTCAGAGTAGTTGTCATTTGGTGACTTTCAATACTTCTGGCCACCAAATGGTGGATTTTTTTCCCCACACTAACCAATTCCCCAGAAATCAACAGTGTCCTCCAATTTAACACAGTCTACCTGGAGTTAGTGTCAGACCTGGTAGTTAAGGGCTCAGTCCACAAGTCTGCCCCTCCTTCCCAAATTCTGAAGCCAGTCCTAACTCCAGGTTGTCACTTGTTTCTTATGGACTGGTTATAAATTGGGGTTCCCACAACCCCTCCACGGGTTTTGTAATTTCCTAGAGTGGTTTACACATGGGCTTCCCTGGTGGCTCAGTGGTAAAGAGTCTGCCTGCCAATGCAGGAGCTGCAAGAGATGTGGGTATAGTCCCTGGGTCAGGAGGATCCTCTGGAGAAGGAAATGGCAACTCATTCCAGTATTCCATGGACAGAGAATCCCGGCAGGCTATTAGTCCATGGGGTTGCAAAGAGTTGGACACGACTGAGTACACACACACACACACACACACACACACACACACACACACACACACACACAGGACTTACGGGCAGATGCTGACAACATCAGCTCCCTCATGTTATTAAAAGTTGACTACAGAACAGTCTATAGTGTGGATGAGTGCCTCTCCAAAGGTTGCACTCCCGTAGTTACTTCTTTTTCTTTTTTAAATTTGTTTTTTTAATTGAAGGATAATTGCTTTACAGAATTTTGTTGTCTTCTCTCAAACATCAACATGTATCAGTCATAGGTGTATCTATGTCCCCTCCCTCTTGAACCTCCCTCCCATCTCCGTCTCCATCCCACCCCTCTAGGTTGATACAGAGCCCCTGTTTGAGCTCCCTGAGACATACAGGAAATTCCCATTAGCGATCTATTTTATATCAGTTCAGTCGCTCAGTAGTGTCTGATTCTTTGCTACCCCATGGGCTGCAGCACGCCAGGCTTCCCTATCCATCAACAACTCCCAGAGCTTGCTCAAACTCATGTCCATTGAATTGGTGATGCCACCCAATCATCTCATCCTCTGCTGTCCTCTTCTCCTCCTGCTTCAATCTGTCCCAGCATCAGGGTCTTTTCCAATAAGCTATTTCTTCAAACTGGGTGGCCAAAGTATTGGAGTTTCAGTTTTACCATCAGTCCTTCCAATAAATATTCAGGACTGATTTCCTTTGGGACTGACTGGTTTGATCTCCTTGCAGTCCAAGGGACTCTCAAGAGTCTTCTCCAGCAGTTTTACATATGGTAACGTAAATTTCCATGTTACTCTCTCCATACATCTCACCTCCTCTCTCCTCCCATGTCCGTAAGTCTGTGGTTACTTCTTTTTCTATTTTCTGTTCATCCTTAGAGCAAAATTTGTCACAGGAGCTGTGTACAACCATTGTCTCCACACTTTCACACACCACTCTCTGCTCCATACATTTTATAGGATTTCTACCACTCTCTTTAAAATACTGCTTTTGCTAAGTCAACAAAGACCTCATCTTTGCCAGACGTAATTGTTACTCTTCTGTCTTCAAATTACTAACCTCTCAGAAGCCTATCTCAAGCCAAAATAAAGATTTCAGAGAGACATATCAATGACCTTAGATATGCAGAGAAAGTGAAGCTGCTCAGTCGTGTCTGACTCTTTGTAACCCCTTGGACTGTAGTCTACCAGGCTCCTCTGTCCATGGGATTTTCCAGAATATTGGAGTGGGTTGCCATTTCCTCCTCCAGGAGATCTTCCCAACCTAGGGATTGAACCCTTGTCTCTCGCATTGTAGGCAGATGCTTTACCGTCTGAGCCACCGGGGAAGTCAATATGCAGATGATACACTCAAATGGCAGAAACTGAAGAGCATTTAAAGAGCCTCTTGATGAGGGTGAACGAGGAAAGTGAAAAAGCTGGCTCAAAATTCAGTATTAAAAAAAAATTAAGATCATGGCATCCAGTTCCACCACTTTATGGAAAATAGAAGGGGAAAAGTGGAAGCAGTGACAGATTTTATTTTCTTGGGCTCCAAAGTCACTGTGGATGGTGACTGCAATCATGAAATTAAAAGATGCTTGCTCCTTGAAAGAAAATCTATGACAAACTTAAATAGTGAATTAAAAAGCAGGTATCACTTTGCCAACAATATTTTTTTGTTTTAATATTGGAACACAGTGAACTTTATTTCCATTATTTACATTGTAATGAAAGTCTTCACTCAAAGTTTGGACTCTAAGGATGGAAACTGCTCAGTTGTAAGCTCTGAGAGAGTTGGACTATAAAGAAGTTGAGCACCAAAGAATTGATGCTTTTCAAATGTGGTGTTGCAGAAGACTCTTGAGAGTCCCTTGGACTGGAAGATCAAACCAGGCAATCCTAAAGGAAATCAGTCCTGAATATTCACTGGAAGGAATGAAGCTGAAGCTGAAACTCCAATGTTTTGGCCACCTGATGGGAAGAACTGACTCACTGGAAAAGACCTTGATGCTAGAAAAGATTGAAGGCAAGAGGAGAAAGGGGTGACAGAAGATGAAAGGGTTGGATGGCATCACCGACTTGATGGACATGAATTTGAGCAAGCTCTGGGAGTTGGTGATGGACGAGGAAGCCTGGCATGCTGCAATCCATGGAGTAGCAAGACTCAGACATGACTGAACAACTGAACTGACTGACTGAAGCTGTATGAGGGTATGACATATACAGTTCTTTTTATTTATTTATTTGGCTATGGTCAGTCTTAGTTGTGGCAGGTGGGATAGTTACCTGACCAGGGATCAACCTTGGTCCCCTGCATTGGGAGCTCAGACCAGGGAAGTACCAACATACGTTTCATTTAGATACAATTTGCTACTTTTATACCTACAGCTTCCTTAAGAGCTCATATCTAAAAGGAATGAAAGGAAGTCTGTTTAGAAAACAAACAAACAAACAAAATTAAGTTTATTATGTTTGGGAAGAATGCTTCTGCTTTTAAATCCCTGAATGTTATATATCTATGCTGTGCTTAGTCTTTCAGTTGTGTCTGATTCTTTGTGATGCCATGGACTGTAGCTGACCAGGCTCCTCTGTCCATGGGATTCTCCAGGCAAGAGTACTGGAGTGGGTTGCCATGCCCTCCTCTAGGGGATCTTCCTGACCTAGGGATTGAACCCAGGTCTCTCGCATTACAGGCAGATTCTTTACTGTCTGAGCCTATCTATGACTATCGAAAACAAAGATTAAACATTAACACTTTGCAATACCAATTAATTTTATAAATATCTTTCTTACCTCAAGTTGTATTTATTTTGGCTTAATATTTAATAAACCAAATAATTTTTAATGAAGAAAAATGGAACCAATGATGATCATTTTAAAGGAATGGAAAGAAGATTATGATGATAACTTTGGTAATGTTATATACTGTATTTTAAAAAGTTGACATGAGAAAAGCTACATCTGTCCTTCTAATTTTCTTGATTGGTTTCGGAAAATATTTAATGACATTTTCATCATTACTGAATGATATAAGGTATTTTTATTGTTCAAAAATCCTCTGTGCGCCACCATTCATCCCTCATTCCCATCTCTACCCTCTGGCAAGCAGTGATCTTTTTATTATCTCCGTGGTTTGCTTTTTTTGTCATATAGTTAGCATTACACAGTATGTAGTCTTTTCAGATTGAATTTTCACTTGACAAGTCTCTTCGGTCATATCTTATTCTTTGGGCCCTATGGACTGTAGCCCACCAGGTTCCTCTGTCCATGGCATTCTCCTGACAAGAATACTGTAGTGAGTTGCCTTGCTCTCCTCCAAGGGATCTTCCTGATCCAGGGATCGAATCCACATCTCTTATGTTTCCTGCATTGGCAGGCGGGTTATTTGCCACTTGAGCCTCTTTCACTTAGTAGTAAGCGTCATTTCCTCCCTTGCATTCATGGTTTGCTGCATGCATTTCCTTTTTGTGCCATATAATATTCCATTGTCTGGCTGGGCCAGTTTATTTATCTATTCATTTACTGAAGGGCTTCTTGGTTATGTCCAAATTTTGGGAGCTATGAATAAAGCTGTTATAGACATGTCACAGATTCAAAAAAATTCCTTTTTCGTTTAAAATTAAACATATAATGAACCAGCTCACTTCCAGTATGCATCCAAACCAGACTGAAGAAGCATCTCCTTTCTTCTACTTCATGTTCTCTCCATGTTTGCACTAACTGCATTGTAAATGTTAGCGTACTATTTTCTCCATTTTCCATTCATTTATTTTAGACAGTGCAGGAAAATGCAATAAAAACCCCAAATGGATCAAGAAGTGTTATTACGGTAGAGATGGTTGTTTTACGAAAACCGAAAAATTGACTTACAGGCAGAGATGGACGGCTCACAAGCAAAACCCCCAAACTCCCAGATGGTTTTGGGGTAATCTATAGGCAAAATTTGGGGTGAGGTCTGCAGGGTGAGTGACCTTCTTCTGATTGGTTGCTGGTGACCTAACAAGCAGTGCTCTAGGAATCCTGGGCTGAGCCTAAAGTAACCACCTTCCACGTGGGTGGGGGGGGGTCTTAGTTCTAGAGGAAGAACTCAAAGATACTGTTATGTTTATTCCTTAAGGAAGAACTAGGATCCTGCTTTAATCGCTGCACTTTTGTTTCCTCCTTTGTTTCTATTAGCAACTATTTGAATTTGCTCTTTGGAACAGGAAGGTTTAGAAGGCTGAAGTTTGTATCCAACGAATTAGAAATGGGGGATAAAAAAAGAAAGGCTTTTGTGCTCAGGAGGCCCCTGCAGGGTTTTGCTTGGTTACAAACTTATTCAACCTGAGTAACTGAAGCTAAAAGCTGTTTTGTTTTGTTTTGTTTTGTTTTAATTGAAGTATGGGACCCAATTGAAGCGACTTAGCACATGTGCACACATTGTTGATTTACAAAGTTGTGTTAAGTCATTATTAATAACAAACATGATTTTAGTCAAGGTACATGGGAAATTATCAAAGTAATCTTGTTATAAGCACCAAAAACTTTGATCTTTCTTCATTTAGGGTGGAAGGGACCAGAAACTGCTGAGCTGAAAAGAAGGCCACACAAATAACTAAACACTTAGAGGGAGTCAAAGTTTTTGTTCATTTAGTCCAAGTTATTCATTCAGTGTATTCTAGACCCGAGTCCACACTGTCCATCCACCAGACCAGGCTGAACTATGCATCCAAACCAGAATTCATCGTTTATTGATTTTTAAGAGCTTGGACAAGTTCTGTCCTTAAGCCTCATCTGTGAAACAGGGATGATAATATGTACTTAATTAGGGCATCCTTATAATTAGAAGTTAGTTTTCCAGGTGACTCAGTGGTAAAGAATTGGCCTGCCAATGCAGGAGACCTGGATCGTTACCATCCCCTAAAGGGAATGGCAATTCACTCCAGTAATCTTGCCTGGGTAAAGCCCATTGACAGAGGAGCCTGGAGGGCTGGCTACAGTCTAAGAAGCACAAAGAGTCGGACCCGACTTTGTGACTAAACAACAACAGCATAGTTAAAAGTCAGATCAGGTCCCCAGAAATTCGAACCAATTTGATGTTTCATAACATATGTTGCTGTTAATCAACTAGGAACTGAGTACATGATGAAAGAAATCATAAGTGAATCTCTCTCTTTTCCCTTTTCCCAATCTAAGTGTGTGCTTCAGTCTTGTCCCACTGTGTACCACAGTAAGGGCTGCAGCTCCCCCAGGCTCCTCTGTCCATGGGGATTCTCCAGGCAAGAATATTGGCGATTTGGGAGCAACTGGGTTGCTATGCTCTCCTCCAGAGGATCTCCCCGACTCAGGGATAGAACCCCCATCCCCCGCCCGGTCTCTTAGGTCTCCTGCTTTGGCAGGCGGGTTCTTTACCAATAGTGCCACCTGGGTATCCCTCCCAATCTAAAAGGGCAGCAAAACGCTCGCAGAGGTCCAGACACAATGCAGCAACACGAGATGCCAACAGCCTGTCCCCAGTGGCAACGTTCACTCATCTTCCAGAATCGTTTTGAGTTCTTCTAATCCTCTGTATGCAGGTCAGGAAGCAACAGTTAGAACTGGACATGGAACTACAGACTGGTTCCGAATAGGAAAAGGAGTACGTCAAGGCTGTATGTTGTCACCCTGCTTATTTAACTTATATTATATTCTCAGAGTACATCATGAGAAACGCTGGGCTGGAGGAAGCACAAGCTGGAATCAAGATTGCCAGGAGAAATATCGATAACCTCAGATATGCAGATGACACCACCCTTATGGCAGAAAGTGAAGAACTAAAGAGCCTTTTGATGAAAGTGAAAGAGGAGAGTCAAAAAGTTGGCTTAAAGCTCAACATTTAGAAAACTAAGATTATGGCATCCAGTCCCATCCCTTCATGGTAGATAGATGGGGAAACAGTAGAAACAGTAGCTGACTTTATTTTTCTGGGCCCCAAAATCTGCAGTCTGTGAAATCTGCAGATGGTGATTGCAGACATAAAATTAAAAGACACTTACTCCTTGGAAGGAAAGTTATGACCAACTTAGGCATCACTGACTCGATGGACATGGGTTTGGGTGGACTCTGGGAGTTGGTGATGGACAGGGAGGCCTGACATGCTGCAATTCATGGGGTTGCAAAGAGTCGGACATGACTGAGCAACTGAACTGCACTGAGATAGCATATTAAAAAGCAGAGACATTACTTTGCCAACAAAAGTCTGTCTAGTCAAAGCTATGGTTTTTCCAGTAGTCATGTATGTATGTGAGAATTGGACTGTGAAGAAAGCTGAGCACCAAAGAACTGATGCTTTTGAACTATGGTGTTGGAGAAGACTCTTGAGAGTCCCTTGGACTGCAAGGAGATCCAACCAGTCCATCCTAAAGGAGATCAGTCCTGGGTGTTCATTGCAAGGACTGATGTTGAAGCTGAAACTCCAATACTTTGGCCACCTCATGGGAAGAGCTGACTCACTGGAAAAGACCCTGATGCTGGGAAGGATTGGGGGCAGGAGGAGAAGGGGGCGACAGAGGTGAGATGGTTGGATGGCATCACCGACTCGATGGATATGAGTTTGGTTAAACGTCGGGAGTTGGTGATGGACCGGGAGGCCTGGCCTGCTGAGATTCACGGGGTCGAAAAGAGTCTGACATGACTGAGCAACTGAACTGAAATGAATCCTCTTTTACTTTTCTTCGGCTCTTAACGCTCTGCAAACGTAATCTGTGCTAAACCCTGCTGTTGTCCGATGTCGAAGGCTTGGCCGCAGGTCGGAGGACTTCCCAGAGGACCGTAGTTTGGTCCCAAGAGGACAGGGTGCCTGGAGCGCTGACTGTTCACGCCTCCTGTCAGCTTTTTCAGGATGTTTGCAAAACTGCAGCCAAGGGGGCGTTCCCGAGCAGCGGGGGGCGGGCAGATACAGCGCCTCCCCTCTCCACGTTCTGGGGCGGGCGGTGGGATGGGGTGGGGTGCCTGGGCTGGGAGCAGTAACTGAGGCCGCGTTCGCAGCCAGGTGCGAGCACGTGGACGCCCAGGCGCGGAGCCCCGTGTGCCGGGAGGTCCGTTTACCCTCCTGCCTTCGCCTCGCACCTTCGCAACCTCAGCCCCGGCCAACGTTTGGCGCCGCCGCCGCCGCCCCCGCTCGCGGCCTGTGGCTCTGGGCTCCCGGCGATCCGGCCGCGGAGCGTTGCCGGCGTCCTCCGGGCGGGCCCGGGAGGTGGCGCGGCCTCGGGAGGCGGGGACCCGGCGGGCCGCAGGCGCTTGGCTTCCGGAAGCCGGTCGTTCTCCGGCTCCCGCTGGGCGGACCGGCGCGGGGGCCTGAAGTCCAGCATCCCGGGCAACACCTCCCGGAGCAGCGGGCGGCACAGACGCCCCAGCGGCTGGATCCCAAACCGCGCTCGCCCCAGCCGGCAGGATGCAACCGGTGTACCCGGAGGTGAAGCCCAACCCGCTGCGGAACGCGAACCTCTGCTCGCGCGTGTTCTTCTGGTGAGCGCCCCGCCTGGGCTGTGATACCCCTGATGCCGCCTTCGCCTTTCGGGGGCCGAGGCGCTCTCCGCTCTCTCCCAGGCCGCCCGGCTTCTCGCCGCCGGTGGGGCCGCCCCGCGCCGGCCGCGTGGTCCCCGCCGGCTCGCAGGCTTGCGGGGGCAAGGGGAGCAGGCCGAGGTGGGGACGTGGTCGCGGGGTTGCCCGCTGTCCCAGTATGTTTGCTCGTCGCTCCGGCAGCCTGCGGTTCCCGGGGGGGGGGGGGGGGGGGCAGCTGGAGCCGGAGGCGGGGAGGGGGAGAACGGAGGCTGCCCAGGGGGAGTCGCCGGCCAGCCGGAGAAGGGACCGGACCCCCGCCCCCCCGCAACGCCGCCGCCGCCCCACCCCACCCTACCCGACCCTTAGCCGGCTTCTCCAATACTGCTCTGGGAATTCGCTCTTCTGAGTTAGAGCTGCACTTTTTTTTCGTTTTTTGCCCCCCTAAGCAAGCAGCTTATGAGCAGCTTGCTTTATGTAATTAGCGCCCTGGACCAATTGCCATCTTCCACTGATGTCCCAACCTTTAACCATATTCCTTTTGTGACATCTGCCGGCCAGTTGCACCCGGCTCTCTGTCTGTCTGTGACCCTGTCTGGCTCCCTCCCTCGCTCTATCAGTGTGCGTCTGGTACCTAATTAAGGCAAATTTATGGTGGGTAAAGGAAAATTTGTTATGTATTGAATGGGGACAATATTCTTGAACATGTTTTGCTTTTGCCTGGGGGACACAGCGACGACCGGAGTATGTTTTTTGACCAACTTCTTTGCCTATTTACACTTCCACCTTTGAGGGTCACTCTGGGCCCGGGGGCCCTGGAACCTGTGGGGTCTTGTCCAGATCTCTAGCCTTCAGAGAAGTGATTTGTGGTTGTTCCTATAACTTAAGGCAGGGCAAGGAACTCTCCAAAGACCGTTATTGTGGATTTTAAAAATGCATGCATGGAAATGGAAGGTGAGGACCTCTCATTGATTGTGGTAGGCATCCCATTTCCAGTTTTCCTGTGGGAGTAGATGGAGCTATTATCTTTTACAGCTGAAGGTACTGAAGCATAGAGGTTAAGGAAGTTACCTACATCACACAGTGAGTAAAAATGGTGGAGTGGGATCCTGAACTAGCCAGTCTGACTTCTGAGCCTGTGATTCCTGTGTATGTAACTGCAGTTCTGAGCTGTTTCTGTTGGTATGCTTGCTTGTTCCTAAAAGCACAAAGAAGGTGATTGCAAACACACCTTTGTTCTTGTAAACAGTTCTTCAAGTTCTTGCTGTGGGGGATGATGCAGTGAAACATCTATAATCAAGCTTTAGGGCGGCTGTTCTCAGAGTACAGCTCGCAGACCTTCAGCATCGTCCTCACCTGGGAGCCTGTTATTCAGTCAGTCATTCGTGTCTGGCTTTTTGTGACCCCATGGACTGTAGCACCCCAGGCTTCCCTGTCCATCACCATCTCCTGGAGTTTGCTCAGACTTATATCCATTGCGTCGGTGATGCCGTCCAACCATCTCATCTTCTGTTGTTCCCTTCTCCTGCCTTCAGTCTTTCCCAGCATTAGGGACTTTTCTGATGAGTCAGCTCTTCCCATCAGGTGGCCAGAGTATTGGAGCTTCAGCTTCAGCATCAGTCCTTCCAATGAATATTCAGGATTGATTTCCTTTAGGATGGACTGGTTGGATCTCCTTGCAGTCCCAGGGACTCTGAAGAATCTTCTTCAACACCACAGTTCAAAAGCATGAATTCTTTGGTGCTCAGCCTTTTTTATGGTCCAACTCTCATATCCATACATGACTAATTTAAAAACCATAGCTTTGACCATATAGACCTGGAGCCTGTTAGAAATGCAGTTTTCCTGCACTCATTCTAGATCAGTTCTGTAAAATTAGACGCTCTTGGGATGAGGTTTAAAGAAGTGTTCCAGGTGATTCTGGTGGCTGGTTGATCTTGGCAACTGTTTTTTAAACGTTTTTTCTGGCAACTGCTTTAAGCCACTCCTCCCACTGGCATTGTTACTTCAGTATAAGGTTTTAAAAAGGGGTCCAGACTTCCCTGGCGGACCAGTGGTTAAGACCCTGCTCTTCTAGTGCAGTGGGGGTGGGTTCCATCCAAGGTGGGGAATGACGATCCCGAGGAGAGGGGGTTCAGAGTTTGCAGACTTATTTGTTGACCATAGTAGCGGTCTTCTATTCAAAGCCTGAGGTACCTTAGTGAGTTCCTTCTGTACCCAACTTCACTGCCAAGGGAATGATGAACTGAGCCCAGCCAGGAAATTTTGCCCAGAGAGAAAGCCTGCCTTGTAGAGAAAAACTGAGTTTTCGTGTTCTCGTTGGGTATATGCTTTAACTTTCATGTGTGGTTTAGTGTTTCACAGCAGTTTGCAGGTAGGGTAAAAGGATGTGGATATTGGTGACTTTTACCAATATGGGTGTTGGTAATTGTTGTGGATTTTAGAGAAGAATATACATTTTTTTTTTCTATTTTTGTAAGAAATTTGAAACTATAAAGCAAGAAAAGAAGAATAAGGATTTGTTTTTATGAGCCAAGTACACTTAATGATATTTTGGTTGTTTTCTTAGTCTTTCCCCTAGAAATTTTTATGCACACCTGCTTACTCATATTCATTTTTTGTATAAAACAAAAAAAACTCTCAAGAGTCTTCTCCAATACCACAGTTCAAAAGCATCAGTTCTTCAGTGCTCAGCTTTCTTTATGGTCCAACTCTCACATCCAAACATGACTACTGAAAAATCCATAGTTTTGACTGATGGACCTTTGTCAGCAAATTAATGTCTCTGCTTTTTAACATGCTGTGTAGATCGGTCATAGCTCTTCTTCTAAGGAGCAAGCATCTTTTAATGTCGTGGCTGCAGTCACCATCTGCAGTGATGTTTGAGCCCAAGAAAATAAAGTCTGTCACTGTTTGCATTGTTTCCTCTTATGTTTGCCATGAAGTGATGGGACCAGATGCCCTGATCTTCGTTTTTTGAATGTTGACTTTTAAACCAACTTTTTCACTCTCCTCTTTCACTTTCATCAAGAGGCTCTTGAGTTCCTCTTCGTTTTCTGCCCCAGGGATGGTATCATCTGCTTATCTGAGGCTATTGATATTTCTCCCAGCAAGCTTGATTTCAGCTTGTGCTTAATCCAGCTTAGCATTTCATATGATGTACTCTGCACATAAATTAAATAAGCAGGGTGACAATATATAGCCTTGTCGTAATCCTTTCTCAATTTGGAACCTGTCCTATTCCATGTCTGGTTCTAACTGTTGCCTCTTGACCTGCATACAGATTTCTCAGGAGGCAGGTCAGATGATCTGGTATTCCCATCTCTTGAAGAACTTTAGACAGTTTTTTGTGGCTCTTTCTCTGGCTTTATTCTGTTCCCCCTTTTTAGACACGTAAAATTTTTTTAATTAATTAATTTGGCTAAGTTGGATCTTAGTTGGGGCATATGAACTCCTAATTCGGGTAGGCGGGATCTAATTTCCTGACTAGGGATCGAACGTAGGTCCCCTGCACTGGGAGTGCAGAGTCTTAGCTACTGAACCCCAGGGAAGTCCTCTTAGGTGTTTAGTTTGATTACTTTTGGTGATTTTATACGATAACTCCAGCTCCAAGGAGGATGCAGAAGGATCACCCTAAAGGTGTAATAAAGTTTACTACCAAGTCCTTACAGTGAAGTAAACAATATAACATGTTTAACTCCTGTAGTTTATTCTTGATATTGGGGTTTTTATACTCCACATCTGGTCAGCCTGAGAAATATCAACTAGTGTCCATTCAGATTGTCAAGTGAATAATTTGCCTTTCTGAGTCATCCATGGGCCCCAATGTGTTGACTTCCTTCCCTTTGTTGACCTGAAACTGACTGTCAGGATATTTCTCCTGACAAAGATAGATTTTTGTGGGAACAGTAGAGAATTGCAGTTCAGTGTCTGCAGCCATGGGAAGCCATGTGCAAGTCTCCAAAGGAGGAGGAAAGGAGAACTCTTATAGAGGGAAAGGAGACTTGGGGGAGTTATTGTAGTAAGCATCGTCCATGGCTTTTCATTGGCTGAATGCTTGCCGGGAAAGGAAGATTGTTACTTCTTGCCACTGGGCTCTGATATTATTGCAGGCATGAGAGCGCCCCCTGCTGGTCTCCGTACTGTGTAATTGAGGTTTCTCTCTCAATTTTTTACATCTGTGTGTCTTTCTCCTAGTCTATGTCTCCTCTGTGATGTGTGGAACATTTTCATCCTAAATTTTGCCTGTAACGTTTCGATGGAGCTAGAGAACCCTGCCCTTCTTACCATGAGGCTGTTACCATGGGTTTGAGTAAGATAAACTTCTTTTAGTGTTTTCTGTAATGAGTTTGATTGTCAGGTCAAGAAGATCCCCTGGAGAAGAGAATGGCTATCCACTATAGTAGTCTTGCCTGGAGAATTCCATGGACACGGGAGCCTGGCAGGCTATAGTCCATGGGGTCACCAGGAGTCGGATCCAACTGAGCAACTAATATAATCTGTTAAACTTGCCAGCGCTGTTCTTACTAGTGAGTATATAGCAGGTTTTCAGTCCTCAATATGATTGACTCACCTTGTTGGCCCTAAAATTTGAACGCCTGGTCCCTCCCACTTTATATTAATTTTTTAAGTAGATTAAATTAAGATCTTTTTGTTGGAGTTTTCAGTGTCAAACTCTCAAAAATTAATAGAATGAATAGACAGAAAAGTAGAAGGATATAGTAGACCCGAAGAGCACAATGAACCAATTCAATATGGTTAAGAGTTATACAGTTTTCACACAACAGCAGGATGCAAATTCTGCTCAAGTTCCCATAGATGTTAAGTCTCTCCAGTGTCAAGGAAACACTGATACATATCCAGGGTCGTGGAACAAGGTGCAGAACTTTCATGGTCTAAAGGTATTGAAATCATACAGAGTCTGTTTTTTCCTTATTGTGGAATTATGTTAGAAACCAGTATCAAAAAATACTTGAAAATAACCTGCATATTCTCAAGATATGCACCCTGTTTTAAAGTTCCTCTCAAAGCATGAGAAGAGCTGGCTTTGTTCACTCTTGTTAGGACTCAACAAGGTATTGGGGAGGAAGAGGGCTTCCTGTGTGCCGAGATAGATATACTTGGTCCTTGGATCCTTATAGTAAACCCTTGTTGTACCTGGTTTTGTCTTCCTTTTACCAAAATGCTTCCCTGGTGGCTCAGATGGTAAAGCATCTGTCTACAATGCGGGATACCCCGGTTCGATCCCTGGGTCGGGAATATCCTCTGGAGAAGGCAATGGCACCCCACTCCAGTACTCTTGCCTGGAAAATCCCATGGACGGAAGAGCCTGGTAGGCTACAGTCTATGGGGTCGCAAAGAGTGGGACCCGACTGAGCGACTTCACTTTCACTTTACCAAAATAGGACATCAAGGAGCTCAGAGTTAAGTCAAGGTGACAAATTCCAGAGTATGAGCTATGACCTCTGTGTTGCTGTGTATTTCCTCACCCAGGGCACACAGAATGCCTGGATTGACTGAGCTTGTAAGGGTGGTTGAGTGGAAATCTCACATTTGTCAACAGAAAGCTCGTGAGCCTAAAGTTGTTCACCCAATAAACTGCTTTTATTTTTCAGACTCTTGTTGGTGTGTTTTGTTGGTGAGGATGTGACAGGTTATGTGATAAACCCAACTGGCTACTACTTTAAACTTCTATAGAAGGGATTTCTCAACTCAGCTGTGTACATTCTTCTCTTTATGTAAAGAGAGAAAGTTGTCTGTCCTGTTTTTTTTTTTTTTTTTGTCTGTTCGGAGAGGGGATTTAACAATTCCATTTCCAATTACAGTATTTCCCATCAGTTTTGAAAACCTATTTACAAGAAGCATTATTATAATACTTCTACTTTTAAATGTATTAAACACTTCTAAATGTCTAGAAAGACTAGATATTTCATGTACGAACTTGTCCACTCTGTACCCAGTACTGTTAAATAAAATTGCACACACACACAATGTTTCTAATTTGAGGTGTCTTCCACATGTGACCATTTTGGCCTGAACCATTCCCTACCCCACTTCCTTCTCTCTCCCACCAACTGTCCTGTTTTTAAACAGATATTCAGTTCGGTTGCTCAGTCACGTCCAACTCTTTGCAGCCCCATGGACTGCCAGACACCACGCTTCCCTGTCCATTACCAGCTCCCAGAGATTGCTCAAAAACTCTGGGAGCTTGCTTAAATAGAAGGGAGATTGTTAAAAACTGAAGCCTGGGCCCGCAGGGGTTGGCATATCGGTGCCACAGACTACACAGGTGCTGTTTATATGAGTTCTGAGCGTTCGTTGAGCAACACAGTTTGTTCACCTGTAAAACGTAATGCATTTTTAATAGTACAGGTAAGTGCCTGCTGCATATCAAGTCCTTAGTAAATGGGGACAGTGAGGATTATTGCAAAACCCTCCCTCTCTCTAGTGGATTTGGTCTTTTCCGCTAGGAGCTACTCAGAAAGTAAGTTGAAGTGTTTTGAAGGGAAATTCCGCAGGGCCGCCTTCTCATCAGCCCCGTTCCTCAGGAGGGATTCCTTTCCTGTAAAGGGGGAGACCTTCTTAGAAACCTTTCCAGGAAGGATGAAGTGCAGCCGGAAGGAATCCCACAGAGCTGCCAGCTCACAGACACGAAAAGGGAATCAGTTGCCTTTGATTTCTGGCAAGCGGCCTCTTTAGTGAGGGCAGAGCAACGTGAGGAACTAGTGCTGAACGTGTGTGGAAAGGGTGGTCTGGGGGCGGGTGAGGCTCCTGTGGGTGTCTGAACCCCACCTGCAAAGAGCGGGTGAACTCGAGGCCAGCCTCGCCATTCTGTGACTCCCAGTCATCTCTGGCTGATTCTTCTGGAAAGTCTTACTCTGAGAAGTTGGTGGCAGGCGAACGGGGGGTTGGGGTGGGGTGTCCACACGCAGGTTGAATTCAGCTGGCCCAGAGCCACACAGACAGCCAGTCTGTGGTTTAAAGCCACAGTGTGGTTTCCTCCTGCTCACATGTGTAGGCTGAATTCTGGCAAGAATGTCAGGGCGGGCAGAGGTGGACGTGAGCACTGCTGCAGCCCCCTGGATGTGGAAGAACCCACCTGCCCAAGCGCGGTGGAGCGTGCGGGCCTGGGTGAGGTCAGGAGCCCCTCCAGGCTGGTGGTGGCCTCCAGGCAGGAAGCAGTCATCCTCCGCACTTCCTGCCTCCTCTGTGCGCACTTCCCCAGGCCTCTTTCTGCCTCCTGCCCCTGCCTTCTGTGTTCTCTGCTTTATTTTGTAGCTTATTTTTAAACTTTTAAATTTATTTTTAAATGTTTTTATCTTTTTGGCTGCTGTGGGGAATGTGGAATTTTTAGTTCCCCGGCCAGGGATTGAACCCCTGCCCCCTGCACTGGAAGTGTGGCATTTCAACCCCTGGACTTCCAGGGAACGTCCCTCTGTTTTGTTTTTCATCTCTGCTGTGCCCCCCCCCCCCCCCCCCCCCCCTCAGGAAGTCAGCCCCATTTACTGGTTTCCACAGAAGTCCACGTGCAGTGAGGTTTGGTGATCTGTGAAGATGTGGGTTGAGGACTATCAGTGGAAGGCCTGGCCTCCCTCCTTCTGTTTCTTCTCTCAGCTCCCCTCCCTCTGAAGTAAGAGGCAGGGTCTCCCCTCACTGTGGTTACAGCCACACTGAGCACTCAGGGACCCACTGAGATTTTCAAGAATACCATGCTACCTTAAGAAGATTTCTATACTGTCAGGTGGAGCGCTACCGCAACCGTGATTAACATTTGTATCGATAAAAGCTTGGCCAAGTACAGCCACTTTCTTTGCCTCCAGCTGAAGAAACTGAGGTGCAGAGAGGTTGGAAAAATTTCATGTCCAAAGCAACACAAGTTGGTAAATGGGGAGGAAAGTCAAGTGCCGGACATCCTTGGAAGGCAGAGGAGGAAGAGTTACTGACAGCTTGAAGAATGGTGTGATCCAAGAGAGCAGGTGGTACTTGTAAAAAGAAGCTATATTGTATCTTCATTTGTGCAGAAATTCTCTCAAGAAGTCCATCTCCAGAAGTACATTGTACTACAAATGATGGCTTTATTCCTGGGGTTAGCAGATATTGACGTTCAGACTTAATTTCTGACCTGTCCCCTGGCACCTAATGGACCTTAGCATTTGACTTGATTGTAGAGCAAAGGGTTTGTGTTCCTTATATCCTGGTCTTCTGACAGGCCAGGACCCTAGTATTCTTGCGCTTGCATCTTTTTATTTTATTTAAAATTTTTGTTTATTTTGTTTATTTTTGTTTTTTCGACTGGGCCATGCAACTTGTAGGATCTTTGTTCCCTGACCAGTGATCAAACCCCAGCTCTCTGCAGTGAGAGCATGGAGTCGTAATGGCTGGATTGCCAGGGAATTCCTGCATCTTTTTATTTTGGAAGGAAATGATATGGTATGGCAGCCTCCCTTCTGCTCCTCTCCCCACCCAAAAGGGGGAAAAAAAACCCCTTGATTTGGTATGAAATCAGATTAATAGTAAAATTTTTGATTGTCTGAGGTTGTAGAGCTGTTCTCAGTCTGTTTTCTAAAAGTTGTTCCTTTTTGGCTGTTCCAGGTGCCTCAACTCCGGGTTTGCCCAGGACAGTCCTGATTTACACCCCTTAATCATACTGTAATTATTAACAGCACCCTGTTTTACTCCTAGCAGTATCTTAGGTTGGATGATAAATAATATGGTCGCTCTAACAGAGCTAAGTTCATATTCCATAAAATATGCTCCTCCCTCTCCAGTGGGTTCAGTGCCTGGGTTGGGAAGATCCCTGGAGAAGGGAATGACAACCCAGTCCAGTATTCTTGCCTGGAGATCCCATGGGCAGAGGAGCTTGGCAGGCTACCGTCCATGGGGTTGCAAAGAGCCGGACATGACTGAGCAACTGACGCATACATACATACACACTCCTGTGGAGTATGTGCAGGACCTGTGGACAGAGTTCAGCTAAACTTTAACGTATTTGAGTAATGACACGCGAAAACCTGTTACTATAACCATTTGAGCAGGTATCCTTCTAAGATAACCCCTGACCTGTGATTTGTATGTAAGAGTAATGGCTCTGAAAGCTGCAAGGAGAGTGTGTGCTCCTGGAGGTGGCACCTGGGCATCTTGGTTGCTTGGTCCCTCCCAGCCGCTGGCCCCGTGGAAAGGCACAGGGTCACTGGGGCTGGAGGCACAGTGCCTAAGAGGTCTCCTGAAGGTGTATGCGAGTCCAGCCAGTGAAGGTGCTTATCTCTGGTTGAGCCAGCTGAACAGAAAGCCAAGACGAGGGCACTTTGAGCAGCCAGGCACCAGGGAAACTCTGGGTCAGGTGGAGAGGCTGGCAGTTCCCCAGATAACCTGCACCCTCACCTTCTTAGCTAAGATGATAAGATTTTAGCTAAGATGTAGCTAAGATGGTAAGCTGGTTACAGCGCTTTTGCGGTAGGTTGGAGGAATAGGCTGAGGGCTTGGAGGGGCTTGGGGGCTCCCTTGGGCTCTGCCAAGGCTGAGGACCCCTCTGTCCTGTTGGAAGGACCCCATGTCTGAGTTGAAGCTCAGTAAGTGACTTTGAACTCTGTGCTGACTGTCCTGGCTGGTAACCAGCTCTGTGATTTTGATCTTGGTCCAGATCCGATCTGAGCCAGTTTCTTTATTTGCCAATTGAACATGTTAGCATTAGCTCCGTCGGTGGATGGAAGGAGATATTAGATGTTAGCCCCCTTTGCTGCTTTCTCACGCCCAGCTCCTATCTCTCCCAGGTTCCCTGGTTCACTCCCTTCTACGGGACGTTCTTTTATGCTCTCTATTGCTTAACAGGCAAACACTTAGCGTCTCAGGATTTTTCTGTAAGTGCTTTAGAATGTTGGGCTTCTGCCCTGCTATTCCTTTGGCTTGGAACATGATGAACTGCTTGTCCTTTGGGTCTTGGTCCACACCTGGCCTCCTCGGTGAGCTGTGCTCTTCACCCCGTCTAAAGTGGCTGCCCCCACCCTCAGTCGTGTGTCCCTGCTTTATTTTCTGTCTTGACCTGTCTCTATAATTTGATTATCATCTCTCTTCCCAAGTCTGTTAAAAAAAAAAAAAGCCCTATCTGAGGTCTAGAACCTACGAAAGTGTCTTACTTAATGGGTGATGATTAATTTGAATTAATGTTATAATTCTGGTTTCCCTATAGTTCTGTGGTTGAGATTCCTAGTGAAAAAAACCTTGTGGGTTGCATCCTTTTTTATTAATAAAGGGGTCATGCATGTCCTGTGGTTTGAGGGCTACTTCCCAGGGGATTGAGGGAGAAAGGTCTCATCTGGGAATGCCTCCCTTGACGATGGCATTCAGCTGGTTAGGGCTGGGAGACAGGACGGCCTGGAGCCAAGGTGCCAGTTCAGTTCAGGTGCAACCCCGTGAACTGCAGCACACCAGGCCTCCCCGTCCATCACCATCTCCTGGAGTTTAGTCAAACTCATGTCCATTGAGTCACAGGCTATCTGTAAAGAATCTCCTACAGAGCATTCTCCCTGATGTCAAACCCTGTTTCTGTTGTTTTCGGTTGCTTTTTTCCCACTTCTGCAGGTTTTTGGGCTTACAGGAAACATTTTTTTTTTTTTTAAAGCAAATGGGAGAATGTACCAAAATTATTAAGGAAGCTGTTTTAGCCTGTCCTCGGATTCATTAGGGAGTTTTCTCTCTCTCAACTTACTTGCAATTAAATAAGCCCTTTAATAATAGATCACATACAGAGAGGCTTTTCAAAAGATGTTTTTGTTCTTTCTGAATATGCAGTTAGCTATTTAAGCTGAGGGTTGTTATAGAATGAACTGGTTTAGCTGGAATTTTCCTGAAGTCTGTCCTATTGACTTCGTATTGCCCAGATAGAAAGTGTATGGTTTATAATTAGCCTTCCCCCTTTAACTCCGGTTTTTAAATTGGCGTTAAATTTTGGACAGCTGTTCTCAATATTGTGTAAAGAATTCCACATTGTCCGTCTGGAGTCTCTGCTGAGAGAGACTAGTTGCCTAGAAGACAGATGGACAGTATAGTCATGAAGAAGGACTGACCCGGTGTGGAAGAGTGGTTTTCTATTCAAAGCCAGTGCGGGCGCTGGGGGTTTTTCCATCACACCCTCTGCCTCAGGACTGTTGAGCCTTGTCTGTTTTGTTTATGGAGCTTAAGCAATCTTTCAGTTATTAGCTAGTGGTTAATTACCAGAAATATGAACTCAAATCAGTGCTTTTTTTTTTTAACCGTTTGCATTTCCTTCTAATCATGTAGGGTAGTGACATGGAAATTTCAGCGAAAAGGTAGACTCAACTACTTTATTATTCTGTTTACTTGGAGGAAAATCATAGCTGTGTTATCAGCTGCACTCCTTCCTCTTCAAACCTCATACCATTTGCCACAAAATATTTTGGATTGTAGGGCAGCGTCGGCCAGGGGCTGAAGTCTCTGTCAGTGTTTCTGCCTTAAATATTAAAAATCAGTTGCAAAAAATATAAACAAATAAAAATTAGTTGCCATGCTGTATGGTTCAGTGGTAAAAGATCTGTCTGCCAACGTAGGAGATACAAGTTTGATCCCTGGGTCAGGAAAATCCCCTGGAGGCGGCAATGACAAACCACCACTCTAGTATTCTTGCCTAGGAAATCCCATGAACAGAGGAGCCTTGGGGCTAGTCCACGGGGTCTCAAAAGTCAGCCATGACTGAGTGAATTAGCAGGTCAGCTCATCATATAGAAGCATCGGATGGTCATGCCTGAGGAGAAAGAACCTTGGGCAGAGACATGAAGAGCTGAAGTAGGTTGTTAAGAAAACCCTGGAGCCAGTTGGAGAGAACAAGAGGGTCCATGGTGCTACATCAGAGTCCTCTACCCTCCCCGTGGAACACGAGGAAATGCGTCAGATGCTGCCTCAGTGAACCGGTGCCTTTTATGCCAACTTACTGTTTTCAGTGACTTCCTCTGGGGAATTGAAGGCGCAATGCGAGTCTGATACACTTGGACCTGAAGAGTGATGACCCCAGGGGAACGGACCAGAAACAAAACGAGGCAGTACAGAGGCTGTTATTCAGGACTTCACGCCTGAGCCAAGTTGACAGCTCCAGAGAGTCTGCGCAAGACAGAATTATACCCTGAAGTTCACTCCTTCATTGAAGGGGGCCCTTGTTTGTCCCTTCTGAACGAATCATCAGAGAATGAGAATGTCTAAAAATTAGAACTATGCTGTGTGGAGACTTTGGGGGAAAAAAAGTTTGGAAATTTTGGGGAAGCTCCAAATAAGTGTTCTGAATAAATTGTTTTTGAAATAGAGATAATGAATTGGAATTGATGCATCTTCTTGATTTTTTTTTTTTTTTTTTTTGATGGCAGAGTATCTGTTTTTCTTCTCCTTTTTGGGGACATGAGATCAGTGGGGTCACATACGAGGCATAGGTTTGTTTTTGCATTAAGTACTTTGTGCAAGAATTTAGTTTTGCCCACAATAGACTTTGCAATATATATTAGGGGATTTGGGGAAATGAAAACATTAAAGATAGTCTGTGGCCTTGTGGGGCTTGCACCCTCCACTGAAAGTAGAGGGGGTTGATTTAGATTTCTTATTTGGCTGAAATTTGTGAGAATTCCAACAGTGGCTGGCTGGAAGGTGCTTTCTTTCCTGGCTATGGAAGGTTTTTCCTAAGTACATGAACAGTGAGATGTTGTCTCAGGTCCCTGATATTAAGCAGTCTGCACCTCTTTGAGGTCATCCAATAATTTAGATTTCTCATGCATCACAATTTGGGCTTCCCCAGGTATCTGAGTGAGTGGTAAAGCATCTCTGTCTGCAAGTACAGAGACGCAGGTTCGATTCCTGGGTCGGGAAGATCCCCTGGAGGAGGACATTGAAACCGACTCCAGTATTCTTGCCTGGAGAATCCCATGGACAGAGGAATCTGGTGGGCTACAGTCCATGGGGTCGCAAAGAGTTGGACCTGACTAACTGACTGAGTGTGCGTGCACAAACACACACATGAATGCTAATTCAGATAGCTTTTTCTTAGACTTAGTGGGCAGAGGCTTGCCATGAGAGTTCTTGGGGGAAGTTGAGGAGAAGGGTTGGAGCTTCCTGAATATTACCCAGGCTTTGCTTTAATGGTGATTGTAGGCTGAGGGAATCCTGTTCCCTTCTTCTGGTTTCATGCAAAGCCATGTCACGCTCTCAGCCCTGTTTCTCTTAGGCCTAATGTCTGTTGTGGTAAATAGCAAAGGAACATGAAGTTAAGTAAGTTTCACCTTAAACCTCAAAGAAGTTCCATTGCAAACTGGAGCTATCGTGGGAGTTATTGCCAAGTTCTCATATGCTTCTTGCAAAATTTTGGACAAACAAGGTGATATTTATATGCAGGTTTTATAAACTCCAGACTGCTAGGATGTCCAGGGCTGAGGTGATGCAAATATTTGCCAAGGTTTTATACAGAGACAGTCTGTTACCGATAGCTGTGGTCCCAGAGAGTAAACAGCTTCCACATGGACTTCTCTTCGAGACTGGCATGGCTGGTGGGGCCTGCGTGTGACCCTCTTGTCCTCTACTCCTTGGCCAGCTGTCGGTGTTCTGTGCTCTGGAGGTCTCACTGTTGACAGCCCCTGTCCTCTGACTCAGGGTGGCAGATAGTGTTTAGTAGAACCCAGCCAGCTGGTATCACGTTGCACATATTAAAGCAATCTGTCTGCAGCTGTCTCTGAATTCATTTGCTAGCTGCACTTTGAGACCAGAGTTAATCATAGAGCTGAGTTAAATTCTGTCATGGGTCAGGAGAGAAAGGCCAGCCGGCTATTTCTGGTTGGCTCTTTTTTGGCATGCCTTCTGCTGCGCATCATTGGACCGCCATCTCCGAGGCATCAGAAAGGAGAACCTCTGCGGTGGGTGGCTCTGCAGACCAGCGGTATTGCCATCACTTGGAGCTTGGGCGAAATGTATTCTCAGGTCCTGCCACAAGCTTAGTGAGTTAGAATCTATATTTGATAAAGATCTCCAGGTGATCCAAATCCATAGGCCTAGGCCAGGCTCCTCTCATCTTCTGCTTCACTGAAGCACATTCTGAGGGTGAAAGAGGAGAGCGTGGAGAAGGTGTGCTCATGGTTTTAAGGTCTGGGTCCTGTGTATGAGTCACACACAGCCCTTTTGTCTCCCACATCACATGGTCTCACCTAGCTGCAGGGGGACTGGGAAATAGAGTCAGACCATGTAACAGAAGAAAAGGAAGGATCAGACTCAGAAATGGGCAAAGCAGTGGATTAGGTGAGCTGCGCTGTGGATGGAGTTCAGCTGTAAACATTATGCCCAGCTTTCTTTTTGTTACTCCTTTTATCTTTTTCTTAACTCATTATACTAAAAGATTTTTAAAAATATGCTCATTGCTGATTAGAGGAAAAGATTAACTTTATTTCTAAGCTCAAATAACACCAATATTATTGTTGAGTGACTCACTTTTATAGAGGAAATAACCCAGCATCTACGACTGATGTAAGATGTGGATTTCCCCCTAGTCTTCCCTTCCTTGTCATGATGGAAAATGACAAGCATATATACAAAGCAGAGGGAGCACCCATCTGTGAGGGTCAGCAAGTGGACCACTTCATGGCAAATCTTGATTCAGCTCACTTCTGACTCACTTCCTGTCCTAAATGTGAACTGTCCTTTTTTTTTTTTTTGGCAAGTCTCATGAGTGAAGAATGCTGTTATGGGTTGCATTGTGTCCCTGTAAAACTTATGTGTTGAAACTCTAGTGCCCAGGACCTCAGAAAGTGACTGTTGCTTGGCATAGGGCCTTCAAAGAGGTGATTAAGTGAAAATTAAGATGCTAGTGTGGGCGCTAATCCTGGTATGACTGGTGTCCTTGTAAGAAGACAAAAATTGGACACTAATAGGAACACCCACAGAGGAAAAGGGCCTGTGAAGACGCACAGGAGGTGGCCATCTGTAAACCAAGGGGAGAGACCTCTGAGGACACCAACTCTGCCAGCACCTTCGTCTTGGACTTTTAGTCTCCAGAAATCTGAGCAGTTCCCATAATTTTAAGTCACATAGTCTGTGGCATTTTGTTGTAGCAGCCCTAGAAAACAAATATAAATGGTATACGGAATACAAATAGTGCACTGTAACCTACTCTTCTTTATAAGTCTCTGTACACATTTGTTTTACAAGTCTTTGTAGGAAAGGGTCAATATGATTATATATACTCATACAGACCTGTTAAATTATCTGTTGAAATCACATTGTGTATCATCTCACTTTACATTTTTTTTTTTTACTCTGTGTCATATGACAGGCACAGAATATTATAAAAACAAAGGCATAGCTTTAGAGAATTATTATAAACTTAATACCTTGTAAGTTAACCAGGTCATAAAAGAAGGTTCTGCCAGCTCCACTTCCTACTCTCCCTTGTGAAAGGGAAGTCACAAGCCCTTCCCTTTCCTCAAAAAGAAAAATCAGCTTCAAACTCTTCAGGGTCTATATTTCTTTTAACTTTTCATCAGTGTACCTGTAATTTTTTTTTTTTTTTTAGTTTCAATTAGTCTGCATACTCTGGGTTTACATTCTGCTGCTTTTTGGAATGCAGTGTTATTTAATATAGGCAGCACCTGTTGGTAACTAACACAGATTCTATATTTTTAAAATATTCTAGCATATTAACATATTTTAGCAATAGATTTGTTTGGGGGCACTTGCAGTTTGGCTACTTTCTAAGGAAGTATTTAAAGTATAATCATCATAACTGGACTGATTCTTTAATTCTGAAGCATATAACCCATTCATCCTGAAACTACAGATGAAAATACATATCTCTGCCCCAGGTACTGGTCTATGCACTAGGAAGAGAAAGTGCTTGCCTTCTTTCCCAAGCTTCAGAGCTTAGCTCTGTGGAGTAAATTCTGAAAGTTAAATTTCTGAGGCAAAGGATACACTGGCTTTGTATTAATAGCTTTAATGAAACCTATCTGGGTGGTTTTAAAGAAAAACTGGATAAATTTGAAATATGCCAATCTTTTAATTGGGTCTGTGTTGACTTTGGAGGGACGAATAAAATTGGGTCTGGCATGGTACCTTCCAATTACTTTGAATCCCAGCAAGGCTGATGTTTCCCCAACACCGATTACTGTTGCGTTTCCTGAACAGATTGACTGTTTCTCTCTCTGTCATGGCCCCTTGGGCTTCCCTGTTGGCTCAGTGGTAAAGGATCTGCCTGCCATTGCAGGAGATGATCCCTGGGGATTCGATCTCTGGGTCAGGAAGATCCCCTGGAGAAGGTAATGATAACCCACTCCAGTATTCTTGCCTGGGAAATCCCATGGACAGAGGAGCCTGGTGGGCTACAGTCCATGGGATTGGGCTACAGTCCATGGGATTACAAAGAGTCGGACGTGACTGAGCGACTCAATAACAGTGGCTCCTTACCAGTGAGGCAGGTTCCAGTTTTCCCCTCACAGGTGTCCCTGACTCAAGTCCTACCTTCTTCTTACTAGTGTGGCCCCAGATCGTTGGGATTCGTCTGTCAGGAGCTTTTCTCCTACCTCCTGCCAGTTACTGATGTCCATGTCCACAGCTGTGTGGAGGCTTAGACCTCTTCCACTTCTGAGCTAGTGGTCAGTGGTGGCCGAACAGGTAGACATGAGGGGTCGCCAGTGACGGAGCCCTGTGCATCCCCTTTCAGTAGCTGGTCTGCTAGGCAATATTTTGAATCCTTTGCCCATTCTTCCCTCAGGCATCTGCCACAGGTAGAGTCTAAGGTGAGGGAGAGATCTTTGACTTAACTCATTGTAAGCTTCCTCAGGCCAGTTACCTCAAAGCCTAAGTTTTTGCTTCTAGTCAGTCATTTAACTGACCTTGGCATCTTAGGCCTGTTTTCTTCTCTGGGGCTCTTGGACTGGACTAGGTTTTCCAAAGAGTTCTAGCTCTCACCTCCTATGATCTAATAATCATTTAGTACTGCCCATCTCTCCTAGAAAGATAGTTTTCCGTGTGATTCCTGACCAAATCCACGAGGAATGCTTGCTTAAAACACAGATTCTTCATCTCCACCCCAGATCTGGGGAGTCAGAACCCTAGTGAATGGGGTCTGTGTTTATTTTGAACAAGCTTTTCAGGTGATTTCATTGCAGATTAAAATGTGGGAAGTCTATCCTAGAGCGTGTGGCCACCAGGCAAGAGGAAGGAGCTCTTAAAACATTTCTTGTCTCTTCCTTCAGTGTTGGCAGAAGTGTTCATAATGACGGAAATAGGTCTAGGACTGCAGTTGTGTATCAGCTGAGGGGAAGACAGGGACGTTGTGGGAGAAAGAGGTGGTCAAAGCAGGGGGAGCCAGTTGGTGAGCGGACCTCTCGGTCAGCAGAACATTGTCTTGAGGTGTGAGCTGATAATGTGTGATCATAAGCTCTAGGGAAGAGTCCCCCTTAACGCTGAAGTCTGGCCCCGACTCCCTGGAGCTGACCCACGCCTAACAGGTGAAGGGCATGGTCCTCCTCAACACTGCCCTCTCTTCAGAAACCAGCTCTCAGTCCCGAGGTCCCCAGGCCACCCTCATTTTTGACCAACTGGCTACAAATTTAGGGGTTCCCACCACTGCCTCCCTGTTCATTAATTCATTGAAACAACTGAGCTCTGTTTTGTTCTGTTTTGTTATGGCAAACAGATTCAAAGTGGAAGGCTGAGGTTTGAGAGGGTCCCAATCTCTAAGCTTCCTTGTCTTACCCCAGTGGAAATAGGTCACATCACCCTCCCAGCACATCAGTGTGTCATGATACTCAGAGTATGGCCAACCAGGAAATCTCCCCCAAAATTTGGAATCCAGAGTTTCTCTTGGGGATTCGTAATGTATGCATCATGAAATGGACCACTGACTATGTGATTGATCTTATCTTCAGACCCCTCTCTGTGAAGGTCAGACTGAAAGGATGTGACTCACAGGCACAACCTCCTAATCCCATGGTTGGTCTTCCTGGTATAGTGAGCCCCCATCTTGAGTCATCTGTTAGCATAACCTTGAGGGGCCCAGGCATGAGTCACCTTGTTAGCAAAAATCATCAGAGTTCACACTAATGTTACTTGGGAAATTCCATGGATTTAGAGGAATGAGGACAAGTAGCAATCACAGTCTTTTTTTTTTTTTTTTTTTCAGCTTTATTGAGGTAAATTGACAAAATTGTATGATATTTGCTCTACAGTTTGAGCTGATATATGTATGCATTGTGGAAAGAGTCCATCAAGTTAACTAATATTGATAAATCTAGCACACCCCATGGTCACCTTTTTTGGGTGAAAACATGTTATTTCTACTTTCTTAGCAAATTTCAGTTGTACAATACAGTGTCATCAACTGTATTCACCATGTTTTATATTAGACTCTCAGACCTTATTCATCTTAGAACTTGAAAGCATGCATACTTTTACCAGCTTTCCCTTTTTTATTCCCAGCATCCCTCCAATCCCCTGGCAACCACTTTTCTTTTGTTTCTTTAAGTTTGACTTAAAAAGATTCCGCATGCCGTATTTGTCTTTCTCTGACTTATTTCACAAAGGAAACATAATGCCTTCTGGGCACATCCATGTCGCCACAAATAACAGGATTCCTTTTTTTAAAGGCTGAGTAATACCCCATCGTCTTTACGTGTGCTGGGGTGAGTGTGTGTATGTGTGCATACATAATGCACGCATGCCTGTACACACATGTCAATATCACAGTCTCTTTACCCATTCATTTGTCATCGGGGGTTGTTCCCTTACCTTGAGTGTTGTGGCCAATGCAGTGAACATGGGGTACAGGTATCTCTTTGAGATAAAGACTTCATTTCCTTTGAACGGTTACCCCGAAGTAGAATTGCTGGCCTGTATGGCAGTTCTACTTTTAACTTTTTGCAGAACCTGCATACTGTTTTTCACAGTGACTGCACCCGTTGACATTCCCACCAATAGTGTATGAGGGTTCCCTTTTCTTTATCTAACACTCATTTCTCGTCTTTTTGGTGACAGCCATTCTAACTGTGTGAGGTGACATCTCAGAGTGGTTTTGATTTGTATTTTCATAATGATTGGTGATATTAAGCATCTTTTCATGGGTCGGTTTGGCCATCTTGTTACTTTATTTGGAAAGATGTCTATTCAGATCCTTCACCTGTTTTTTTTAATCAAAGTTTTTTGTTTGTTTAAGTACACCTCCTCTGCTTTTTTTGGTTTCTCTTTCTGTGGAATATCTTTTTCCATTCTTACACTTTTAGGTTGTGTAAGCTGAAGTGACTCTTTTTATAGACACCATAAGGAATGGGTCTTGTTTTCTTATCCTTTCAGGTACTCTGTGTCTTTTGTTTGGAGAATTTAGTCTATTTACATTTATAGGAATTCTTTCTAGATGTGGGTTTACCTTGCTGTTTTGTTGACTGCTTTCTGGTTGTTTCTGCTTTGTACCTTATTCTCTTGGCCCTCTTTGTGATCTGATGCCGTTCTGTAGTATGCGTCTGACTGCGCATGTGACCGGTTTACCCGTCTAGGCTGTTTTAGGCCCATGTTCATGTGTTGTCCTTAGTTGTCGTAGCTCTTCAATGTGGAATAACTCCCGTCCCTCACGTCCTTGACAGCTTTGAAGAACATAGACCATTGTGGTGTAGACTGTTCTTCAGTTTGGTTTGTCTGATATTTCTTCATAGTAGGAATACTGAGAGGATATAGTACTCAGTAAATCTTAGGCGCCTGCTATCTGCTTGCCTCATTTCTGGATGGTAACTTGTTACTTGATTAAGGTAGTGTTTGCCAGGTTTCTCCATGTATTAAATAACTTGTCAGCTGAAGCCTCTCCCCTCTGCAGTGTCATTGGAGTATAGTAATGCAGTTGATTTTTTTTTTTTTTGGTCTATCCTACAAATTTGATATAATAGTATTGTCCTCAGTCATTGAAAAAGATAAAAAATTGAAAAAGTAGAAAGTTGGACTTTTTACTCTTGTAAAACTACGTATATTTGTTACTTTCTCTACCTGTGTTTTTCCCCTCTTTTGTTAGTATCACTACTAATAGTTCAATGAGCCATCTGTTTCTTATATTTTGTTTTAATGAGAATGAATTTAATGTGTTTTTTGCTGCTGAGCAGAGTTGCTCATGGACATAGTTTTTTATACGTTATTATATAGAACATATATTACAGAGATTTTAATTTATCACTGGCATGCTGATCTTAAGGAATTTAATGAAGAATTAATTTGAGGACTTCTGGTGGTCCAGCAGTTAAGAATCTGTCTGCCAGTGTCGGGGGCATGGGTTCGATCCCTGGTCTGGGAAGATTCCATCTACATGCCATGGAACAACAAGGCTCATGTGCCACAGCTCTTGAGCCAGTGTTGCAACTACTGAAACCCATCTGCCTGGAGCCTGTGCCCTGTCACCAGGGGAAGCCCATGTACACAATGAAAAGTAGTTTCTGCCGGCCACAACTAGGGAAAGCCCGTGTGTAGCAAGGAAGACCCACTGCAACCACATTGATGTTTAAGAAATTAATTTGATACAGAGTTACTATTTCAGTTTATATTATGTAGGATAATAAAATGAGTTGCAGTGTTTTTTAATTGATTTGACTTTCTAGGTCAAATCTAGTAATAGTAATAGGATGTTGAATTTTAAACTGATTGTTGATTCACCTGAGTTATCTCTGCAGTAGTCTGGTAGAGCTCCAGAATTAGGACCAAGCAGAGGACAACCAAGATTAGTGTTACAGAAGGGAGTAAAGCTTCAACATCCAGTTGAATCTAATTTATTTCAGTGAAGCTACATAAATTAATGAAGTCGTTGTATTGGTCACACCTACTTAATATTTCAAATTCAATGCCCAAGTACTCTCCTTGCCTTCCACAGTCCATTGTCTACAAAATGGCTTAAAAGATTCCACACTTTTCTTTTACTTTTCCTTGTGGCTCAGCTGGTAAAGAATCTGCCTGCAATGCAGGAGACCTGGGTTCGATCACTGGGTTGGAAGATCCCCTGGAGAAGGGAAAGGCTACTCTCTCCAGTATTCTGGCCTGGAGAATTTCATGGATTATACCAGCCCATGGGATTGCAAAGAGTTGGACATGACTGAGTGACTTTCACTTCACTTCAGGATAAGTCAACATTTTTTTTTTCTTACTTAAATAATTCTTTCAGTATTTTAAGTTGTAGCTTGATCAGTAATACAGACACCACTTTAAGTACTGACAACAGAACACAGAGAATTAGTTAGCAAGGAATGCACAATGGATCTCAGAAATAATCGGATATCACACTTAAGATTTCAGCTGCCTCTGCAATCAGGGGCAATTTGAAGATTGGCTGAAACTGGTTAAGAATCTGTCTGCAGTGCAGGAGACCTGGGTTCTATTCTTGGGCAGGGAAGATTTCCTGGAGAAGGGCCTGGCAACCCAATCCAGTATTCTTTCCTGGGGACTCCCATAGACAGAGGAGTCTGGCAGGCTACAGTGCATAGGGTCACACAGAATCATATACAACTGAAGCGACTTAGCATGCATGCACAAAGAGAGGACTTGTGCGGCAATCCAGTGGTTAAGACTCGGCTTCAAATGCAGGGGGCATGGGTTCGGTCTCTGGTCAGGGAACTAAGCTACCCCACATGTCATGCAGTGTGGTTAAAAAAAAAACCCCAAACCCACAGAACCTCACATTTGTTATCGGTTGAAGCCACTTGTCAAAAGAGCAGTAATGATTTCACCTCCCTTCATCCTGTTATACTCCACGCAAATACTTTTTCTTGGTTTTATTTTTCTGGAAAGCTTCTTTCCTTGTCCTCTCGTCTCCTTAGTGAATGCCAAGTGATTCTTCTGGACTTGACTCAAGCTTTATTCTCCTGGAAATACTCCCTAACCTCCCTCTAGCAAATGGTTCCCAGACCTGGCTGATGACTGGAACTGTCTAATGGGGTCTTTAAGAAGACCACCCGTTGGGTTCCATCTTGGCTCACTCTGATTCATTCATTTGGGATGGGGTTCTGGATACCTGTTGGTCTTTATTTAAAAAAAACCCAATCTGAGCTTGCGATTTTGACTTCACTGTGGTTGGGCCTGCTGGTATAAATACCAGAAAGAAGTGTGTCGGAGGAGGGGAACTAAGATGGCGGAGGAATAGGACGGGGAAACCACTCTCTCCCCAATAAATACACCAAAAGAACTTTTAAAGACCGCGCAAACTCCATAAAACAGGATCTAAATGCTGGCAGAGGACATCTGGACGGCCCATTGTCGACGAGAGGAGGTAGGAAAAAAGAAAAAAGAGAAAGAAAAAAGTAAAGGGAGAGACAGAGTTGGGGGCGGGGATCCGTCCCGGAAGGGGAGTCTGGAATAAAGAGGAAAAAAAAAAGAAGTGTGTCGGAGCACACTCTATGGCATAGTCTCAAACTTGAGCCAGCATCAGCATCACCTGGAATGCTTGATATAGTATAGATGGCTGAGCTTTACACAGCGTAGGTTAGGGTTGGGACTGAGAATTTGTTTTTCTAATGAGTTACAGGGTGCTAATCTTGCTACTCTGGGGACCACAGTTTGAGAACCTAATCTGTGCAGAAGATGTGTAAGCTTGGGGATTGATCCTTTTATCCCTACTGGAAAAGCCAAGAAACAGATCCTTTGTGCATAGCTCAAAACCTCACTCACTCTTCATATTTTAATGATATGTTAACGTTGATCCCTTGTTCCCCAGCCTTAGCTGCTGGAGGATAATTGAAAGTGTTAGTTGCTCAGTAGTGTCTGACTCTTTGCAACCCTATGGATGGTAGCCCACCAGGCTCCTCTGTCCCCGGAATTTTCCAGGCAAGAATACTGGAGTGGTTTGCCATTTCCTTCTCCAGGGGATCTTCCCAACCCAGGGATCGCACTCCAGTCTCTTTCATTGCAGGCTGATTCTTTATCATCTGAGCCACCACTAACAGTGACATGTTTATATCATAGTCCTTGATTTATTGGCTAAGGGCCTCCTGCCAGTATCCTGTGGCTACTCTTTGCGGCTAACCTTTGAAGAAAAGTTCTACACCTTTTCCAGAAAGGCAGGCTAGGGCAGTCATTCTGATCCAGGAGATTTTGCCGCCCAGGCATTGTTGCTGCAGGTTGTCACAGTTTGGAGTGAGGAGATACTGCTGGCATCTGGAGGAAATAGTCCTGGGATAGTGCTCACCCTTCTACAAAGCACAGAAGCGCCTCTCACAACAAAGAACCTGGCAGCCTGAGATGTCAGCATTGCTGAGCTGGAGAACTCCTGCCTTAGAGGAAATGGTTCTAGTGAGGTGGTCTGTTTAGCTGCTAAGTTGTGTTCAACTCTTGTGACCTCATAGGCTGCAGCCCACCAGGCTCCTGTGTCCCTGGGATTTGCCCAGCAAGAATACTGGGTCGGGGTTGGGGGGCGGTTTGCCATTTCCTCCTCCAGGGGATCTTCCTGACACAGGGATCTAACCAGGGTCTCCTGCATTGCTGATGGATTCTTTACCTCCTGAGCCACCAGGGTCTTACTGTGAGATCTTTCTGTGTGCCTCTCACCTGTCTCTCATTCCAGCCCCTGCTCTTGGACTCAGTTGACCCAGGTCTCCCCATTTCTGTAGCCCCCATGGCTCATCAGCCCTGCCCAGGCTGGGCCACAAAAGCCTCCAATAATCAGGGCAGGCAGAAGCTGCAGGAAACATTAACCAGTGGTTAATAATTCGCCACAGCTAAAAGTTCTTTAAAATGCATAATTTGTTCAGCAATAAATGACTTACTTGAGTGGGTTGAGGGCACTTGAATGATTAACTGGCCTCAGCAGACCTACACATTCCCCTTTCATCAAGAGATGTAGAGAGCGTATGTGAGTGCTCTTTGCCACTGTTTCTCCACCAGCAGGTCATCCATTCATTCACTCTGCCGAGTTCTGAGTGACTCACTTGGTGCCAGGCCCAGTGAATTGCCAGGGATCAACTGGGTCCTGCGCTCGTGGAGCTCTTATCCCAGCAAGGAGAGGGACAAAATAAACAAGTGCATTATCTTTTTCTCTCAACGAATAGATTGCAGTAAATAAATGGGTAGAAGGAAAGCTGGAAGAAGGAAATAGAAAAGCTGGATCTGCTTTTGTAGACAAGGCAGTCCAGGCCTTTCTGTGGAGGCAGCAATTGGCTTGAGACCTGGGAAAGAAAAGGTGTTAAGTAATCATGGGGAAAATGAGCACAGAAAGTCTATTCCCAGCAAAGGGCACAGCAGTCAGGAGCCAGGCAGGCTCTTGGAAACACAACAGGTCAGTGTGGTTGGAACACTGCATGAAGGGGCTGGACTCTGAGAGAAGGGACTGAATACCGAGACCAAATAAAGAGACCAAACACTGAGCAAAGTCGGGTGGTGAAAACCTGTAAAGGTCGTAGCGTGTCTTTGCTATTTTTTCCTTTCATTCAGTATTGATTTTCTTTTTTTAAAAATTAATTTATTTATTTTAACTGGAGGCTAATTACTTTACAATATTGTAGTGGTTTTTGCCATACATTGCCATGGGTCAGCCATGGGTATACGTGTGTTCCCCATCCTGAATCCCCTTCCCACCTCCCTCCCCATCCCATCCCTCGGGGTCATCCCAGTGCACCAGCCCTGAGTACCCTGTCTGATTTTCTTCTTCTTCTTTTTTTTTAATGCTCCACAAGTTACTGTAATTTCTGGGACGATGTGCCGATGTGTCTGGGGCTCTGTGTACTCCTGGGCCATCCGTGAACCCTCCTGAGAGTGTGGGCCCGCCCAGAGGGGCATTGCCCTTTATAGCTTAAGTACATGGCTTCTTTTATGTCACTTCCTTCTCACTCTGTGGGAAACAGCTGACCTGGAGTGGCCGCCAAGTGTGAGCCGGGGAGGGACGAAAGCCCTCAGAGGCGGTTACTACCACGCGGCTCAGTGCTCACTGAGCTTCACTGTGTCCCAGGGGCCGTACTGGTCACGGAATGTGTGAAACGTCCGTGAGGCCGTCCGCCCTCCAGGGAGCCCCAGTCTGCTGTGGAGCTGGTGGCCTTAAGGGTGTTGTGTGCGCAGTGGACAGCTGTCCACACCAGCGTTGTCCAGACATGACATTGCAACCCATTAGTGCAGCCGGAATTAATGTCATCAATTTCAACTGGCTTTTCTTTTTAAAAATAATTTAAAAAATTTGTGGTGAAATATACGACATGATATGTACCACTGTAACCATTTTCAAGTGTACACTTGAGTGGCAGCAGTGATGTCCACTCCTGTGCAACTGTCATCAACGTCCACAGGATTCTTTTCACTGGTAACGATGAAATGTACCTGTTACTCCAACTCCCCATTCCCTCCTCCTGATCCCCTGGTGGGGTCACCATCCTGCTGTCTCTCTCATTTTGACTCTTTTGGATATGGCATATAAGTTGAATCATATGGTGTTCTCAGTGTGATGGCTTATTTCACTTAGCATAATATCCTCAAGTTTCAACTACGTTGTAGCCTGTGTCAGAATTTCCTTTTTTCAGGGCTCAGGAATATTCCAGGATGGGCTCCCCTGGTGGCTCAGTGGTAAAGAATCCATACCTGCCAATGCAGGCGACCTGGGTTCAACCCCTGGGTCAGGAAGATTCCCTGGAGAAGGAAATCGCAACCCACTCCATATTCTTGCATGGGAAATTCTATGGCCAGAGGAGCCTGGCAGGCTGCAGTCCAGGAGGTAGCAAAGGAGTCAGCTACGACTTGGCTACTAAACAACAAAACAATAATATACGTGTGTGTACACATTTTGGTCCATTCTTTCATCATTGTCCTCTTGGGGCACTTTCACCTTTTGGATACTGTGTAATGCTTCTGTCATTATAGGTATACCATCTGGCATTTCTTTTGTAGTGAAGTAGGATAGAATAGAAAATATCAGGGGAAATGTGCCAATAGCATGGGCAGACCCAGAGCACTGAGGAAGCCCGAGGTGCAGCTTTGCGAACTCTGTGAGCTACATTAAGCTAAATGCACCGATGTTTATTTCCCACAGACTCTGATACACTTTGAGCAATCTATGAAAGCATCAAGATGACTCTCGGTTCTGTAGCCTTGAGTTAGGCATCCTTTTAACTAAGAAAATGTGACTTCATGTTCATATATATTTAATTCAGCTTCTGGAATGGTTCTTTGACCTAAGTAAGGTAGTTTTTTTCCTATGCTTTGTGGTTCCTCAAATCCCAATGAAGAGCCATCAAAGGCTTGCTTGGGTGGGCATTCATACTCCCTACTGTCAGCGGGGATAGCTGGAACTTGGAACCAAAGCTCTGTCATTCCTTATGAGGGTGAGAAGTTGAATAGTTTGGAAGGAAGCATTTGATTGGAACAGGCACAGAAAGCCTGGTATTCAGAGGCGAGTCTGCACCAGGCACTCAGGGGCTCAGAGGGACTTTGGTGATGATGGAGCCCTGTATCTAATGCTTTGTGCTGCACTAAGTAGATAAGATTGATCACCTGCTGGATGTGAGGTCCCTTACTTGTTAGTTTCAACCAGCGCTGTTTTAATCCCTTCAAAACCTTGGGAGGTGGCCAGCGTGAGTAATATTTTACTCGTGATTCCTTGTTTTATTCTCAGTGTTAACTGAATTGTGTCCAAATGTGTCAAAATAATTTTTTTTGAGAAGGGGATTAGGGTAGTTACCCATGCACCTACGATAGTTGTAGATTCTCAGTGTTGGTTGCAGTGTGGGAAAAAGTGTTGGGAAGGTGTGTAGTGATAAGACAAAGGACACTATGAAACTGCGAAAGACATGGATTAGCCAGTGGGGAGAAAAGGGAGACAAGAAGGCCAGGGATGAAACAGAAAAGGCCTGGAAGCTGTGAGGCAGGAAGGTTTTGCCTGCCCCGTGGGCTGGGAGGACCCTGGTGGACCCAGGGGCAGAGGGTGTGCAGGGAGCTGGAGAACCTTGAGGAAGGAGGGGTATCAGCCTGCACTACCACTTAGCTTAGCGCAAGGATGAGACAATGGATTCTGAGCAAATTTTAGGAAATGAGGAAAGTTAAAGAAGAAGAAACTTAAAGACCCTCTTGATGAAAGTGAAAGAGGAGACTGAAAAAGTTGGTTTAAAGCTCAACATTCGGAAAACTAAGATCATGGCATCTGGCCCCATCATTTCATGGCAAATAGATGGAGAAACAGTGGAAACAGTGACAGACTTATTTTGGGGGGCTCCAAAATCCATGCAGATGGTGACTGCAGCCATGAAATTGAAAGACGCTTACTCCTTGGAAGAAAAGTAATGACCAACCTAGACAGCGTATTAAAGAGCAAAGACATTACTTTGCCAACAAAGGTCTGTTTAGTCAAAGCTGTGGTTTTTCCAGTAGCCATGTATGGATGTGAGAGTTGGACTATAAAGAAAGCTGAGTGCCGAAGAATTGATGTTTTTGAACTGTGGTGTTGGAGAAGACTCTTGAGAGTCCTTTGGACTGCAAGGAGATGCAACCAGTCCATCCTAAAGGAGATCAGTCCTGGGTGTTCATTGGAAGGACTGATGCTGAAGCTGAAACTCCAGTATTTTGGCCACTGGATGTGAAGAACTGACTCACTGGAAAAGACCCTGATGCTGGGAAAGATTGAAGGTGGGAGGAGAAGGGGACGACAGAGGATAAGATGATTGGATGGCATCGCTGATTCAATGGACATGAGTTTGAGTAAACTCGAGTTGGTGATAGACCGGGAGGCCTGGCATGCTGCAGTCCATGGGGTCGCAAAGAGTCGGACACGACTGAGTGACTGAACTGAACTGAACTGAAAGAAAAAAGGAGAGAAGGTTCTAGCTTGAGCATTGCCACTCAAGTATGGCTAATTGGATTTGGCTGAGGGCCACTCAGGGAAAGCCAGGGTGGTGACCCATTTTGAAGATAGCGCACCTGCAGCGTGGGCATTCTGATGTCATTCTGGATGGGTTCCAGTGTTGTCTGTGCCAGGCGCCGTGGCACACGAGGCTCATGGAGAGTCCATGCAGTGTGTGAGCAGTCATTGCACTGAAGGAGGTGTGCCCTCTGGGACAGTGAGGAGGAGATGCTGCTGCTGGATGGAGATGCTGGTGGGAGGGGAGAACCACCCTTGGAGGAACTGGCTTGGAGGGAGAGCTCACTTGGCAGTGACGGAATTGTTGAGCAAACGCTGTCAGTGACAAATTGGAGTCAGGGTGCGAAGTGACTCAGGTCTCCCTGTCTGACTCCTTTGTTCGGGTGGGGACACACACTCTAGCCTCCTCTCAGTCAGCGTGCCATGTGATGGGAGTGAAAACCTTCACCCCTTGATGGTACCCAGAGGGCTCGGCTTGGCTCTCCGAGGTTTGGGGATGGTGAAGGGCTTGGTGAGGGTCCTTAAGTCAAGCACCTTGGGGAAAGAAATCTGCCTAGTTGAACACCGTCATCTCCTTTTTGCTGGGGCTTACATGGGAATTACTCAAAAGCGTTGCCATGGTGATGGCGTTCTTTGTCGGACTGGACTTGGTTGTGTGCAGAGCATCACTGACCGTTTCAGTTAATCAATCGCTCAGCAGCCCAGGTGAGTGTTGTTATCTCCAGGCGTTATCCCCATTTGCTGCAGGCCAGTGTCAAGAAGTTCTGTGGCTAGCTGAAGCTCCTGCAACCAGAACGTGGCGCAGTATCATTACATCAAAAAAAAAAAATTGTGATAAATGCATGGAACATAAAATTTTGCCACGTTGACCATTATAAAGAATATGGTTCAGCTGTGTGACATACATTCCCATTGTTGTACAGTCAGTTTCCAGAACGCTCTTCGTCCTACATTCGTGTGCAATTAAACAATGACTACCCACTCCCACCCTGCCCCTGGCAGGCATCGGGCCACTTGGTTTCTCCCTGAATTTAAGTACTTCCTGTAAGTGGAACCCTGCACTGTCCTTTGTGGCCACACTAGTTTACACCCCCACCAGCAGTGTGCAAGGGTTCCAGTTTCTCCGCATCCTTCCCAACACTTATCATTTTCTTCCACTCTCCTCCCCCCTCCCTCCTTTCCCTCTTCTAATAGCCATCTGAATCTATGTGAGGTAGCATCCCACTCTAGTTTTCATTTGCATTTCCTGACGATTAGTGATGTTGAGACTCTTACCCTGGGCAAGCAGCGTTTTAAAGAGGGCCTTTCGGGGTTACGTCCCAGTGCTAATTCCCTGAGCATTTTCTGTAGGGAATGACTGTAGGAGAAAGGGCCCAAGCATGTTTCAAACCTGTGTAGTGGTGATGCTCACAGATCTGTACGTCTGTTTTGGGAGGAAATAGAGACCTAGATATATTAAGGGTCATGGAGATGCTGAACTGGAGGGGATGAAGTGGAGCGAAGTCATAGTTGAGACCTGGGGTCTTCAGGACCACTAGTGGAACTGGAATCCTGGATTGGCATTCTTTAGAGGTGCCAGGAGGCCAGGGTGAGCAAAATCTGAAGCTCAGTCTCTCTTATGGCTTTTTTGATAATTCAAGGACATTTCATTGATTCAACAAAGAATTCTTGAGCATCTCTTTACCTGTATTATGCTAGGAATAATGCAATAAATAAGAGAAATGTGGTCTCTGCTTTCATGGGTGATTATCATCTGGCTTTGGAAATTTCTTTACCCTGGCAAAATCATGGATATCATGATATCATGGATATCATTAACCATGGATAATATTCATCTTTGGGCTATCTTTGCATATTAATCATTATCATTTAAATGATGCATAATTGGTTTGAATAAGGTTTTTTAGTCTTTTGTACAGTTACTATTTTTTCCATCAATAATGAGTAATTTGTAGAGGGATAATTTGAGACTACGTAAATATCATAATTCACATTAAACTTTCACACTAGTTTTAACTTCCATTGATCATTTTCTGGCTCTGTTGTTCTCTCTATATTTGTTTCTGTTCTAGAAAGCAGGCTTTCCCTTCTCCCATTTATGAAGCAGTAAAGTGTCATGGATTTTTTTCATTATTTAATGGGTTATCGTTCATTGACATTTATTTAATATCCCAGTATCCCAGATTTGACTAGCAAGAGTACCTCAAGCTGGCTTCTTTGTCCTTTGGACACAGCCTTATGATTCCTTGAGCTGTTTATTTTATAAGGGAAGTTGTCTCAGGCTTATCTTATACTTCCAATGCCTGTTGGTCTCAGCCTGTCACCAGTGATGCTGTTGCTGGGAATGCCTGGGGCTCTGCTCACCTGGGCCCAATCTAGCTACAACAGCCCCCACAGACATTTTCCCCACTGGAGCCCATGCTATGGCTGGACTGGTCCTTGTGATTCTTGATTATGACCATCAGGGAACTTTGAAATGGCAAAGTTTATTAAGCCCATGTCCTGGAGGGTACAAGGCATGCCTGGGACCACACAGCAAGGTCCTAGGGAGAGAGCGAGATGGGTCATGAGTGAACCTGGACCTGTGCTTCTGCCTTGTTGAGGTCAAAGGCTGGGTACCGAGGGTTTCCAGTCACTCTCTGTTGGTAATTTAAGACATGGGTGAGAATTAAAGTACAGGAAGGAAGAAATAAGCAGTCTGTTATCAGAAATAAGATGGTCTGTTAGCAGGTCAACCAGAGCTTTCTGAAAAAGGGAACTTCAGGGGTGGGGTGGTCTGTGTTTATTCCAGTTGAAGTCTCCAAAGTGGGTGTCTCCAAAGAATAATGTCAGGAAAAGCTAGTTATCAGCTGCTAATACATTAGTACTTCCCTGGTGGCTCAGTGGTAAAGAATCCGCCTGCCAATGCAGGAGACTCAGGTTCAATCCCTGGGTTGGGAAGATCCTCTGGAGAAGGGAATGGCAACCCACTCTAGTATTCTTCCCTGGAGAATCCTATGGACAGAGGAGCCTGGTGGACTCCAGTCTTTGGGGTCACAAAGAGTCAGACACGACTGAGCAACTAATTGTACATATTGCAGCAACATTGGAATCATATTGCTTCAGGGAACCCTGCTTTAGAAAGAATATTACAAAGCAAAGGTTTGGGTGAAGGGGGCCCAGAGGCACAAACTTCAGGTGTAAATAAGTCCTGGAGACGTCCAGCATGGTGACTGTTATTGCTAATAATGTGTCACATGTTTGAAAGTTGCTGAGAGCTGTCCTTTCTTTTTTTTCTAATCAGGAAAAAAAAATGGTAATAATGTATGTTAAATACCCAAAACACCAAGATCTGGGGGCTTGAATGATCTTTGGTACCAATGTGTTATTGCTTCCAGTCTCTCACCGTGTAGAATTAGGGACTATGTGTATATGTGTCTCGTGTTTTTTTCCCCCCATATTTCTATATATTTAAAACTGAAAGTGAAAGTGTTAGTATCTCATTGTATCTGACTTTTTGTGACCCACTCCCCTCCCCCGCCCCCCATGGACTGTAGTGCATCAGACTGCTCTGTCCATGGAATTCTCCAGGCAAGAATACTGGAGTGGGTATTTTTTCAGGATTTCCTTCTCCAGGGGGTCTTCCCGACCCAGGGATCAAACCTGGGTCTTCCGCATTGCAGGTGGATTCTGAGCCACCTGGGGACCTATTTCTGTAGACCTCTTTTTTAAAATAAACAAACAACAAAGCCTGTCAGAGTGGGATTCTGATTGGACAAAGATGTGTAGTTTGGATATATGTCATTTTCTGTTTCTCTTAATTTTTCACAGGTGGCTAAACCCCTTGTTTAAAATTGGTCACAAACGGAGATTAGAAGAAGATGACATGTACTCGGTGCTTCCGGAAGATCGCTCCCAGCACCTCGGAGAAGAGCTGCAAGGGTGAGCACAGGCAGCAGGGAGCAGGGGAGGGAGAGAGAATTCCCAGGCGTGGCTGAAGGTGTGGGGTGGGGGGGCGCTTTGCCTTCCTCTGGGTTCTTCTGAGCCTCCTCCCCCAACACTGCACACTCACCCATTTAGGCTGACCCTGGGTTTAACCTGCTTTGGAGGGCCGACCCCCTGTGCGTTTGTGGACGTGGAGGGAGTCCGCAGCCATGGCCCTGGAGGCCGATCTCTGTCTCTGGAGGTGGGGTCCCTGGAGGAGGGAGTCTGCCCTCTTGAGCTGCTCATGGTGCTGAGAATCCAGCAAAGCTTGGCAGGAACTTGTTTCCCAGGACTAGGGCTCTCCCCTCAAGGCCTGTGTTTCTGATGCTTCGGTCTGTACCGCTTATCTCTCAGGAGCCCTGTGAGCAGTTCGCCAGCATCTGTGGGGCAGCCACAGAGCGCCCCATAGTGAAGGCTCATCTTCCACTCCGCCCGCCCCTCCCGTTTTTCCCTTTGGTGGACACCTGTTCTTTATTGTGTTTTGTTTCTCATTGTAGGTACTGGGATCAAGAGGTTTTGAGAGCTGAGAAAGATGCACGGAAGCCTTCTTTAACAAAAGCAATCATAAAGTGTTACTGGAAATCCTATGTCATTTTGGGAATTTTTACATTAATTGAGGTAAAGGCTTTTACATGTGGTCCATTGCTTTTCAGGGTATGTGGTTCAGTACTGAGATGGATGAGACCTGTGGGGAGAGAGGTCAGAGGATAAAATGTGTCTATGAAAACTTGTTTGTGATGTAGCTCAGTGGTTGATATATAGAATAGTAGACAGATGCTTAAAGTACTGGACCTCCGGGGATTACTCTTTTCCTTTTAACTGATTAAAACATAGTGTTATGGAAGGTTGACACTGAAAAGAAGAATTTTATTCCATGTTAGAGTGTTCGTGGTGTTCAGTATGAATGCTAAGAGTGGTCCTTGATCAAAAGAAGATCCTGCAACCTCAAGGAATATGTGTCCTGTGGTTTTGAGGAAGTAAACTTGGATCTGAGCCCAGGATACAAGGGTGTGTGCTCAGTTGCTAAGTCATGTCTGACTCTTTGGGAAACCTTGACCTAGTAGTCTATCAGGCTCCTCTGTTCATGGAATTCTCCAGGCAAAAACACTAGAGTGAGTTGCCATTTCCTTTGCCGGGGGATCTTCCTGACCCAGGGGTTGAACCCACATCTCCTGCATTATAGGCAGATTCTTTACCACTGAGCCACTTGGGAAGCATTGAGCCTAGAAGGTATTTTACAGGCACTCAGCAAATGATTTTTAACTTGCCCAGGTCACATCTGATAAATGGTTTCCTAAGAAGGGATTGTCACCTCTCCCCTTTCTGTGGAACAGAACCTGGGGCCCTGCATCTGGACAGGAGCTGCCAGAGCTCCCAAGAGCACTCCCTTGTCTGGGCTGCACCGTCCCCACGGGCCAGGTCACCAGGTCAGAGCCATCCTCGGGGGAGGAACTCGAGCTTCACCATAAATTCTGTGCACCCACCATGCTGGCTTCTGTCCCTGACTGTGGGACTGGTTTGCTGGTTGAAGGGGGATCCTGGTAGCCAGGCACTGGCAGAGGGTGGAGGAGGGGATGTGCAGGGCAAACCAGAGTGGAAAGCCATGAGGTCAGTGACCTCCATGACCCTGAAGGACCTGGCTCAAGATCTCCCAGAGAGACAGTCCCACCTGGGGACACAGTGCCGCCAGCCCCCCTATTCTGGCTGAGCCTGCTGGAGGTCTGCTGCAGACCCCCTGGGTGGCTCATGCTCTCCGTGGTCCCTTAGCGCTGCCTTAGGGACACGGGTGGGCTGTGAGTGTGTGAGGGTAGGAGGGACAGGAGGTGCAGTTGCTGAGAGAGGGGTGTTTCAGGTGGAGAAGGTGATAAGTTGTCCTCAGTCCATTGTGTTGGGGGTGAGGTGGGTGAGCCAGGTGGCAGGTGGGCGGTGTGGTTCTTGTTTAAAGGCTGTGTTGTACTGAAGGGCACTGTGGGCAGTGGGCAACTGGGTAGGTGAAGTCCACCCCACACAACTGGAGAAACAGAGAATCTGTCAGCTCCTAGATGACTGAGTGGTCCTGGGAGGTTTAATTCTTGAAGACAAAGGTGGGTTGGCCTTTGTTACAAGTGAATGAGCTTGTGACTGTTCTGAAAAGTTCTAAACATCCATCCACACTGTTATGAAACCATTCCAGATCGGCTCTTTGAGATGGACCAGGGGAAAGGCAGTATCATGGAGAGTGGCTATATTAGGACATTGATAATCTGCACCGAGGTGGAATCTTCTATGTTGTTTTTTTAGTACATGTGCCAGATTGCTTGCTGAAAGCTGCCATCCCTGTGAATCTGGGAATGCATCTGTTCCGTGAGAGTGAGAAGAGCAGGTCAGTTACCGGAGTGTGGAGCAGTTCTCCTGTTCTGCTGGGTGTGTCCCAGGCCTGAGGTCTTAGGATGGGAACCAGACAGTCCCTGGGAGGGTAGCAGATTAATCAGGTGAAACTGTTCTTTCTCCCAGGAGGGAGGTTTCTTGATCTTGCTGTCTTGCGACCTTGGTGGTTTAAAGCATAAAACTAGACAGTCGTCTGTATTCTCTAGGTTACTCTTCCTATATTCCTAGGTGACTGGCATATAGTGCTCACTCTAAATTTGTGTCCTTAGGACACTGGTAGAACTCTTAGTTCTGATGCATTGGAATTCAGGGACTTCAGGACCATTAAAGCTTAAGGAGAGGTAACCCTTGAATTTTTTTGTTGTTGTTGGCAGTCAAAAGAAGTTTGAAATCTAGCACAAACACTCCTCTTTTCCTTGACTTGCCTTTTGACACACTGCTGTTTTGGAGAAGTTAGAAATTGTTGCTTATGATGAAGCTAGTAAGGATCTGATTTTAGAACTCATTTTCAGGTACTGTTTGGGGTTTTCAGTGATTAAAGCTACTGAGATAAGTGCAATGAATGTTAGTTAAATAATTGATTTTATTTAACTAACTAACTAATGGAAGCAGTTTTCCATTTTTTGATCTTCTATCTATGCTGCTTGCTGATCTGTGTTAGATAGTGGAAGATCTAACATAAGATCTGACATCTGACATACACGCAGCCCAGGATTCTCTAAAATGCAAATATGTTTTCCGTGTGACCTGTAGCCCTCTTTTGGTTCGTCTGGTGCACAGAATGCTGCATGGATCATCCGTGATTCCCACACAGTGGCCTCTGACCACCCACAACACAGGCAGGGTCTTCCTTTGAATTACCGGCAGCAGCACCGGCGGGACGGGGCAGGGTGATGTCAGGCCAGGGCGAGGCATTTAGGGTTAGGATTTCAAAACCATGAAAACCTCTCTCCTGTGAGTATTAGGAGTGACTTTAAGGGTTCGAGGAGCTCTTGCAGGCTGGTGCTAATTAGAACAGAACAACCAGCGAGTTCCTGGCATGCCTGGCCTCTGTGTCACCTTTATGGGGACCACGGTGGGGAGGACAGATCTCCGCCTGCCCAGGTTCCTCAGGGTGCAGAGGAGGAGCCTGAAGCCTCTGCCTGGGCATGAGTCACAGAGTTCACCTCCCCAGGTCATCAGGGCTTCGCTCTGAGAGGTGAGGTCTCCCCTGCTGGTGTGTAAGTGGGGTGACCTCAGAGAATCAGAGTGGGTTCACCCAGTCCCTTCCCTTGAGAGGGGGGGAGTGGCTGGGAGTTATGTCCTCTCTCTGGGAACCTTAGAAATGGCCTTGCCTTGTCCTGTCATTTGGCCTTTTCCAAGGCCATTTTTACTGGTTGTCTCTATTTTAGGTGGAAGCTGTAGGAATACACACATGTTTGTGTAAATTTTCATTTTGGAGCTTGGCTGATGGGCAAGAAGTAAACAAAATCTCTGCATCTCATAGTGGGCTTTGTGCCCCGACTCAGAGCTGGTTCTCCAAGAGCTGAGTGGTCTTTGCATTTATTTCCCAGCCCTCCTTCCATGTGTCCCTCACTTCTGCTCCACTCAGGAGGCTGAGGAGTATCTGCTGGTGGCAAAGAAACTGTGGGCCTGACATCACAGCAAAGGAGAGGAAGAGGGAGAATTGAGCAACGCAAGACAGGAACCTGCAGAGCAGACCTGCTGTGTGCACCCTGCTGGCTCTTAAGAGCATGGCGAAAGTCGCACAGTCTTTGTGACCCCCATGGACTATAGCCCATGGAATTCTCCAGGCCAGAATCCTGGAGTAGGTGGCCTTTCCATTATCCAAGGGATCTTCCTGACCCAGCAATTGAACCAGAGTCTCCTGCATTGCCGGTGGATTCTTTACCAACTGAGTTGTCAGGGAAGGGAAGCCCCTCTTAAGAACCATTAGGTGTTAATAATATCCACAGTGATGACCTTGGGGCCGAAATGAGGGGAATGCTTTTCAATCATTTTTGTTTTTAAAAATATATGTTAATTTTTATAACAATTATTGTTTTTCAATTTCAGTATGATAGACTTACAATATTATTAGTTTCATGTATGTAACACAGTGGTTAAACATTTCTGTACATTACAGAATGATCACCCTATTAAGTCTAGTTACCCTCTATCACCATACAGAGCTATTCCAATATTATTGAATATATTTCCTATGCTGTACATTACATTCTCTTGCCTTTTTTAAATTTTACACCTGTAAGATTGTACCTTTTAATCTCCATCACCCATTCCCCGCATCCTTTCAGTCTGTTTTCTTTTTGAAGTCAGGAAGTGGGTAACTCATTTTTACAAGACTGCTTTTGTAATGGTTCGGATTTCAAAAATCTGGCCGGAACTGATACTTTTCATCACTGTCCATAAGAGTTAGCTTATTCTTGTTCTGCTCTGATCGCCTGTGAGCAGTGAGGGGTTGTCCAAGCTCTCTGTGAAACCAGCCTCTGCCGTCAAGAATACGTAGGTCTCTTCCTGGAAGTTCTGTATAGTGAAGTGATCCTAGCTGACACCTGTTTTGATGCTGGTTTCAGAGCACTCCGAGCTGTCGTAGCTCCTTTAGTTGTCCCAGGATTCCTCCGAGGGAGGCAAGGCAGGCATTTCCAGAGCTGAGGACCTGGAGGTGCAGGAGGGCACGCAAGGGGCCTGGGGTCATGTGATTCACAGGTGGCCGACCTGGTTTCTGAAGCACAGTGTTTTGATCCCTAGAGCCGTGTTCTTTGTGTTCTGTCCTGAGACTTCCTCTCCTTCCACTGCCTCCACTGAAGAGTCACAGGTTTAGTTGCTAAGTCGTGTTGTACTCTTGTAACCACATGGACTGTAGCCCACTAGGCTCCTCTGTCCATGGGATTTCCCAGGCAAGACAGGAGGGGTTGCCATTTCCTTCTCCAGGGGATCGAACCCAGGTCTCCTGCATGGCAGACAGATTCTTTACTGATAGAGCCACCATGTCGCAGAGCTAAGACTTTTTTCTGAGAACAGCTTTGTGTTCCTCTTTCTGCTGCTTTCGGCAGTTCGGGGTTTTCTTTTTCCCTGCAGATATTAAGGAATATTTCAAAAATTGAAGAATAGAACAAGGTGACAGAATGCATTACCCTAGAATCTGCCTTTTTGGAGTAACTATTTTGAGCTGACTGTTTCTTGACAAATAGACACAGGAAGGAAATCTCCATTTGTAAGGGCTTTTCCTGCTCTGTACCTGAAAGAGAATGTTGGCCCTGAAACAAAAGCATTTTGTTGGTGGAGAGTGGATTTTCATAATGAATCCAACTCTATCTTTCTTGCTTTGTTTACTCTGGGTTGCCTATTAACCTCTCATGAGCCCCCTCTCCCGCGCCCTACCCTTTAGCTGGAATGTCAGGACTTTGGTTCATATGGGTTTTTTTTTGGAGGTGTGATAGATCTCATGAAATTCTGATTAAAACCCTTGTGGTCCTTGTAAATCATTCACAGCAGGTCTGTCATCCCACCAGGCTCAGATGCCATGACAGTGTAGGACAGGGGGATAGCAGATGCTTACATGGGGTTAGTTTCTGCATCCAGAATCTTCCAGGGAGAGAGGACTTCAGTCTCCATCCCTAATTTGTTGTGAGTTTTGGGGGTCTTCCCTGATAGCTCAGTTAGTAAAGAATCAGTCTGCAATGCAGGAGACCCTGGTTCGATTCCTGGGTTGGGAAGATCTGCTGCAGAAGGGATAGGCTACCCACTCCAGTATTCTTGGGATTCCCTTGTGGCTCAGCTGGCAAAGAATCTGCCTGCAAAGAGGGAGACCTAGTGATCCCTGGGTTGGGAAGATCCACTGGAGAAGGGAACGGCTATCCCACTCCAGTATTCTGGCCTGAAGAATTCCATGGACTGTATAGTCCATGGGGTTGCAAAGAAGTGGACACGACTGAGTGACTTTCACTCACTCATTCAAACCAGTTTCTGGGGGCTGGGCTACAGGCCTCAGTGCTCTCAGCTCCTTGCAAATATGCACTCAGGATGAAGTCCACTGTGAAAACAGATAGACTGGAAAAATACTGATGGTTTAATTTCCCCAAATTCACTGCTTTCCCTCTTAGCTCTGGATCTTTCTCAAGTCGAACATTGTCATCTCTTCTGCAGTTTCTAAAGATTAAACTGCCTGCTCGTTTTCCCACAAGCTCACCCATTTCTTTCTTTCTGTGCTTTCTTTTTTTTCTCAAGAATCAGAGATAACAGAGTTGGGCAAGAAATATTTAAAACAGCACATGTGGAATCATAGATGACGATGTGGACCCACTGGGGAATTTCTAGCATCAAGCTGTGTAAAAAGTTCCCCTGAAAACGAGAGATAGGGTCACATGGGAGGTGCTCTGTGGGGGCTGAATACCAAGGACTCCACCAAGAAATATCTGCCTCAGAGACTTGAACCTCGAACCAGGGGGCATTGTGGTATTATATTGGGATCTTATAAAAATCCTTTTGGCTCTGTGGTTGTGAAGAATTCTTGTGAAGGAATAAAAACGATATTCTCAGTTGGTTTGTGGAGTCGTAGTTTGGGGGTCAAATATGAAGGGATTATAGGAGTAATTTTGACCTTGTTCCTGTTTATCTAGAAAGTGTTCGTTTGGCTGCTTTCAACTTTGATACTGAATGTTTTCTAAGTTGTTTTATTTCTCACTCAGTTGAGGGTTAGGGTCAAGAACAGACAGAAGTGTGGACACTTTGGGTCATGGACCAGATATACTCCTTAATGAGACTGTTTGATCAACTGGGTTATTCATGTTGGCCTCAGTGAAAAACAAATCAAGATGCTTAGGCAATAGACACCTGTCCTTATTTTACAAAAACTCGTTTTTGCTGAATTTGTTACTTCTGTTGGTATTCTCTTTGGTGCGTTTTCAACGCCAGGCTCAAGTGGAGAGCTGAGTCATAGACAACAGTGATTCCAGAGATAGTCATAAGTTTTAGGAAATTTGGGATGGCGGCTGTTACCACTGGGCTTCTGGTGGAGAGCCCCAGGTTTGTAGGCTGCAGCTCTGGACTGCTCTGGGTCATCCCCGGGCTGGGACTGCCGTCGTGTACAGTTTGACATTCTTGCTTCTCTGTGTAAGCCTTCAGACTTCTATCTCAGTAAACTCTATAAACAATGTGTTTTGCAATATATAATGTGAGGGGCTTTTTCAATAAGCTCTTCGTGCCCCTTGGGATGAATCATGGGGCTTGCTGGAAATGTAACAACAAGCCTTTGTGTTCTTGGGAAATCTTACTCTCATCTGATCATCTTACTTATAAGTATTCAGCTAAATAGTGTTCACCTTCTTTTCCCTACTAGATGAAACCTTCCACGACCTTGTGGAAGGCAAGGCGGTCAGTGAATGTGTGGGTTTGTGTGTGCAGAGCAAGACACGCGTGTTGGGCTTCAGTATTGCATTCCTTTGAAGGATGGAGACAGTTTTCTGTGAATAATCTGATCGTGCATTAATTGACTGGGCAGAAGATACATGTTAGTTTTGTTTGCTGATTGAAGTTTTTGATTCTCCTTCCCTTCTTCTTGCGTGTGGGTTCTTCAGCTTTGGACAGACAGAGCTATCAAAAGCAAACCCGTCAATTATTTACCCTGTCTGTATTATTAAGGAGGGATTGCTTAAAAGGAAAACCGAATTCTGGAAAGCTTTCCAGACTTTTGGCATTTTGTCCTTTGAGAAGTCTGGAGGAAATGATGCCGAGGGCCGAGATGTTTACTTTTAGTGACTTGGATTTGTTGAGTGTTTGGTTTTCCTTGGTGAGAGAGAAGGAGACTTTCAAGGGGTGACAAGGGGGCAGAAGTAGGTTGTGGGGTGGAGTATCCGTTTAGCAGAGTGGGCAAGTGTTGCATTTTTTTTGCCATTACTTTTGGGAAAGAAAATTGTTTTCCTTATGCCATGCTTAAAATGTAAGTCTCAATGCTTCCCAACTCATTGGTTTAGAATTGTAATTTTTGCTTGGGGAAAAGATGATTGATAATATGTATTCTAAACCAGTACCTGTAATGTTTGGCAGATGAAGAACCATGGATGACATTGAATTTTTGGCTTGGCTTCTGCTATATTTAATTTTTAGCTCCAAGGAATATCCCAGCTTCTGGGGTGGAGAGACACAGTGATACAGTATACCCTGGGGCTGGGATCCTGGGAACCTCCCAAGCCTGCTTTCTTCAAGAAACTCTTCAGAAGCTGGGCTCCATTCTCTTGATCCCTGTACGTATGGAGTTCAGGGTAGAAAGAGGGAATCTGTGTTTGTGTCAATGTCTCAGTTCATAAAGGCTCTTGATGAGGTTTTTTTTTTTTTTTAATATTTACTTATTTGGCTTCTGCAGAAGGTCTCAGTTGTGACATGCAGGAACTTTAGCTGTTCAGACTCTTAGGTGTTACATGTGGGATCTGTTTCCTTGACCAGGGATCGAACCTGAGCCCTCTGTATTCGGAACACAGGGTCCTAGCCACTGGACCTCCACGGTGGTCCCTCTTGATGAGTTTGTGATGTATTTGTGGGGAGGCTAGCTATCGCCCTGTCCTAATCCTGTGCTATCTTCTTTAGCTTCTCCTCCATAAAGGGTCTTAAAGCTGCCAGCGACGGCAAGAGTGGTCCTCCCGTATGTGAATGACCTTGAATTTCTGTTGGGCTGGGACACTGAGAATACAGGGACAGGAGCAGGCTGCCAAAAGGGCTTGTTCATATGGAAACAAATTTCTTACCTTTCTTATGATCATCTGAAGCCAAGACTCACTTGGTATTTTGCCAAATGTGTTCTCAAGTACTGGCTGTAATATTTATTGAGCATCCACAATGTACTAACCGCAATTTACTAAGGCTTTATTGTCTTTATCACATTTTTGCTTAGGTTAAAACTGATGTCTGCTTGTCTTATAGAAGATAGTGGGTCTGTGGATTTTTTCTTTAGATTAACTAGCACAGTTGCATTTTGTCAAGATGCATTTTTAACAAGTAATAATAAAAGTAAAGCATGTGTGAAGAAAACCTGGTTTGGGCCTTCCTAGGTGGTGCTAGTGGTGAAGAACCCACCTGCCAGTGCAGGAGACCTAAGAGGCCCGGGTTTGATCCCTGGGTAGGGAAAATCTCCTGAAAAAGGGCATAGCAACCCATAGCCTGGAGAATCCCATGCCCAGAGGAGCCTGGCTGGCGGGCTACAGTGCATGGGGTCGCAAAGAGTCAGACATGAGTGAAGCGACTTAGCACTCACGAATCCAGTTAGCTTCAATCTCCCAACTAGATTTTAGGATTTAAGGTTTGAGGGCTGAATAAAGTCTTTACTCTGTCGGCTGAAAAAAACAACAACAACAAACCAAAGCCTAAAAGAAAACCTAGTTTGGCTTGTATGTCTAATGAAGGTTTTTTAAAATTTGTTTTTAGGAAAGTACCAGAGTAGTTCAGCCCGTAATTTTGGGGAAAATTATTGGTTATTTTGAAAACTACGATCCCTCTGATTCTGCTGCTTTGTACGAAGCCCATGGCTATGCTGGGGTGCTGAGCGCCTGTACGCTTCTCTTGGCTGTTCTGCACCACCTGTACTTCTACCACGTCCAGTGTGCGGGGATGAGGCTGAGAGTAGCCATGTGCCACATGATCTACCGCAAGGTGAGTGTCCCTCGGTACCACGGTGTGTACCTCCCCTGAAGTACCGGAAGCATTTGGGGAAGGTTCTGTGTCAATTACAAGGTTTATAAACTAGTAAAAATTGTGAATCACTGTTGTACACGTGTAACATCTAATATTGCACATCAAGTATGCTTCAGTAAAAAAAGGGAAGCCACGTTGTACCCAAGAAAAACATTTCCTTTTAATGATTATTCTCATTAACACCGTGCTGTGGGCTTCCCTGTGGCTCAGGATGGTAAAGCATCCGCCTGCAATGCGGGAGACCCAGGTTTGATCCCTGGGTCGGGAGGATCCCCTGGAGAAGGAAATGACAACCCACTCCAGTACTCTTGCCTGAAAAATACCAGGCCTGAGGAGCCTGGTAAGGCGACAGTCCATGGAGTCACGAAGAATCGGACACAACTGAGCGACTTCACTTTCAGTTTCACACCACGCTATGGAAGTTTGCTCTTTGCATCTAGCCGATTTTGTTGTTTAATCAAACGTTACAAAAATATAATGAAGAGATTTGTATTGAGATCAGGTCAGGACAGCTTTTGATAACTTTTATTCAAGGCTCTTGCATAATATTCAGTAAATTTATAAAGAAGCCTATAAGCATCAGAGATATGAAGTTGATGTTTAATGTTTTCATGCTGCAGTCGCATAGTGGTATTAATGGAAATTTTGTTGTTGTTCATGAAAACCTTTATTTACACAAAGTTGTATATATTGGAAAGCTTCTGTAATTGGATCTATAAAATTAAATCTAGCAGAAAAGAATGTCTTTGAGAAAGAGAATGCTTATTTTTTTCAAACATCACATCTAATCATATTCATTAGAAGTATGTTTACTAAAAAAATGTAAGTGGAATCCATGCCACATATAGACTCACTCATTGTGTTATATAGTTGTGATTGTTCATAACAGTAGTAAAGAAAATAGATGTTTGGATAAAACATGAAATTTTTAAATTTTTAAATTTTAAAAATGAAATTTTTCATTGTTTTTAGTAATTTTGGAGAGAATTTGTTGGTTGCCATTCATTTAGTTTTTTTCACAACAGATTTCCTTTTTTTCTTTAGTAAGCATTATAGCAGTTTTAATATGACCTGCTTTGATGTTTTAGTGCTTTTGTGCTGAGACATACTCATAAAATTATGCCATCGGTTACCCTGGTCTTAACTAGTGTAAAGGGAGTGAGGATTTCAGGTGGATTTACAGAGAAATTGCCAGTGTCGGGCTGAAGCGCCCTTTATAAACTTGATCCTGGATCTCTCTGCCCTGTTAAGTTTTTCAGGAATTTTCATTTGACTGTATTACATACTTTGGAATTTACTGAGATAGCAGACACACACAAAAAGGACAACAACATCGTCTGTGTGTTAAGTGGCTTTACTGTAGTAATTATTTGCTATTGTCTGTATCAGAGCATCACGTTGTACACCTTAAATGTATACAATTTTTATTACAAAACAATTAAAATGGTCATTGAAGTCTAAAGCCAAACAGTTTAAATTGAAATTATCACTTCTTTCATCTAGTTGCTGCTTATTTAGACTTCTGCTTCCTGGGGGTACATGGCAAGGTGTGACTTGTCTTCTCATTTTCCCTTGAGCGGAGCCTTGTTAATCTCAGGGCTGTGTCATCCCTGGGGGCCTGGCATCTCCCTGTCTGTGTTTGGATCCAGCATCTGAGCCGGTTTCCATCAGGGTGATGTGGGAAGGGCCGTGGTGCCCCCAGACTCTAGTCAGGCGTCTTTCTTGTCATTCGTCACGTTCTTTGATATTCTGTGATGCCATCTACTATTTAGGAGATAGATGCTATGATTCCCAAAATTTAGCTAGATATTTGTCTTTTCCAGATCATGCTTAATTCCCATAAATAAATAGGAAATTTCACCATACCTGCATTGTAAAAATCTTTTGTTAGGTCTGATGGTTCAGTGAAATAAAGCGCTCTCTTCGCTACACAGGTGAGCCAGGGTCCACCTGTTTTTCTTCCTCTTTGCACTAACACTTTGAAACATTGCCTTTGGGAAATCGGTCTGACCCTGCCACATTTGCTTCGATGAATGTAAACATCTCCCAAAGCCATTAATTCGCTAGCTTGATTAGGCTAAGAGAATTGTCCCTTAACCACAGACATAACCTGAAATTCCAGAAACGTGAGAAAGAACTGTTTCCTCCTGTACAGCCTTGCATCTAGGATCCTGCTGGGGTGGAGAAATTCAACACTTCTTTGCAGGTTACCAGGGGGCTGATTCCTTAGGGCAAAAGTTGGTGCTGCTGAACAGCTCTGAAAGGGTCCTCCCAAGGATTGTGGTTCATGCTCAGGCCCCACCTTCTGAGTGCTGGTCCTGGAAAGAAAGCAGCTTGGGTGTTAGAAATGGCTGCTCAGTCGCAGTTGTAGCTTTGAATGATCCTGTGAGATAGATCATGTATACGGGTAACTTATTTATTTACCTTTTGACTGCTTTGGTAAAATTCCTCTTGGTCATTGCTTTTTTAAAAAAAGCAATGTAGTAAAATACACACAACATCAAGTTCACCATTTTAACTTCTTTTTAAAAAAATGATATGTTTATTTGGCTGTACCAGGTCTTAGTTGCGGCATGTGGGATCAAGTTCCCCTAACCAGGGCTCGAACCCAGGCCCCTGCATTGGGAGCACGTAGTCTTAGCCACTGCAGCCCCAGGGAAGCCCCCATTTTAACTCTTTTTAAGTGCACCATTTAGTGAGATTAGGTCCATTCATGTTGTTCCACCATCAGAGCTGCTCAGCTCCAGAACTTTTTCATCATCCCAGACTGAAACTCTGTACCCGTTCAACGCTGTGTCCCCAGCCCCTCACCACCATTCTGCTTTTCTGGATTGGATGACTCTAGATGATGCAGGTGTCAGAATTCAACTCCTTTTTAAAGGCTGATTTAACATCCCGTTACAGATCTATACAACATTCTGTGCATCCTTTCATCTGTTGTTGAACATTTTGGTTGTTCCTACATTTTGGCTGTTGTGAGTAATGCTGCCGTGAACATGGGTGTACAAGTGTTTGTTCAAGTCTGTGCTTTCAGTTCTTTTGAGTACTTCTCCAGGAAGTTGAATTGCTGTTCTATATGCTAATTTTATCTTCAGTATTTTAAGGAAGTTCCAGACTCTGTTTTATTGTGATGACGTCATTTTGCATTCACACTTGATCACTGATCTTTCTGTTTGACTTGAGGACTAAATGAAAAGTTTTTATGAACCATGACATTTTATTTGGATTAGTGACTCCAATTAGTGGTCTGTTGAAGCAGCTCGTGGTGTCTATTCAGATTCCTCAGATCTTTAGGGCATTTTTTTTTTTTTAACTTCTTACCAAATGCAGGGATTGTGCAACATGTGCTGTGTTTTTTGTGAAGTCAGCTAACTGGCATTAAGAACACAGATCCATCAAAGGAATAATGTTTTAAACCTTGTTGTTGTTCAGTCTCCTAGTCATGTCCAGCTCTTTGCAACCCCATGGACTGCAGCATACCAGGCCTCCCTGGCCCTCACCATCTCCTGAAGTTTGCCCAAGTTCGTGTCCATTGCATCACTGATGCCATCCAGCCATCTCATCCTCTGACACCCTCTTCTCCTTCTGCCCTCAATCTTTTCCAGCATCAGGGACTTTTCCAGTGAGTTGGCTATTTGTATGAGGTGACCAAAATACTGGAGCTTCAGTTTCAGCATCAGTCCTTCCAGGGAGTATTCAGGGTTGATTTCCCTTAAGATTGACTGGTTTGATCTCCTTGCTGTTCAAGGGACTCTCAGGAGTCTTCTCCAGCACCACAGTTCGAAGGCATCAGTTCTTCAGTGCTCAGCTTTCTTTATGGTCCAGCTCTCACATGACTACTGGAAAAACCATCACCTTGACTAGACAGACCTTTGTCAGCAGAGTAATGTCTCTGCTTTTCAACACACTTCCTAGGTTTGTCATTGCTTTCCTTCTAGGAAGCAAGTATCTTCTGATTTCATGGCTGCAGTCACCATCCACAGTGATTTTAGAACCCAAGAAGAGGAAGTCTGTCACTACTTTGACCTTTTCCCCTTCTATTTACCATGAAGTAACGGGGCTGGTTGCCATGATCTTCGTTTTCTTTGGTGTTTAGTCTCAAGCTGGCTCTTTCCCTCTCTTCCTTCACCCTCATGATGAGGCTTTTTACTTCCTCTTCACTTTCTGCCATTGGAGTGGTATCATCTGCATGTCTGAGATTGTTGATGTGTCTCCCTTCTGTCTTGATTCCAGCTTGTAACTCCTGCAGCTCAGTGTTTCTCATGATGTGCTCAGCATACAGGTTAAACGAACAGGCTTTAAACCTTATATGGTCTCATTTTAGAAAATAGCCAGGAGTCCCTGGTGATATTCCCAGCATGAGTCACCTGTCACCTTTACAGTGAGACCAGTGTCTTAATTCCTGTATGGTTGGGACACAGAAGAAGAACTCCCCCAGCTTCAAGTCTCAAAGGATAATAACTCCCCCGGCTTAGAGCATGGGAGGTGGACCTGGGATGGGGAACGATGATAACTTAAAGCAAGCTGAGCCTGTATTGAAGACAGTTGTCGATCTCCAACCCAAGTCAGTAGAGAGGATGTATCTCCTGTTTGCCAGTCCTGTCCTTGTCTTCACGCCTGAATGTTGTGAATGTTCAGACCTGCAACAGGCAGCATGACAGTGTCACTCGTCAGGATGGTCTTGTCATATGGCACAGAGGTTTTAAGAAGCATGTTTTCCTACGGTGAGTCCTGATAATGGGTTGGCTTGCTCTCTATGCCAGGTAAAGCCAGAGCAGGTAGTCAGGGAGGTCTTTGAGTGTTCTTTGCTACCTGTTACCCAGGGCAGATTTACCTGCAGAATCTGATCAGTTTGCCAGATTTTTTAAAGTGACTGATATCTCATCCTAATTCTCTTTAGTGTTTGTTACCCAAAGGGTGGTTTGCAGGAGAGATTCGTCATTCATTGTTTGAGCTTCTAAGATGAATTGATTCCCTGCAAACATCCCAATTTCCCTTTATCATTTATTGTAGATCTGTAAGGCTTTCCTGGTAGCTCCATGGTAAAGAACCCACCTGCCAGTGCGGGATTGGGAAGATCCCCTGGAGATGAGAATGGGAACCCACTCCAGTATTCTTGCCTGGAGAATTCCATGGACTGAGGAGCCTGGCAGCCTACAGACCATGGGATCACAGAGTCGGACACGACTGAACGACTAATGTTTATTTTACACATGGAATGACAGATGTTCAGCTGATTTGGGGTTATGAAACAGCGATTCCTTATGGTCAATCTATATCTTGTTTACGAGTTTGCAGTTATATTTCTAAGAGACCAGGATCTTGAGTATTGTTCAAGTGAGACAGCGTGTGGTATTTATGAAAACAGAATGACTCTTACAGCATCTGATACCTTGTTCGGACTTTCTCTTCTAATGGTATTTTCTAACTTCCAGACAAAATTAGAATGTGCTAGTAATGTTTCTTGACTGTTTAGCAGTTTTGAAAACATTTCCCCCCCTTTATTTCTGATATAAATTTGAATTTATGATATAAATTTGAAACTGTGTATCAGTTTTAAAAACATTTCCCCCCTTTATTTCTGACATAAAATTGCATTTTGTGAAGAGTTAATCTCATCAAGGAGCCTCTGGGTGAAGGCTTACTTTTCTGTGGGTAGGAGACTATGCAAAGCAGGTTAAGGAAGAAGAGGCTGTTTGGTTTGAACTGCTTTGTTCAAAGGAGATGTTTCTGTTGCTTGAGAATGCTGCTGCTAAGTCACTTCAGTCGTGTCCGACTCTGTGCGACCCCATAGACAGCAGCCTACAAGGCTCCTCCATCCCTGGGATTCTCCAGGCAAGAATACTGGAGTGGGTTGCGAATAAAAGGTGTCAATTGCATACTATCACCTGGTAACTACCTGCTATGTGGGGTGCAGTGCAAACTGGAAGGGAAGACTTAGCTCCACAGTTCCCAAATTGCTGCACTGTAGATTCATGAAAATTTAAAAACAGCACCCATAACCGAGCCCTCTCTGCAGACATCCATTTTAATGGCTTGGCAGTGGAAGGGGGGGTGGATTTTATTTATTTCTTGCCACACGAACTTAGTGGGATCTTAGTTAATCATGGAGTGTTAACCACTGGGCTAGCAGTGTTTTGTTTTGCATGGGGAGTTTTCAAAGGTACCAGGTGATAGTGATAGGCCTCAAAGGCATTTTTAGCTTAATTTTGTTCTTGTATCTTATAACCAAGATCTTCTAATCCATTTCAGCAGCATGTGGATTAGATGTTTCTCAGTGAAGATGCCCTTTTGAAATTGCAGCTAGAAACCTGAAGGATGGTGGCCATTCTGTTCTCCCGTGGCTCAGATTCTGAGCTGGGGATTTCCTGTGCACCGAGTGATCAGGTTCATTGAATCAGGTGCACAAGTACTTGGTAGATGACTGTAGCAGGTCAGATAGGAGAGAGACTAGGAGCGTAGACTCTGAGTGCAATCACACCTGAGATCCAGTCTTGATTTTGCTGTCTCCTGAACTGTGAGTGAGTGAACCCACTTCTCAGAGCCTCAGTGTCCTGAGTTTAAACACTGAAGGAGAGAATATATGCTTCGTGGGTTTTTGTGAGCACTGGTTTTGCAGAGCACCTGTCACAGAATCCTGTATTCAGTTGAGGAGGGTGGAGGGTCATACACGCAACAAGACTGTGTGGTTTGAATGCTTTTGTATGAATCACAGTTTTCCTCTTTGCAGACATTAGCCTTAGGCTAACTGCGTTAAGCCTCCGTTTCCTCATTTGTAATAGTACCCAATTCTTATGGTTGTAGAGAGGATTAAATGAGCCAATCTGTGTAAAGCATTTAATTTAGTGCCTGGCATTTAGCTAGTGTTCACACGTTCCTGTCATCTTCATTACTGGCACTCAGTCCCAGAAGGCTAGAATACCTATAATTAGACGAAATAGAAATAGGGCTGTTAAGTGGACACAAGTGTACAGACTTAATGGTCTAGGAGAGGACCCCTCCGATGGGTGGAGTGACGTGTGCACGTGTGTGATTCTGTGTCAGTGTGAATGCCTGCAGGGGGGCAGTCCATGCATGGAGCAGTGTCACAGTAGAAAAGCTGAAATGCTTTATTGTAGACGTGCAGTTGGCATAGCATGAGGCTCCGGCATACATCTAGAAAGGAATATTGGAACCAGGGTCTTGATCCTAGCTTAAGGCTGTTGGAGTTACTGAGCTGATAAAGGGGAATCCTTGGAAATTTTGGTTAAGGTAGTAAATGATCAGAGTAGTGATTTAAGGAAATGCAATGAAGGCTGTTGTGTGTGGGTACATGTGAAGTTGTGAGTTAGCAGAAAAAGTGATTGGAAAGGACAACACGCCTGGCTATTCATTCCTTCATTTCATTCTTAATATTTTGCCCATTTAGTGAAGAGTTTAGTGAGAGTGGTGGGTCACTGAAAGAAAAATGTCTTATTTCATCTCATACATGGATTGATGTAGCACAGTCCATGTTAGACAAAGTAGCAAAATGAATTAGTTGTGGACCTTTTAATGCATCATAATATTCATGAAAGATGGAGAAAAGAAAGAATTCAGCCCTCAGGGGTTTATTATAGAAGGGGAGAAAAGTGTTGGTTAGGAAATCCTAGTTCTGATAGGAATCCACAAAGGCAGTCTGCCTTGAAACTTGGGCTGTTTCGTAAGCATCGCTGGTTTGCTTACCATTATTCCAAAATTTTGGAGGAAATACCCCAAACACCACCATCCTATAATGGCAGGCATCATTTTTGCAGATTCTTTTCCAGTCTTTATCCAGTCACACATATTAATATATTTACCATCTTATATATACGACTTGTGTTCAGTTGCATTACTGTATTGACTGCCCTTTACCTCTTCACTAGCTACATTCATGGTCGAATGGACTCACTGTGTTTGCTAGTCTTAGGGCGAAAGATGTCTGTGTTCATGGCCTTACATGGAATGTCTTTTTGAGCCATGTTTTTTTTTTGGCTGCATATGCCAAAGTTACCTTCAGATGGGATTTATTTTGTTGCAGTTTGGGAGACGGAGTTTGGTAGCACACTCCTCCACTTGAGCTGTGCCAGTCCCGTAGTGACAATATGTGTACCTCTGGAGGTGGGCTGTGCATAATGGGGAGTAATAGGTTTTTACTAGCTAACCAGTCTGGAAAGCTAATTGGTAATACTAGCTTTCTTTCAAAAATTCCTCAGCAACAACAAAATTCCTGTCCCCCTCCATCAAAAGTTATTGTAACTAAATTTCTAAATTTTGGGTATGTGCTGTGCTGTGTATACACAGCTGTGTTCGACTGTTTGCAATCCCATGGACTGTAGCTGGCCGGGCTCCTCTGTCCATGGGATTCTCCAGACAAGAATACTGGAGTGGGTTGCCATTTCCTATTCCAGGTGGGGATCTTCCCTACCCAGGGATCAAACCCAGGTCTCCTGCATCTCCTTCATTGTAGGCAGATTCTTCACCATCTGAACCATCAGGGAAGCCCTCTTAGGCTTTGAAAGTGAAAGTAAGTCAAAGTCGCTCACTCATGTCCAACTCTTTGTGACCTCATGGATTGTATAGTCCATGGAATTCTCTGGGCTAGAATACTGGAGTGGGTAGCCTTTCCTTTCTCCAGGGGAACTTTCCAACCCAGGGATCGAACCCAGGTCTCCCGCATTGCGGGCAGATTCTTTACAAGCTGAGCCACAAAGGAAGCCCAAGAATACTGGAGTGGGTAGCCTATCCCTTCTCCAGGGGATCTTCCCTACCCAGGAATTGAACCGGAGTCTCTTGCACTCCAGGTGGATTCTTTACCAACTGAGCTATTCATCTTTTCCAGGACAAGTCTAGAGAATCTCTGTTTTAGAGGTGGGTTTCTAAATCTCAGGCTTCCCTGGTGGCTCAGATGGTAGTCTACCTGCAGTGCGGGAGACCCAGGTTCAATCCCTGGGTCGGGAAGATCCCCGGGAGAAGGAAATGGCAACCCACTCCAGTATCCTTGCCTGGAAAATTCCATGGAAGAAGGATCCTGGCAGGCTACAGTCAGACACAAGTGAAGCAGCTTAGCAACACACATCCCACTTGAACCTCTCTCCCTATCCCACCTCTCTCCCTATCCCACCCCTCTAGGTTTGAATTCCCTGAGTCACAAAGTAAATTCCCATTGGCTACCTTTTTACATGTGGTAATGTAAGTTTCCATGCTACTCTTTCCATATAGCCCACCTGCTCCTTCTTCCCCCCAGCCTGTATCAGGTCTTCGTTGTGGCATATGGAATCTTAGTTCCCTGACCGGGGATTGAACCCAGGCCCCCTACATTGGGAGCAAGGAGTCTTAGCCACCGGATCAGGGAAGTCCCTTTCTTAGCATTTTTTAAGGAAGAGGCCTAGAAATCTGTCTTGTTTAATCTGTGCCCCAGAGATTCTTAATCATGGAGGAAGTTTAGGAGACTCTGTACTGGAAAATGGTGAAGGAAACAGCAGACCAGGTCGGGCTGGTGGAGATGCGGTGTCTGCCTGGAAAGGGAACGAACGGCTGTATATTCTTCCTCCTTTCCCTGGGGTTTGTGCCACAGTCATGACTCATACCTATTTTTAAACTTAGTTCTAATTTTTTTGTCTACCTGTGTTTTCATGTCTCCTTCATTCTTTAAAATATTTCACTGCGTTTACAGTTTCTGATTGGTGGTTACTTTCGTTTTGATCTTCGAAGGGCATTGTTTTTTAAATTGTTTCCGACTGTGTCCAAGCAGTCAAAACAGAAAATTGACAAGGTTTGCCGTTTTCGAGTCTACAGTTGAGTCGGGGTGTTAAGTCCATTCACACTGTTGTGCAGACATCGCCCCCAGGCATCACCAGGTCTCTGCCTCGGGAGCGGCAGCTTTTCATTTTACTTACTGTCTGAGTGCATTTATCTGTTCAAGGGACCTCACACACGTGGAGTCGGATAGGAGTCGTCCTTAGGTGGCTGGCTTATCACTTTGTCCTCAAAGCTAGGTTAGCTTTGTTTGAAAAGGTAGAGGTCATACATGTACTCAGTATTCATTGGAAACAGTTTACTGTTCACCCAGGCCCTCAGCTGTGGTGATGACTGAGGTAGTTATGGAGGAAAAGGAAGGCATTTCAGAGAGAACTGCATCCTCTCTGGCTGCCTTTCTGAGCAAGCGGCTCTGCCTTGGTTCTGTTTTGAAGTCTTCATCCCCTGCTTCCTCCTCCCTCTGGGACTCATTAGCTGAACTAACCAGGCCGTTTTCTTCGCTTGTGACCTCTGGGAATTTACAGCTCTGGGTACCACCTGGTATTTTATATGCTCCACTCCAGTGAGTGGGAGAACGTGAGATTTAGGGACATGGAACTGGGTAAAGAGTGTGTAAAGATGGCTTTCTGGGAGGAGCTTGTGCTCTTGGCTCTGTGCATTTTTCTCCTAATTCCTTCATATGCATCAGTAAGAGAAATTAAGGCATCGCTGCTCTTGGTATGTTTGGTTGTAAAACTGTATATTGTAAACATTATTAGGGAGCATCTCCTACTTTTGTCATTTTGTTTTTCTTTTCTGCTGCACAAATTTCATTTTGTGAAAGCTTCCAAGATGGTATCTAAGGGAAGGGTAATGCAACTAGTTTTGTGACATTACAGAAGTGAGCACCATTGGTTACTTTGGGTTGTTTTCCTCTTGTATTCTTTTGATCTGAAAGGAGGCATACTAACAATAAAATAATTGGAAAAATCGTTCTCAGTTTAGTTGCTATAAAAGGCAGCATGGCTTCATGTATAAATTCTTAACCACTGAGCATTCCATTTGAGAAGATAGATTATTATTTTTCCGATGTAGGGAAACATGATTCATTAAAGAAAAATGTTGATAGAAGTCTCCCCCTCCTCCTTCTGGGGGCACGGTTGATTTGTATTCTCATTAAGGTTGTCTTCTCTTGCTGAGCCCTAAATGTATATTTATGCATGTTCTTGGATCTCCTTTCTCTCCATTGTGGGGTTTTCCTCCTTTCTGTTGCCCTAGCTCACCTTGATCCTGACCAGGGTTCCTGGTCTTCCTCAAGTCAAGAGAAATTGCCTAGAGGCCCCACAAGAAACTCAGGCAAGGCCGTACTGGGGCTCCTGCACTGTTTGCAGGAGGGAAAACAGGTTCTCTTGTTCTCTCCCCAAGCCAGGAGGGCAAGCTCATTCCTTATACGGGTTGAGGGTTGTGATGGGTCAGGGATCCGGCTGGAGGAGTAGTTTAGGTGATTTGCCTGTCCTTTTGTGGTATTGAGTGCAGGGGGGGCTCTCTGCTTTTGCCACATCTTTGGTTTAGGTCCCAGCTCTTCAGAAATGGCAGTTGGTTCTTCTTGTATTTTTTTCTATCTTTTGGTCCAGAATTTGCCCCAACTGCACATGTGCACAGTTATTTTTAGTCCCATATAGTTTCTTTGTATTTTTGTAGCTCTAGGAGGGGTGGGTCCAGGTGTGAGCTTTGCCCCATTGCTGCAGAAGTTCTCTGATCCCAGGCCGGGGGTGAGAGAGTTTCCAGGGGATCATCTCAGAGACTCAAAGCCCTTGGAGAGGATGAGGTCTGAGAATATGCAAAAACTCCTCCTGAGGGGTTCACATCCTTAGCCTGACCTCACGGTGGATATCAGGGGCTTCCATCCACCAGTGGTGCTTAAAGTGTTAGTTGCCCAGTTGCGTCCGACTCTTTGTGACCCCATGAACTGTAACCCATCAGGCTCCTCTGTCCATGGCATTTTCCAGGCAATACTGGAGTGGGTTGCCATTCCCTTCTACCAGGGGATCTTCCCAGCTCTGGGATGGAGCCTGCATCTCCTGCCTTGCAGGCAGAGTCTTTACTCTTTGAGCCGCATTTTGGAGTGTTTGGAGTCCACATTTTGGTTCTTGTGCTCCGAGGTTCACTTGTCAGCTGTTTGTACGTGGCGTTCTGGTGCCTGCAGTAGGTGCTGTGGATTTAGACGAAAGCTAATGGTACTTGCAGGAGCTAACTGCCACATCCTTCAAAGCTTGCAGAGAGCTGAGTAGTTGTGCTGGCTTGGGTACCAGCCATGGAAAATCAGGCCAGAGACAAGAAAAAGGCAGTGGAGTTGTCAGATGGGAGAACAGCAGGTGGTTGATCTTGTATTGACTTTGTTTTTTATTTCCTGCAGTAAGTTTTTTCTCTATACAACTACAGGGGCATTGTGATTAGTTTTATGGCAATCTCATTAGTTTAATAGTCACCCATTATGTTCATGCTGGTGGAAGATATTAGGCAGTTTCTGCTTCCTCCTCTGAAAAGCAGAGATGAATGGCTTTAGATTATGCAGTCATGAAAGCAGCTATGACAGCATTACTAAGCAACTCTGGGCAACACTCTGGGAAGAATACAACAATATTCTGTTTGAGGTGAGCTAAACATACTCTTGCCTTAGTTGCCTGTTGGAATAATTCCCATTATCTGACATGCTCAATTCTGGGGGGGCAGGGCCATGAACCAGGAAATAAGCCGGATGAAAAATAAGTGACGAGTGCCTGAGTCTGTTTTCTATTCTGAGTCCTTTAGGTTCTTAGTCGGGGTCTGCTACTCTGATTCGCTTATGATATTATGATGCCAGAACGTAGTTTAGAAATAGCAGTAGGTAATGGTGAGCTAGTCAGTTGCAGGGATAACCTGATGGCAGGGGAAAAGATAGAATTATGATGTATGAAAAACCCAGAAGGCATGGCCATTTGGAGCACTCCATGGGACAGAAGCGCCTCTGTGCACTGAGGGTCATCGGCACTGGACGAGTCTTGCTGGTGAGGAGGAGAGTGCAGCATTAAGATGCTGGGCTGAGTGCTTGTCTTTGGTTTTAAAGGCCGACTGCAGCAGGGTTTGAGGGAGATGCTGTTAAAATGAACATTGGATTCTTAAAGGGTTAGTACTTCTCACTAGCCTGGAAAACTCAATTCATGTGCAAAGAACATTCTTTTCTCTTCTCCTTTGATGGTGATATTTGTGTGTCCATATGTGGGTTATGGAGTCTCACATCTGACTCAAAACAGTTGAAAAAGGAGACATTGTTTATTTTTCAAATGGTATGACTAATATTTCTTGCACTATATTTTTTAAAAAGTTAAACAAAATTTATGTTTTGGCCTAATTATAGAGTTCTGTTAATTGTCCCATATGTAATTTCTCTACTCCCTACCCTCCACCTCCATGGGGATCCCTGCTTCAATGGAATGAATACTTCACAATTCATAATATTGTTCTTAATGGCCATGCAGATTCTGGCATAACCAGTAATTAGATATTTAGATTGTTTTCTAATTTTTAGTAACTTGACATTTAGATCGTTTCTAGATTTATATGTTAACAAATAGCAGTGCAAATGAACCTGATTAAAGCCAAACCTTTTGAGACATCCTTAATTTCTCAGGGTGTGTACATTGGAAAACTTTTGATATGCTAGGTTTCCTTTGAGAGTTAACTGCTTGTATTCTCTTTGGTGAAATGAGATGTCCCTACACTGCTGCCAAACTTCAATGTCATATTTTGAGTATATTTGATTATTAGCAAATTTTCATTAACATTCTGTGTTTCTTTTGTAGTGAATTTCCTGTACATATTCTTTGTCCCTTAAAAAAATGGGTAGGCTTTTATAATTGTTAATCAGTATTTAGATGTTCTTGATTTATTAAAAGTTAATAACCTGTTAATTAACTTACTAATTTAGGGTCTGACTTATACAGCAAATTTGATCCAGTTTGTTTGCCTTTTATTGTTTTCATGATAAAACTATTTTGCTTCCACAAGGAAAACAAGTTTAACCAAATATTGGTAATATCCCATATTAAGTAAATATAGAACTAAAGTAATAGCATTAATTTGTATGTTGTTCTCTCTAAACTGGATGTGAACTGTTTTTACTATAACCTGTAGACGCGGGTTCAATCCCTGGGTTAGAAAGACCCCTGGAAGAGGGAATGGCAACCCACTCCAGTATTCTTGCCTGGAGAATTCCTTGGAAAGAGGAGCCTGACAGGCTACAGTCCATGGGGTTGCAAAGAGTCGGACACGACTGAAGCAGCTGAGCACACACTTTATTAGAACTGAAGATTAATTTTCTATAATTAATGGGGAGCAGTGTGTGAACTGAAGAAAGAAACTACCTAAAAGTTGAGAATTATGTTTTATTTGCTGGGCCTGGAAAATCCCATGGACAGAGGAGCCTGGTGGACTACAGTCCACAGGGTCACAACGAGTCGGGCACAACAGTAACTAAAAAACAACAAGCCTTGGATTAGATGATACTGAGTTTTGTTCTGATAAGCAGTTCCTGTTCGATTGGTTCTGTTAGTCTGTCTGGGGCAGTTATTTCCATTTTGAACTTAGTCCAAGTCCATGGTTCTTACTCTAGTGTATAAGGCATGTCCTTCCTGACAGCTGAAGCGAATGCCTGAGGTGCTTATTAGGAAGACCTCTTTCTTGTCGTTGGGTAGAATCTGCAGTCTCCTGGCAGTGAGTGACCTCACGGAGGCCCCGTGGAGCCTGCCTCTGTTCACACACAGTGAAGGTCTAGCGAAGTCCCTTGGGAAATCCCCAGAAGATGTTCTGGGCTTAACCTCTGCTATTCCTGCCCAAATTCCAGCCATTTCTGCAGCTTGCAGCATCCATTTCTTCCTCTTCAGTTCAGTGATGCTTTAACTCTGCCTGGGGACAAGACACCCCCAGGTGGAAAGCAGGCCAGTCGCAGGGCACACTTCTTCCTGCGGGTCACAGTCCCGCACTGCTGGTCTTTTTTCACTGCCTGAAAACACGTGCTTCGTATGTTTTGTCCAACTTCATAGTTTTGCAAATCCAGTACCCATTTTTCTTTCATGGTTGGAAGCATAAATCCGGGCAGATTTGCTTGTAAGTCATGTCTTACTCATTAATAATACTACTGTTGCAGCATGTTCTGTTCTTTAATCCTGTGTAGCATCTGAGTGATTCTCTTTTGACCGATTCTTGATTTCTATGTTGGCTGCAGTGTTATAATTGCCTCATGTTAACTTTTGTTCCAAAACCAGCCTTTTGGTCCATCAGTTCCAATTAGGTGGATTGTTTTTTTTTGGTCCTTTGATGATCAGTTTAAAGTAAGAGTTGGTGTGTGGTTCTGCCTTCTTTTAGTTGTTAAAATTAGGGATCAAATATCTACTTCTTCAAAATATGTGTTTTCTACATGAAGAATTACTATTTATTTGTATGTAAAATTGCCTTTAAAAAGTAAGTATGAACCTATTAATGTATCTGTTTATATTTTGCCATGTCCAAATCAACCTGAATAAAAAAAGAGAGAGACAGGGCTGGGGACTTTGTTTCTGTCTGTTTGCTGTCCTTGTGGACTTGGCTGTCACCACATTGAGGGGTGGAAGGACAAACGTGGGTCCCTAGAGCCCCGCTGTCGGGGGTCTCACTTCTCAACCTAACACAGCTCAAGACCCCATCAAAACGTGCTCTATTGTGTTAACGTTCCAAGAGTGACTTGGTATCACCACAGGAGTCCAAGTCTGTCTCTCTTTCATTTCAGGCCCTTCGCTTGAGTAACTCGGCCATGGGGAAGACCACCACAGGCCAGATAGTCAACCTGCTGTCCAACGATGTGAACAAGTTTGATCAGGTGAGCTGCCCGAGGGATCCTCTTCCATTTCCCATCCTTCTCACTGCGTTCAGCTTATTGGGATGCCAGGTTCTAGGGTTTGGTGTCAGTCAGGGTTCTGTTGAGGACATAAGACAAGGCTTCTCTTTATCCAACTCATTTCTTCTGTGTGCAGCTTATATGTAACCATCTGTATTGTCCTGTAGATGGGAATTTTGTTTTTCTGACATTGTATACAACATGCTTCAGTAATAGGCAGGCAGCAGAGTTCTTGCCCAGCTTGGTTAGTGTCCCTAGGGGTCCTCCTGGCATGGCCCTTCTTGGCATGTGGTGTCAGTTTGCTGCCTGAACTGTCTTCCCCTGTGGGGAAGGCCTGGTGGGCAGGGGTGGTTCTTTCCCCTGTGCCCTGTTCAGTGCCTGCTGCATAGGGAGCCTGTGGAGAATAATGCCAACTGGGAGGTCCCTAGCCAGAAGCAACCTACTCTTTACTGTCCCATTGCAGTCTTTTTTTTACACTTACTTTAGGAATAGATCGCACTACCCAGGGCATTATAGCTTCTGGTCAAATCTATATTGCATTAGACACTTCTTTTTCAGTTATTCATTCATCAGACATGAACAGAGGCCCCTACTCAGTTTCAGAGATGAGTAAGGTTTAGTTTTTGCCCTGAAGAAGCCACAACCTGTTAGGGAGGTAAATACACAAATAATTACTGGAGAGCATGGGGGAATTAGACTTTCCTGGGGTGCCGGGCAGCTGGAGGGCACACAGGGACTGAATTCTGTTTGGGGAAACCCCAGGCTTACCTCTAGGGTAGACAAAAATTGAAATCTTCTTGGGGCTGCCAGTCAGCTTCTCCATGGACCTCCCTGCCACTGACCTTGTGCTGCCCTGGAACAGCGTCATGTCGGGCAGATGCTTCGATTTCCGCTTTAGCAGGTTTAAAACCCACTGTGATCATTTCTGTTTAGGTCCCCATCTGTTCTTTGACAGGGGATTGTTTTAAATTGTGTCCTCATAGGTTTTGTTTTGTATAGTCCTAAGAAGGCTTTGTCTTTTTCTTTTAAGGTAACGATATTCTTGCACTTTCTGTGGGCAGGGCCACTGCAGGCTATCGTAGTGACCGCCCTGCTCTGGATGGAAATAGGAATATCGTGTCTTGCTGGGATGGTGGTCCTCATTATTCTTCTGCCCTTGCAAAGCTGCATTGGGAAATTGTTTTCGTCACTCCGGTAAGACAAACATTAGTGTAAAAAGTTGTTAATATGTAATTGGTTAACGTCTACCATCTGCTTGAAGTCATTTGCGGGCTCCTCCAGGCACCATACCTGAATAAGTAGAGTAGCCTTAAGCAGAATGTACCTTAAATAATGTTATTTAAGCTTTATTAATCAGAAAACTAAGATCATGGCATCTGGTCCCATCACTTCATGGGAAATAGATGGGGAAACAGTGTCAGACTTTATTTTTTTGGGCTGTAAAATCACTGCAGATGGTGATTGCAGCCATGAAATTAAAAGATGCTTATTCCTTGGAAGGAAAGTTGTGACCAACCTAGATAGCATATTGAAAAGCAAAGACATCTTTGCCAATAAAGATCCGTCTAGTCAAGGCTTTGGTTTTTCCGGTAGTCATGTATGGATGTGAGAGTTGGACTGTGAAGAAAGCTGAGCACCGAAGAATTGATGCCTTTGAACGGTGGTGTTGGAGAAGACTCTTGAGAGTCCCTTGGACTGCAAGAAGATCCAACCAGTCCATCCTAAAGGAGATCAGTCCTGGGTGTTCATTGGAAGGACTGATGTTGAAGCTGAAACTCCAATACTTTGGCCACTTCATGCAAAGAGTTGACTCATTGGAATAGACTCTGATGCTGGGAAGGATTAGGGGCAGGAGGAGAAGGGGACGACAGAGGATGAGATGGCTGGATGGCATCACCAACTCGATGAACATGGGTTTGGGTAAACTCTGGGAGTTGGTGATGGACAGGGAACCCTGGCATGCTACAGTTCATGGGGTCACAAAGAGTCGGACATGACTGAGCAACTGAACTGAACTGAATAACCTTGGAGGCCCAGTTCCAGATGCATATATTTTTGTTATGCTTGTGTTAGAGCCATTTTCAGGTGTGTATATGTCTGTATCTTGTTTTAATACAACATTATAAGCACCCAAAGAGCAAGATCAATCTTAAATATGACTTTGTAAAGTACCGCAGTCCCAGTAGTGTTTGTGATAGAAAAGAGACTGGTGATAAAGGACCTAATGGTGATGAATTAGAGCTGAAACAGGTCCTGGTAGGTTGGAGGTGGGTCATTGTCCAGGTTGTCAGGTGGTGGAGATCTTGTGCTATTTGAAGCACATTGAAGTTTTTTTTTTGTGTGTGTATGCTTTTTCATGTAGTATTTTTCTCTACTTGGAATTTCATTTCCTACCTTTGCTGTGGAAAGCTTTTCCTTATCCTTCGAGGCCCTGTTCCAGTGCTACCAGGTCTCTGAAGCTTTTCTTGCTCTCCTTTCCCAGTGCCATTAACAGCTCCTTCTTTTCTGCTCCCCCGCACTTTACTCCTATTTTATTACATCGCTGACACTGCCTTCCTGTTAGATTTGGTTGTCTTTCTGACTTCTCTAGCCAGTGACGGCCTCCTTGGGCAGGTGGTTTGTATCTGACTGATTTCAGGTCTTCCTTAACCAATACTGTTAAGTTCTCCAGGTTACTTCTTGGAATGGGCTGTAGGACCTGCCTGTGTTGTCAGCTTAGGAGAGCTGTAGGGAATCATTTGATCCCTGCTGCTTGGCTGTGCCTCTGCTGCTGTCGGTAAGGAACTTCTTGCTGTGATCACTAAGGCTTGTCTCTCACTTCTGTCCCCTTAGGAGTAAGACCGCAGCCTTCACAGACACCAGGATCAGGACCATGAATGAAGTTATAACTGGCATCAGAATAATAAAAATGTATGCTTGGGAAAAGTCTTTTGCAGACCTTATCACTAACTTGAGAAGGTAAGTTTTTGTACACACACGTATTTTCTAGTTTATTTCATATTTACTGAGCTGTTTAGAAGTCTTACCAAGTTTTCAGATTAAGGTGAGCTTGAGTACTCTTTAGTTCACCCTTTATACATGTGGCAGGAAGGTTAAGTACAATAGGAGAGACGTCATTTGAGTAAAGGAATAGATACATATGGTTCTTACTGATACAGAAATTAACAAGTATTTCTTAATACTGTACATCCCAAATGAGCCATGATTTAAGGTGTTAGCATTTAAAATGATATTTGAACTGAAACTATAACTTATATAGCACAAATGGGGAGATTAGAGAAGTTGAGTGTCCATGTATCAGGCCAGACTTTATGAATCAGTATTGTTCCAAACAGAACCATAAAAAAATTTTTTATGCTTTACTTTATAGAATTTCTTTTTTCTTTCATTTAAATATCTGATGAGTGTTTATACTCGAGCCCAGGGTGCTTAGAATTCTGTGGCTGCTCCCTGTCACCTCTCACTTTGCACCTCTGTGGGCGCCCCTCCCTCTGCTGGGCATATGCTCCCATCTTCCTTCTTCTCTGGCCTCTGCCAGCCCTGACTGACTCCAGCTCGTCTTTTCAAGTTCCTCGTCCCTGTGACCTGCCCTGACGCCCCTGCTCCTAGTTAACACGCCTTTGCTCTTTGTTTCTCTGCTCACTGCCTCTGTCTGTTGTCTCTCAGTTTGGGGTTGCTTACTCTCTTTCCCCCAATTTCATGAGCTCCTGGAGGGGACGGGCTCTGTCTTTTTCTCATCAGTGAGGAACTCAGCCCAGGACTTGTTACAAATGCTGGTGGAATGAAAGTTCAAGCCTTGACTAATCAACCCAAAATGTTTAAAAGTGTGACATCAAGACTCCACTTAGTTGGAAGAGTGAAGTGGTGATGACGTATGTGGTCCGTGCCTCGGGGCAGAGCCCCGGGTATGCAGTGTCTCCAGGACGTGAGGGATGGATTATCTTAATCTGTGTCCACTCCCTAGAAAGGGGCCACTCACACAGGGCACTGAATTCATGTCTTAGATGTCGATGCCTCTTTTAAAACCTATTTCCTACACTTTTTTTTTTTCCAGGAAGGAGATTTCCAAGATCCTAAGAAGTTCCTACCTCAGAGGAATGAATTTGGCATCATTTTTTGTTGCGAGCAAAATTATCGTTTTCGTCACCTTCACCACCTACGTGCTCCTTGGCAACGTGATCACAGCCAGCCGTGTATTTGTAGCAGTGTCGCTGTATGGGGCTGTGCGGTTGACAGTCACCCTCTTTTTTCCTTCAGCTGTTGAGAAGGCATCAGAGGCATTCGTCAGCATCCGAAGAATCAAGGTTTGCTGACAAATAGCTTTATTATGTTGTAGGTGGATTTTTTGTCTTTTTTTTTTTTTTTTGCCTCTTTTTATTTGCTGTCAATGTGTTCCAGTTAGCCGAGGTTTAGTTTTCTTAGTGCCAAGGCTGGCAGTCATTGTGAAATGTCTCAGTACTCCCCTGTCTTCTGATACAGAGTGCATTGTAAATATCATATGATCCCTGCTCACTTATGGCCAGCCGGGAGTATGAGTCTCGGGGGTACAGGCTCATGGTGACGGCAGGATGATTAAGTTGTTTGAAAGGAGGAGCAGACAGATTGCACCTCCTGTGCTCCCTCGAATGACTAGGCAATGACAGCGCTCAGTCCTGGTGTGGACAGGACTCCTCTCTGGGCTGGGAGGGGAGAACTTGCTGAGAGGTCCCTGCTCCCTGGGCAGGAAGAGTGGCCTCAGCTTCACTTAGTTCTTTGCGTTTAAAATAGATTCTTTCCTTCATAGATGGCTCACTTGATTTCTGAACTTCCCCTTTTGATTTGCCTCTTTATCTCTGCCCTTTTTCTGTTCCTGCTTACTCCTCTCTAGCTGCCCTCTTCCTTTCCAACTTGTGATTCCAACATACGCACAGTCTGTCCTGGTCTCTTTTTAAAAAGTGTCTTTAAATTGCCAGAGATGAACAGTTTCCATCATCAAGATAAGACCCTGTAGATATTTAAGGATTTGTGTTTTTATGAATCAGTCAAAAATGAAGATGAATTGTCTCTGTGAGGCGGCCTGGGCATGAACTTAAGTGTTTGGGCTTTATGAAACATTTAATTTGTTTTGTTCCCATGTCTCCACAGTGATGGTTGGCCAATAATAGATCTCTAGTGAAATTAGCTTTGGCTGTGGTTTTGATTTTATTTTTTGGCCTTGCCATAAAAGCTGAGATAGTTTATCAAGGTTCTGTAGTATAAAAAAAAAACCATTGCACCTAAAACAGATCAGTCATATGAGGTCTGTTCTGGTCCCCTGAATTTACCTTTCTTTAGGAATGGCCCATGCAGTTCAATAAAATTTCTTTCTGCTTTCACATCTTGAAGCAGAACATTTAGGAATGAATCTGGACCATAGGAATGTTCTCAGTGACATGGTGACCTGTCCAGATGGGAGCTTCACATGTGTGTTGTGTTGCTGTGTTTTGCTATACCTGCTGCCAGGGCTCCCTGTGTGGTCCAGGATCTCTTAAACCCTGTACACGTCATCTAATTTCATCTCGACAGCAATTGAATGAGATAATTAGTATCCCTACTTTACAGATAAGGAAACAGGTTCCTGTATAACAGGTGAAATAGCTCACCCATCCTCACACAGCTTTCGAATGACAGAACTAGGATTCTGACCAAAGCCTGGTTTCTTTTTTCTTTTAAACCACTGTTACAGTACCTCGTTTGTACCTTCTGGCATGTGGAATGGTGGAATATCTTGACTCATTTGTTTGGGCCCCTGGGTCACCTTCTCCTTTGTCTTTGATTTAAGCAAATGCTGCTGAACCTCCAGCAGCCCTGTGACCCTCTCCCAACACTTTCGTTTACCCTGATCTAGGGCTTCCGTCTATATGCATGGCCAGCCCCGGACTGCCCAGCATTATGTCAGGTAGAGTGATGCTGACTCCCTGCGAGTGTTCTAAGTCCTGGGCTGCTTTGAGTTTTAGGGCTGGCAAGTCACCTGGAAGGAGAACAACAACAACTTGGTTCCTTCTCTTCTTCCTTGTCTCTCACTTGGATGTGTTCATGCCCAATTAGAAGGTGAAAAGGGCAGCAGGAGTGGAAGAAAAGTTTACTGACCCAAGTGGTCAGAACTGGGCAAGGTCTGATCACAGATGGGCTAGAGGCATGGCGGGCATGTAGAGTTTAGAACAAGGTGTGGTGTTGAGTCCGGCTGCCCCACTGCCTCCTGCAGGCTGGCTCTCAGTAGTCTGGGTGGTCATCTCCCAGAATTTCCCCTCAGGTCATGTCTGGGAGCCCTAGGAAGGAAACCCACCACCCCTGCCCACCTTGGAAGGGGTGCAGCGGTCCCTTTATTTTTTCTCTTAGTAATAAAAGGAGACTGAAGGCCTTGGAATTGTGCTACTGCAATAGGATTATACGGAGAAGACGCTGGCACCCCACTCCAGTCCTCTTGCCTGGAAAAATCCCATGGACGGAGAAGCCTGGTGGGCTGCCGTCTGTGGGGTCGCAACGAGTCGGACACGACTGAGCGACTTCACTTTCACTTTTCACTTTCATGCATTGGAGAAGGAAATGGCAACCCACTCCAGTGTTCTTGCCTGGAGAATGCCAGGGATGGAGGAGCCTGGTAGGCTGCCATCTGTGGGGTCGCAGAGAGCCGGCCGTGACTGAGCGACTTAGCAGCAACAGCAGCAGCAGCACGATGTTTAGCATGTGCTCATGTGTTGTTCTGTTTCTCAGACGCCCTTACATGTTGTGTCAGTTGCTGCCGGTGTTGGTAGGAATTCGGTTTGCTTCTTGGTCCTAGAATTACCCGTCCTGCTTACAAGTTGCTTACAATTACCCAAGTTGCTTATAAGGATATTTTGTTTTTCTGTCATGCAAGAGGCCTTTTAAGTCACTGAATGGATTTCCTGGGGCTACCATAAAAGTACCCCAAACTTGGTGGCTTAAAGCCACAGAATTATGCTGTTTCACAGCCTTAGAGCCTAAAAGTCTGGAATTAAGGTGTCAGCAGAGTCAGGATCCCCCTGAATCCTACAAGGGTAACTCACTTCCTCTCCTCTGTTAGCTTAGGAATTTGCAGGCAAACCTGGGAGTTCCTTGACTTGTAACTGCCATCACTCCAGCCTCTGTCTCCATGATCACATGGTTATTTTCTGCCTCTCTGTCTCTTTTTATAAGGACAGCGATCTTACTGGGTCCAGTACCCACCCTGTCCACTGTGAGCTCACCTTAATTGATTACATCTGCAACAACCCTATTTCCAAATAAAGTCGTGTTTTGAAGTAGATGGGGTTAGGACCTTATGAAATTTTTTGAGTGGGGGGTTACAATCCTCCCCAGAACAAGTTCCATGTATATATATAAAATATGCTTTATTGTATGTTATTATAATATGTGTATATATAAAATATAGTTTATTGCATGTTATTATAATAATGTGTATATATGTGTGTGTATATATACACATATACATCATTGTATGTTATTATAGTAGTATATAATATTGTATATATTATCTGGTTCGTTCTAGTGTAAATAAACTACCCATTATATACAGTTGGCATAGCATTACGTAGGCTGCATACTTTTTTTATTGCAGATTCTAAGGAAGCAATTCTTAGTTCCTACAGTTTAAGTAATCTAATCTATGTGTTTCCTTCTTCTGTAGAACTTCCTGTTACTTGATGAGATAACACAGCTCCACTGTCAGCTGCCATCAGATGGTAAAATGATCGTGAATGTACAAGATTTCACTGCTTTTTGGGATAAGGTAACAAACCTTCTGTTACAAGATCTTAACAGCTGAAAGGTTTATTGGAGAATGTTGAGGTTTTATATATGGCATAAAGGTGATTTATTCATTTACTGAGAGTATGTTATGAAAATTCTTAATGAGGGATAAGGTTCGCATGTGATGGAAATTCAGTGTAAAGTCAGCCTAAGACATTTGACACGTTGCTCTCAGGAGAACTGTTAACCCATATGGGACTGAAAATACATATATTTGTAATGGTAGAATTTGCAGCATTGGAGAGAAAATGCCTCAGTGTGATACAGGTTAACCAACAAATACACAATCAGTCATTAAAGACAGCAGGTTTTTGGGGAATCAGTGTACATCTTTTGCCTTGATGTTGTCAGACCATCACTGCAGCCTAGTAAGACCATGCTTGCGTGCTCTGCCCTGTCTGACTGATTCTTTGCAACCACATGGACTGTAGCTCTTCAGGCTCTTTTGTCCATGGGATTTCCTAGACAAGAATACTGGAGTGGGTTGCCGTTTCCTACTCCAGGGGATCTTCCTGACTCAGGGTTTGAACCCTTGTCTCCTGCATTGCAGGCAGCTTCTTTACTGCTGAGTTAGGTTTTTTGCTGTGAGTTAGGGTGGGGGCTCCCCCACCCTTAGCTTCTGCATGGTTCTGGCTACTTGGTTGGCAGCCAGGGGCCAGGAGGAGACAGCAGGGGGGCATCGTGACACCAGTGATTGCCAGTTGAAGGGTTGCAGTGTGTGGAAGCGGACAGGGAGAACTGGAGATTTTCCAGCACTTGGTTTATTTATGAAATAAAGGGCTTCCCTTGTGGCTCAGCTGGTAAAGAGTCCGCCTGCAGTGCGGGAGACCTGGGTTCAGTCCCTGGGTTGGGAAGATCCCCTGGAGAAGGGAAAAGCTACCCACTCCAGTATTCTCGCCTGGAGAATTCCATGGACTGTATAGTCCATGGGGTCCCAGAGTTGGACACAACTGAGTGACTTTCACTTTCACTTTCAAAAAAGAGCAGAAAAAACAACCGGGACCACTCTCAATATTGTGCATGCAGTGCTTCTCCTGTTACCACTGACTGAAAGTTTCCCACCTCCATGGTTCCATGGGTCTCTGTGCACATCCTCCTGCACTGGTGTGGAAGTGAAAGTCTCAGAAGTGGGGCTCAGCTGATGATGCTTATTGAGCTAGCATCTCCTGAGCCTGAATATCCAAGAGGGGAGGGGGCCCAGCCGCAGTGAGCAGTCCAGTGCTGCCCCCTTCTGGGGACAACAGAGCAGTGGCCAATCCTGAAGCCTGAACAGGGAGGGAGTTCAGTGTCTGGCCCCGACAAGCTGTGAGGGTTGGTGACAGGGAGCTGATGTTCGTAGGTGGCTCACTATTTTTAGTCTTAGCTGAGTGAAAAGTAGGAAAATAGAAGCCCTAAATGTTAGAGGAGAATAAAGAATTGGAGGGTGCTTTAAAAATGTTTCTTGTGTATTAAAATCTAGCCTCTTATTGATAGCTTTGTAATTCCTATGAAACCTGGGGCTAGTATTTTAATAATGAAAAGCCTCAAGCCCGAACAGGCAGAGAAGTCCATGGTTTCTGCCCTGACCAACTGAAGGGTTACAACAGGAAGCTGCAGGAAGCTATGGTTGTGTATTTTGTCCACAGAATCATGAACCATTGTGAGAGGAAAATAATGAAGCATTTCTCAGTGAAAAACAATTACAGAATCCAGGTGTCAGTTAAAAAGGAATGAAAAGATGTCTCTTTTAAAATCTAGGGCTAGTTATTTTGATGATTATAAATAATTTTTTTTTTTTAGTAAGTGACTATAATCAGTTTTTTCCAGAGAAATTTTTCATTTAGAACATTATCTTTTATTAGTCTTTCAAGCATTTTATGTAATCACATTTAACTACTTTAAAAAAAGTTAGCAGTTAAGAATACAGTATATGTAATGACACACACACACACCCTTGGTTTGTTCATGAACATGACCTGTGATTGCCATGATGAATACTTTGTTCTTTTCCTTTGCGTTGGATTGTTTACCATCGCACGTAACTCCCTGGTTTGCTTTTGTTTTTACAGTGGAAGTACTTTGTTCTCTCTGTTTAGTATGTACGAGGTATAAAATTGAGGCATTATCACTGACCCACGATGTTATACTTAATCCTCTCCCCATTTTTTTGGTTTTGTTTTGTTTTTGGTGTGAAACTACAGCTCTGGTTAAATTGGAGCCTTGACTACCATTTATGCGACTTTATTTACCAAGAGCAACTATATCATATAAAATGCTCTGCTGCTTGCTGAGCATTAGTAAGACTCATTCTTTACCAAGTGAAAATAACAGAGGTGAGAGGAGATACAAATTATTAGCAGAGGAGCAGGCATGATGTGTACGTATTCTGCCACCTTGTGGACAGTACTGAAGTTGACGTAACCAAGGGCTATAGTGAAAATTCACAATTGATTTAAAAACCTCCCATACTGGATATTCTGTTAAGTACATTATTGTAGTAAGTTAGTGTGCAGCATGCAGATCCATATTGAACACGTGACTTGTCATTCCAGTCCTTAAATCCTGTGAGTGTCTGGAACAGTGTTCGTATGGAAATCTGGTAGAAAGAAGGGGCCTTCCTAAAGGCAAACTAAAGCTGTTTCAAAGATATTTTGGATAAAAGGCCCCCAGGGCTCAGTATCTTAAAGCAGGAAGGAGGAAAATATGGGTTATATTATCATATCAATGATGTATTGTTTTCTCCCCTTTTCAGAGTTCCTTGTGTTATTTTAATGAGATGAACAAAGTTTTCTAAACTCATATTTGCAGGCATCAGACACCCCAACCCTGCAAGGCCTTTCCTTTACTGTCAGACCTCGTGAACTGTTAGCTGTGGTTGGACCTGTGGGAGCAGGAAAGGTAAGTTGTGATGCCTTTTGTCAGCCTGATGCAACGCCACAGCCCTTGTTAAATTCTCAGAGTGGAGCCCAGGGCTGTGTATAATTCGCTTTGAATTGAGGGTGTCTAGAACAGTGTTTCTCTAGGTGTGCTCCATGGAACACTCTTCTTTCAAGAAGGTTTCGTGGCCAGATGAATCTGCATCAATATGCACTGTGCTTTCCTTCTTGCTGCTTCACGTCGCACAGTTGGAAACTACTTCTCGGGCTTTTGACGTGTCAGTGAAGGAAATTATTGTTCTGACAGCTGTTCAGAACAGAATGACATAGAGGGGTCTTCTTTTTGTGACGGTTGTCCCTCCAGGAAGTCGGAGATTGGAAAGGATCTCCTGGGAATTTTGAGCATTTCCTCGTGTGACGTGACTTGGTCCTGTCAGCGCGCAGGGTAGTGAATGTGTCGCCACGTGCTGGAGCTAAAGGTACAGATGAGAGCAAGGCTCCCACGTCTCTGCCCTCCAGAGGCAACCAGCTTCCGAGGCAGACAGATTATCTCAGCCCAGTGTGGTAGCGTTGTAATGTGTGGACACGGACACACCACTTCTGTGTAGTAGACAAGATTTGAACGACGTACCCATGAGTCTAGTCTGAAAGAACAAAATGCAGAGTTCTAAATGAGGAATATGTACATGAGAGGGTGATGAGTTCCTATGTGATTTACTTTTTAGAAACATGACTCCAGAGGGTTTTTTAAAGAAAATAATCATCTTTGGATATGTTAGTCACAGAAAGATTGTTAAGAACAAATATTTGATAAGTAAAGGGTGCCTGGGATGAAGAACAGCTGAATTACGCATCAGATACATGAACCACACGTCCTGCTGGGCAGTTTTGTTGGTTAAGGATGTTAAACATTTTTAATTAGTCTCAACTTTAGCATTTCATTTGGGAGAAATTATTGGGCAGTTTAGGTTGTTATGCTGTACTTAGTCACTCAGTTGTATATGCCTCTTTGCTACCCCATGGGCTGTAGCCTGCCAGGCTCCTCTGTCCATGGGGATTCTCCAGGCAAGATAACTGGAGTGGGTTGCCATGCCCTCCTCCAAGGGATCTTCCTGATCCAGGGATGGAACCCAGGTCTCCTGCGTTGCAGGTGAGTTCTTTACCATCCGAGCCATCAGGGAAGCCTGTTTAGGTTGTTTTAGTATTATATTAATAATAATAATGTTACTTATCAACCGAATATATTCATTCATTAGTTTATATTGACCAATAGTGTTATTTATTCCCCCCCCACCCGTGTTCCCGCAACTGCCAGAACTATATTTTATCCTGTTCTAAATGAAAGAGTTTTATCATTTATCAAGCACCAGGGTGGGGTCGGCCGTGCTGCGGGGCATGTTCCGTCCTGAGTGCACCCTGTTCACACGTGTGTTCCCGTCTGTTTCAGTCGTCACTGTTGAGCGCTCTGCTGGGGGAGCTGTCCCCGAGCCAGGGGAAGGTCAGCGTGCTCGGGAGGATCGCGTATGTTTCTCAGCAGCCCTGGGTGTTCTCAGGAACTGTGAGGAGTAACATTTTATTTGGGAAGAAATATGAAAAGGAACGATATGAAAAAGTAATCAAAGCTTGTGCTTTGAAAAAGGTGAGTAATGGCTTTCGAGTTGCATGTGCTCAGATTTCAAGTGATGATCGTGTTGAAAAGCTACAAGGTCTGTTAGAGGATCTGTCAGTGTTGCTTAATGCTTAAAGCTGGTTTTCTCACGAACATTCACACACGCATGCTGCGGTTTGAATTCTGATGTTGTCGTGACACAGAACCCCTGTTTTGGAGTGGGGATTATTTTATCTTTTGCAGTTTCATTCACTTTTACTTCTCTTTTAGTGCACAGTTAACAAAACTTTATAAAAATAGTGCAGTGTGATGAGCCCTCATGTAAGGAGCAGCTGGTGGCATCTTGCTGCATCTCCACCCCTGCCCTTGGCCTGCCCCACGCCCACCCCAGACTATTCTGGAGCAGATCCTAGACCTCAGATTCGTTCATCAGTAAATATTTCCCTAGTTTTTCTCTCAGAGACTGAAAAGAGACCACATTATTTCATCTGAAAAATAACCCAAATTCCTGACTGTCCCCAGCCTTCTCATCAGCGCTTACGCGTCGTCGATGATCTCACTGAGAAACCTCCTTCACTGTTGTTGGAATCCACATGAGGTCTGCCTCCCGCACTTGGTTGATGCCTCCTTGGTCCCTTTCTGTCTCTAGGTTTTCCTCTCCACTTCGCTTTTCCCTAGTAATTAAAGAAAAAGGACTCCTTTAACGTTTCTTCTTAATACAGCCTATTTTCACTGGAGGAGAGATTGTTTTCAGAAATGGTTATTTATTGTGTTTCCCAGAAAATGGAAATTGAAACATTTTACTATATATGGAGATTTAGTAAATAAAGTTAGGGAATCAGTTATGCAAACTGGGCTTACCTAGTAGGAGAATATATTGATAATTTGATGGAAGGAAAGGAAAAAAGGTAAATACTGATTAGATGCTATGTTATTTTCTTTGGTTATAAACATCAGGGAATAATAGCATTAAAGGGCTCCCCCTGGGTCAGTTCAGTGCAGTCTGGACATCCGACTGTTCTTTTATACTGTGAGGAAAAAGGCTGGACAGCCTTTCAAAGATGTGGGGGTGAAGACCTGTGAGGAAGTAGTTATTCTGCTTGAAAAGTGGCTTGAACATCATAGAGTAGCATTTGATGACTGTGTGCACATAAGGGAATTGTTTGCTTGTTCTTTTTTTCTATTTCTTTCTCTTGAGTTGTTTTAAATAGATTTTTCCTTTGCAGAAGTGATGTAGGGTTGGCAGGAGTGAGGTAGGTTTTTTTTTAAAAAAGTATTATAAGGAAAGGGGAAATGCAAATGTAAAGTAGTAAGAAGAATGCCTATGTGTGTGCCAAGTCTCCTTAGGCATGCCTGACTGTTTGTGACCCAGTGGACTGTACCCGCCAGGCTCCTCTGTCCATGGGATTCTCTAGGCAAGAATACTGGAGCAGGTTTTCATTTCCTGCTCCAGGGGATCTTCCCGACCCAGGGGTCAAACACACGTATCTTAAGTCTCCTGCATTGGCAGGTGGATTCTTTACCACTGAGACACCTGGAAAGTCCCAGTAAGAACAATAGCTCCCATTTATTCAGAGTTGATGTCCAAATCATCTCTGTCATTCCCATGTAAGCATACATAAAAAGGCGTATGAGTTATTAATGTTTTACCAGTGTTTTCTATGTTGTTGATAAAACTGAAGCTTGGAGAGGTGAAACACCCCATCTCTACGTTTGTAGTTCAGGTTCAGATCCATGATGGTCAGTGCTTTGCTGCAGCCTCTTGGGGTGATTGGACCAGATGTGGGGGAGTATCCTGGGGCTTCACACCCCCTCAGGGCTGCATGTGTAACAGAATCTGGTGGGAAGGAACCCTGCAGGACTGGGCTGCCCCATGATGTGTGTGATGTGACGTTTATAAGCATCAACTGCCCTCCGGTTCTCTGCGTGGTCAGAGTAGAGAGACACAGCCCCTCATGCCCATTCCCTTCTTGGCAGGAAGGGAACCGAGTCCCTCTCCCGATTTTCTCACTTGGTTGCTGTCACTTTGGACACGTCTTGTTACCTGTCTGGGCATCTCACATTTCTGCAGCAAAATGAGGACATTGGGTCAGAGTGTTTCCAAGAGGTTTTGCTGCTGCTCTGAAATGTCAGCTATGACTCTGATTACTACGGGGTCAGCCAGGTCTGCACGACACCTGGGAACCACTTAATGCATTTTTGCAGCCTCTGCTTATCTCCTTTTGGAATCCATGTCTCAGTGGATGGACATAAGACAGTCACAGACAATAGAGGTGCCCTTGGGGGTATTTTTACTGGTAGAGACAGATTGCATGTGTAGTAGTTGAAATAGAAAAAGTGTGTCCTCTGGAGAGCATTATCTTGGATTGTAATTTGAGGTGTCTGTTTCCTTTCTTGTAAAATGAGGGAGGTACGGGTTTATTGCAGTAAGCATGGCAGCTTTTGTAAAATGCAAACCTACCAGGTTTTCAGTAAATACATGCATACAAACTAAATACATACATAGAAACAAAAATATTTCTAACAGGTGACCCCTCTCCTCCACACCTGGAAGATAAATAAGAAAAAGGAGCGTTTCATGTGTCACATGCATTAATAACAACTAGACACATGATAACTAGATCTAATTGAAGCAAGCATTTTAAGTTCATTGAGCTGAAAACATTTCTGTAATAAAACATGAAGTAATCACATTGGGCAACATGGAATTAAGCTGATGCCGTATTCAGAGTGACAGTATAGTGAGTCACACAACACAATTCAGGGAACAAGCTAGTAATGTTTGGTCAACTGGAGGGGTTGAGCTTACACGACAAGGCTTAGGAGTCATAAGGCTCGGGGATCGAGTTTGTTTCTCTGTTCAGGAGGGAAAAAATCACATGATTTTGGCTTCTTTTCTGAACCTCACAAGGCTTCAGTTTCATCATCTTTAAAATGGAAATCGTAGTGCTCTGCCATCAGCGAAATGGGTCCTCCTGCTTTGACTCTGGAATCCAGCCTTCCTCTGACAGAAACTCAACAATCTGCTCCTTGCTGTTTCTGTGCTAAGAAGCCAGCATCCCTGAAGCGCCCTCCGTGTGCTCCTGGCTGATGGCATCAAACCAGCGAGCCATTTCCTAGTTTCCCTGTAGTTTGTGTGTCTGCTCTTCATTGGGAATTGGTTTTAAAAAATAAATAAATAAAAACTTCTTGTCTGTGGGAGGCATTGTCATATGTGCTGAACTCAGACTTTTTCCCCTTTTACCTAATCAGAAAATGGTGGCTGGGAAATTAGGCTGACTTGGATTGTACTTCAGATCCTGGGAAATGCTTTTCGCATTTGTGGCTGGCCCATAAACAGTTTGCAGAGTCACCAGCATACTCGCGGTCCTGCTACCGGACTCAGAGAGAGCCTGTTTCTCGGGGCCCAGCTGTGCTAACTGGAAGAGTGGATTCAAGTGCCTTTTCTAGAGCATGGTTGAGGTTGCCGTGCTATAGCGTGGTGCTGTTTTGTGAAGGAAACCAAAGCAACAGAAAATCTAGGCATTAAAAACTGAAATAGTTTGTAGGGGCTGTCAGCAGTGAAACAGAGACCAGTAACCTGTATGTGTGTGTGTGTGTGTTTATCTTAAACTGGCTTATTGTATCTCCAGAAAATCAAAAGCGAGAATTAAAGTGAAATAATGAGGAATTTTCACAACAGAGCAATTGCTGCCTTTCACTGGACGTACCCCTGTTAAGTTTCAAGTGAGCAGAAAACTTGTGTGCGCCTGGGGCTATCAGGGAGGGTGGTGATGGAGACAGTCTCTTTCTTCTCCTTGTGGTCGTGTGCCTTCCACGCTGTGATCCACGTGGTGAATGAGGTCCCAGTACTGGTTTGATGGGAAAGTAAGCCTCATTCACCAGTAGCAAGTTATAATCAGTCCTTGTCCTTTTTCCATTTATGGAGGGTGTTCATACACTTTAGGTTCTCACAGCATCCTTGAGTTTAGTGACTTTTGTTTCTGCAGCACATTTTGTAGAAGAAGATGAGACTTTAGAAGGTCAGAAAGCTGCTTATCCTGGGGGCTTCACTGTGCCATTTCTATTCTTCCAAATTTGCTTCCCTGTAGGGAAGCTCCGGCTTCATTTGCAGAAAAGTACTGCTGTGTGTCCTAGGATGATGCCTGAGGGGTTTAGTGGGTAACAAACTCTGTGAACTCTGCTTGCTGTGGCAGCATCGCTTGAGTTATAGGCAGTCTACGTAAGCCCCCCTCCCCGCCTCCCGCTGATCTGCTCACACCCACTCTGTGAGCCGTGCCCTCCTGACCCCAGTGTGGACTCGCTTCCCTCCTTTACTCTCTGTTGTCCTGAGATGGCTTCCTTTTCCTTCTCATCCTTAGTACTTGCATGCAGGTTAATTTTCCATATTGTCTGTCTTCCACCATGGAAAGAAACACTAGGGGCTTTGTTTCCTCATCACTGAATTCACTGTGCCCAGAACAATGCCTGGTGTATAATCGATCCTCAATAAATACCTACCTGTTATCATGGTCAAATTCATAAATGCAGTGAAAAACTATCGAATCAAAACAAATGAGATTTTTTTAAAATATTCAACATTACAACTCACTCATTATGAAATATACTCATTGCTGTTCATAAAATACTTCTATGTAGAACTAAGGCTAAGAGATTAGGATGGCAGGAGAACACATTTTAAATCTTTTTCTTTTTTCCCCCTTCTGTCTCCATGCAGGATTTACAGCTTCTGGAGGATGGAGATCTAACTATGATAGGAGACCGGGGAACCACACTGAGTGGAGGGCAGAAAGCCCGGGTCAACCTTGCAAGGTAAATGGGGTTTCAGTTTCCACGCTGCCCCTCCTGCTCCACGTCTCCTAGTGGACGTGAGCACGCAGACCCCACTCACCGGGTGGGTCTGTGTGAAGCGGGATCTTGGTCCCTTCTCTGGGCTCCTGGAACGAACATGGAGTTGTTGGACACCATTGTGATGCAGAGATGGGACCCAGGGAGTGTGAAGTGTTTTCTCCTGACGTCTCTCTACGTTTTCTAGAGCCGTGTATCAGGATGCAGACATCTACCTCCTAGACGATCCGCTCAGCGCAGTGGACGCAGAAGTCAGCAGGCACTTGTTTGAACTGTGAGTTTGCTCCTATTTCTTATTACTTGTGCTTTCCAAGAACCGATTCAAGATCAGGGAAAAGAGCTCAGGAAAGCCTTTGTGCTTCAAGAGACTCGGCTTGCTCTGTCCTAGTGTCCCTCTCTCCACTCCTTTCCCTCCACAGACGATCCATCATAGAGAAATTTTGCATCTTGATGAGGTCAGGACAGGAAAATACAGAAGGTGCTTCCACTGTGTGGAGGACAGTGGAGTCTGTCCTTAGGGAGTGAGGAATAGATGGCTGATTTCCTCCTGCTACTTGCAGTTGATAACCAGACACTGTGGATGGATCCAGACCCTGTAAATAAGAAGGAAGATGTACGGTTTTAAAATCAGAGACTGGGACTCAGTAACCTGGTACTTGGCTGCCAGTCCTTTTCCTTCATCATTTTCTTAAGACACGTTAGAAGTGATGTTTTCAGTATTGACATAGGGCTTCTGTGGAAAGACCTTGGTGTTGATGCTTATTATTCTGTAGATTCAGAAATTCTGAATAAGGTATAGAACCTGAAAATGATTTGTTCCACCTCAGAATATCTTCAGCCATTGCACATTGCTTCATGGATTCTCACTAGAGTTGATACTTAAACCCACAATGTATGGTTAACTTGATTGTGAAACTAGGTATCTAGAATCTGGCTGAACTCCTGACTCTCATGTTGTGTTTCTGGAATTTGTTATTCTTGTGTGTTGTTGGATTTGTTGCTCTTGTTTGGCCACCGAACCTCTGAAGTAGAATAACTCTGATGTTTCTCTATGTCTAATGTGTCCAAGTCATGCTGACGGAGGCCTCTGGTGGAGTTTAGACTGACCTCTTTGCAAGCCTCATACACTCACTTTTTCTGAAACAGTATCTGCATCTCCCCCACGGTTAGTTAGTTTCCTTGCTGCACCCTTGTTAATGCCCCGCTATATACACTGAGTTAAATGCCCCTACAGCTGTTACTGCACAAAACCTCTTAGTTTACAAGGAGGACAGTGAGCCAGGAGAGGGAAAGGACCCACACTGGGCAGAAAAAGGAGACTTGGATGCTCAGCTCTCGTCCCTGCCTCTGAGGAACCTGTCTCCTTGGCCTCCGATAGCATCCCCCTTTCTGTGTTCTCACGTGCTCTTTCCTCTGTTCACGTCCCCTGCCCTTCTGTGTGAGGCTCCTTTTCTTCTGGAGATACAAGTCAGATTGGATTAGACCTAGTGTCGTTAAGGGTAACAATTATGTCTTTTAAGGCCTTATCACCAAATTCTCAGGTGTCCGAATTTGAATTGGGGGGGAAATGATTGATTTACAGCAGAGCCACGACTGCAAAGTAGAGAGGCTTCAGCAGAGCCTGCAGTTGTGAGAGAGAGAGATGTGTGAGGAGCTCTGAGCTCTGGATACCAGGACCTGGGGTTCCACAGCCACTAGGCAGGATCATGGGGCGCGTTCCACCAAAGCCTGTGTGTAACTTGTGCTTAGTGTTGGGGTCATGAAAGAGCTCTGGAGACGGATGGTGGTGATGGTTACACAGCAGTGTGAATGGGCTTAATACCGCTGAGCTGTATGCTTAAACACAGGCGAAGTGGTAAATTTCATGTTATGTACCGATACGTTTTATTTACCACAGTAAAAAGGGACTTCCCTTGTAGCTCAGTCGGTAGAGAATCCACCTGCAATGCAGGAGGTTTGGGTTCGATCCCTGGCTTGGGAAGAGCCCCTGGAGAAGGAAATGTCACCCCACCCCAGTATTCTTGCCTGGAGAATCCCATGGACAGAGGAGCCTGGCGGGCTACAGTCCGTGGGGTTGCAAGAGTCAGACACGACTTAGCGACTAAACCACCACCATCACCATGATAAAAAGTGCAAAGAAGCATTAAGTTGCTGAGAACAGGAGAGCAGGGCATGTGGCATTGCTACCAGCTGCGTGGTCTCATCCAGCTTTCCCACCCTCTCCTGATTGTGACCTGATGAATTTTCCCACAGAGAAGTGCCTTGTCATGGGTTTGATGACAGGGTGCAGGTGCTGTAAGTTTAATTTCCCATTCCTCACTCCCGGAATCATTGACAGTTCAGCCTGTCCGTTCCTCTTATACTTATGACAGAAGTTCTCAAAAGTTCTCCCTCAAACAGAGCAGTGTTTTCATAGCTCTTGGGTTTAATGACCTTGGATGTACACTTGATAGAAGCAAGCTTGTTTGGATTGTCATTTGCTAATCAGAACCACATTCTCTGGGGAAACTTAGGGCAGGGAGCACGAATGCAATTTAGGAAATCACTCAGCAGCAACTGAGGATGTTCTCAACGAGTTAGAAAATTGGTTGGAACAATATGCTATGAGAGATGGTGGTCGTGTCAAAGCTTAGTAATGGGGAGTGTTTTCTATTAAAAGCGAGGGACTCACACTTCCACTTGCCATTAACAGTTTCCTCTAGTCTTGAATCTATATCCAAGGTGATTAAGGTGCATGAGTTTTACAACTTTACGCTGTGAACATAGTGGGTTCTATCAGCTACAGAAGGTGAGGGGCCTTAGATGAACTGATGCAGTCCTAGCTGTGTCCCACTGTGGATCCTGACGTTTCAGCCCCATCTCATCCTTCCTCCTGTGTCATCGAGTCTTCATGTCTGTCCTGATTGGATTCTCACGCTGCCGTCTACACAGCTCACCCTCCTGCGCCAGCCCTTCACAGACAACGCCCCCAACCCCAACCCGTTCAGGAAGCAGCTCCAAGTCCTCAGACAGAGAACAGGCTTCCTTGCCGCCTGCCCCCCTCAGCCTTTCCAGCTCGTCCCCGCACCCACTTGATGTCCAGCTGTGCTGACTCTGCGGGGTCCTTTCTCACCCCCGTCTGTGCATGCTGGTCCCTCTGTCCCAGAGCTGGGGAGCAGTGCTCAGGGCCCAGAAGGAAGGTGGAAGACGGCCCTGTGTTCCCTCCCGCTCCCCCAGGGCGTGCCCGTGCCCTGCCTTCCCACAGCCCTCAGTGGGTGCCCTTGACCGTTGATGAGTCCCCCCACCCTCCATAGCCGTGAATGCAGGAAGGCGCCTCAGCCCAGCGTGTTCAGTCCCAGGACCCCTGCACCTGCTGTGCCTTCTTCCGGGATGTTTCCCCAGAGAGTCTCAGGGCTCCCCTGTCTCCCCATCTAAGACAGTAGCCCCCTGCCTTGCTTTCTCTTCAGAGCACACGTCACAGCCCCCCAGTGTAGTTCCTACGCTCATTCAGTACCCCCTTGTATGCAGTGCAGAGAATTATTTGCTGTCTTGACCTTTGGGTGTATCCATGGCATTTGGGACAGTGCCTGGTACCTACAAACAGTGCCTGGTTTGTTGATTGAATGGATGAAGATAGGGACTCTTTTTTTGTTCATATTTTAGCTACTCTGCTACAGGATTTATCCCTTCTTAACACAGCTCTCATATAGGAATAATTTTAAAGAGTTCATCGCTGAGTCCATTTTTATGGCATGTCTTAGAAATCTTTACTCTTAAAAACTTGGAAGGTTATTTTTCTAGAGAGTCAGAATAAAAGTCTTATTTAGGAATACATTTCTAGCCATCAAAACTGACCACTTTATTGTGCTTATTTATATTACCTCATCTGTGACGGAATGTCAAGGAAGGAAACCTTTTAAAACTGTCGGTTAGCGTCACCTTGGACCTACCGGCCCATCTGCCTTCAGTGATTAATAGCAGGTACTTTTTGAATTTAGCAGAAAACTCCATTGAAAACTGAAAAGGTATATGCTTGGTCAAGATACTTAGTATGAAAGTTAAACCAAGACTTGTCAGAAGGGAAAAAGGAATCTTTCTGAGCTTTTAATGAAGCGATGGTTTGTGTGTCTACATCCCCGGTCTTCTGATCACAGACCCAGTGTCCAGAGTGTTCCCTTAGGACTTTTCTGTCTTGAGTCCAAAGCACATGACCGCTCGTGGTTAGGGAGGAGTGGGGAGGGGCTGACGTTTACTGAGTGGATGGGTGGTTTGACTTCTCAGAACATGTGATGGGTTGTCACTGGCATTATTTTGAGGTGAAGAAACTGAGGTTTAGGTGCTTGTCTGACGTCGTTGGGTTCGTGAGAGGGACTGAGCTGCAGTCTGCTGCCTCCAGACTCTCCATCTGACTCACTCACAGGCTGAGCTCTGGCCCAGGTTCCTGAGATTTGCTCTGCAAGGGCCTCGGGCTCCCAGAGTACCTGCCTGAAGTCCTGCCTGTGGTCACCGGGACCCTATAATTTTTCGTTTTCACATTGAGGGAGTTTTCAGTGCAAATGAAGGGAGATTTACTTCCTGAATGGTACTGGGAATGTTGTAGAGACTAATAATGGCCTCACTTGCATTCATTTTCCATCTAATTTTACTTACGAAGAAATACCTATGGAAGGGAGTATGGCTAGGGTTACTTAGAAGGTATGACATTTTTAGGGTGGTTAATATGTACATCATAAAGCAACATCTAAGAAACTAAGGAAAATGTATGTGTATTTATATGACATCAATCACTGTTCTCTCATTCTCAACATAACAATAAAATAATTAGTATTTTAATTCAGTCAGCTTTTGAAATGTCAGTATTGCTCCATTGTTTTTCATCATGAAATATGTAAATAATTGTTAAGATCAGTTTTGGGGAAAACAACTTAGCAGCTGATGCGTGTTTCGTTAGACTGGTTTTTAGAAATTTTTCTTTTTAGTGGAGCTTGATTCAGACTTGTTGCTGAATAATTTGAGGTTCTAGTTGAATTCATCAATTTGTAGTTTTATTCATTTTGGTATTTGAACTACAAATCTTTGCTGTCTTGTCTTTGTCTCATTATGTTTTCAAAATGTATGCTTGCAGTTTGGCTGACTTCCACTACTGTGTTTTTGCATGCTGTCTCTTTTCCGTTTGTAGGTGCATTTGTCAAGCCTTGCACGAGAAGATAAGAATCCTAGTGACTCATCAGTTGCAGTACCTAAAAGCTGCAAGTCAGATTCTGATATTAAAAGATGTAAGTAATTTCTAGAAGTCTCTGGAATTGCTGGCACTGCGGTATGTTGAAGGCCAGGCTTCCCTGTGGGTCAGTCTGCTTGGATTTATGGCAAAGCCCTCTTAGCCCTCAGTTTTTTGTCTCCTTCTTACTGCCCAGACCTTTTTCTGTGTCTGATACGTGTGGGAGCCTGTGCAGAGGGAGGACAAGGCCCTGCCTACATGGGGCTTGTTTTGAGAAGACAACCCCAGGCTTAGTATTGAGATGGCCAAAAAGTTTGATCAGTTTTAAGCAACAATAAAAGACTTATTTTTCATTGTCACCAAGGACTTCATTGAAGAATATATTCACTCACCAAGTGAACTTTTTGACCAACTCAGTACTGTCAGAACGCCCAGCTGTCTACTGGTGAGCACGCTGGATGAGTTGGGGGCCATCCTTAGAGTTGTTGTGATTCCTCCCTCACAGCAGAGAGGGGATGGCTGCCCCCTCGGAATTGTTAATACTTGGTTGTTGAGGACAGTTGCTGTCTTTGTGCCACTGGTGGTTTCGGTATGCATCTTCCTAAGTAGAAAGTTGTATGCAGCTTTCCTTCAACAAGGTAAATGCACTTTGTCTCCCAGGTGAGGACAAGAGATGCAGTATCTCCTGAGTCAGTTCCTTGGTCTGCAGTATCAAATGGTAGCTAAAGGCTTCACTGGATTTCTCCCAGAGAGGGGGGTCCTCGCCAGGATGCTGGGCCAGCTGACTTGCCTTAACCAGAGCTGCCCTCCTTTGCTTCATTTTGCATCATGGGATTTTTGCAAATATTTTGTTCACCGCTGAGTCTTGTTTCACATGGTGAAAGAATAGACATGTTCTGCACCTTATTTTATGTAACTTTGTAAGGGAGGGACACTGCAATGATGTGTCACACGGTGTCCAACCAACGAAGACGAGCCGACTGGCTGTAGCTTAAGCAGCTGCCTAATTTGGGGAAGACCGGCCACTTGTGATGGGTTGTACCTATGTTATCCTCAGATTTAAGTGCTTTGGTTCTGGCTTAGGATTTTGATTGTGGCATACCAAGGCATTAAAGCATCCCAGTCTTAATGACCTGCTTGCTTAGGTGGTTTTCCCTGGGGAAATACTGAATTTTCAACCGAGAACTTCCTGAATTTGTGGGGAGGTGTTAAAGACCATGAAGACACATCCCTTGGGCTCTCTGTTCAGGGTCAGTTTCTTCACTCCCTGTCCTAGTCAGACGTGTGGTCCTGAGGCGGTGGTCAGCAAAGACTTGTCTGTTGACCCTTATACACAGGTGTGCTCTTGCCCACCTCTGTGTCAACAATTTTCTTTCCCAGAATATCCTCCCCAGTGGACGTTTTAAAAATTTCTGCTTGTCTCCTGAGGCTTCTCTAACTTTCCATGTTGTCTTAAGAGACTGTGCTGATCTTCCCACCACACTCTGTATTTCTTGCTTTCCCAAGTGCCCAACACATTTCTTCCACGTCCCAAAACCTTACACAAGGTTCGGCAGAGAACACAATGCTTACTTCTGTTCTAGTTGAACTGAACTAGATTTGTCCACCAGAAATTCAGACCTCAGGATCATTTTCTTACAAACATCATAATTTAATATCAGTTTACTTCTCTTGATTAGTATTTACCATTAGCTGCCTAGGTGGCGCTATTCATAAAGAACCTCCCTGCCAATGCAGGAGACATAAAGAGATGCAGGTTTAATTCCTGGGTGGGAAAGATCGCCTGGAGGAAGAAACGGCAACCCACTCCAGTATTCTTGCCTGGAGAATCGCATGGACAGAGGACCCTGGCAGGCTATACAGTTCATAGGGTAGTAAAGAGTTGGACACGATTAAAGTGCTTTAGCATGCATAACATGCATGTATGCATGGTTGCTTAGTATTATCTAATGAAAATCCATTCCTCTCAAAATTTTTTTCCTTCATTTGTTTGAAATGAAAGATGAATATTTTTAATGATAGAAGGTACAATTCACAAAGAAGGTAGATATCATAAATGATTAGACATCTTAACAACAAACTCTCAAATTCTTTATTGCTGTTTTAGGGCGAAATGGTGCAAAAGGGGACTTACACTGAGTTCCTGAAATCCGGAGTAGATTTTGGTTCCCTTTTAAAGAAGGAGAATGAGGAGGCTGAACCATCTCCGGTTCCAGGATCCCCCACCCTGAGGAATCGCACCTTTTCCGAGTCTTCAGTTTGGTCTCAACAGTCTTCCAGACCCTCCTTGAAAGAGGCCACTCCAGAGGGCCAAGACGTGAGTTTCTCATCCTGCAGCACTCCCGAGTCTGTCGCTCTTGGTGGCCTCATGGACCTTCAGTCTGCTCTGTTTATGACATCTTTTTGTTCCAAAGAAGAAACCAAGTTTCCAAGGCCTTGTTCCATGGAATTGGTAGAATTAAACAGCATACAGGGAGCAAGCCTGATTCGGCTTCTCCTTTCGGTGTAGGATGGAGAATATTATGGAGACAAGTCGTGGTTGTACTGCTGTGACTTCCATGATGTGTGTGGTATTGACAGTGGAAGTCTTGATGTTACCGTAGTTAATTGTGTGTGCTCTGGTGGACCCCGGCTTCCCTTATCATTCAGATGGTTAATTTGAAGAATCCCTTATTCCTAGCCTGCTATGACTTCCATTAAATCAGCTGCTTTTGCTTTATGGTGGTATATTCTGACATTGCAGATGACTGATGGGATTGTTTTGCTTCATCATCAGGTGGTCTGTGACAGGACACCTCTGTCACAAAGGTGCAAAGCACCCGACACACAGCAGACACTTTGGAATTTGTTTCCATCTTCCTTTCTTATTTTCCAAGATGTAGACCATATACAGTAGGCAGCATAAAGACTTGGAAACCCTTGGCCCATGTGACTGTGTAATATATTTGAAATCCTACAGACAGAAACGGACAAATGCACTAGGTCACCTTTAAAATCATCCAGCAGTTTTCTCAGCATCTAGACTCTCACTGTCCACACCCGGATTCTGGATGATTCTGACGAGTGTTCAGATTAGTCCCTCACATTCCACACTCAGGAAGCACTCTGTTGTCATTGAGGGGCACAAATAAATTACATGGGTACTTTGGTTGTATGTCATTTCGTGTATTATTTTGGAGAAGGCACCTGCATTTATACTTTAATCTGGTATTTTGTATGTGTGTGCTGTTAATCATGTGATTTTTTTTAAGCAAAGGCACCTGAAAACGAGTGACATTTTGCAGATGACATTTCCTTATTTCTGATAGATTTCTAGAATTGGCATGGCTGGGTAAATGCATGCATGGTTTGGCTCAGTGTTTCCACACTCTTCTCTCCCTGTAGGATCTTGCCCTCCTACCAGCATATGAGTTGTGTCTATTTCACTGCAGCTTTGCAGTGGAGGTTATTGTTGATTTAGGGTTCATTATTTAAATTTTTGTCTCTCTCTCCCTTTTCTTCCAAGACCGAGAATATACAGGTTACCCTAACTGAGGAGACCCGTTCGGAAGGAAAAGTTGGTTTTAAGGCTTATAAGAATTACTTCACAGCTGGTGCTCACTGGTTTATCATCATTTTCCTCATTCTAGTAAATCTTGCAGCTCAGGTAAGAAAGGATTTTTATTTTTATTTTTTCAATGGAAAAACCCCTCTTGTTTATTTGATTAAACAAAAATAAGTGGCAAAGGAACAATTTTTATTTTGATTTGTGACCTAAGGTTGATACTTTTAATACTGTTTATACTGTGTTTACTTTACTGTATTATTTTTATTTCTTAATATGTGAATTAAGAGATTTATTTTAAATAACTGGGTCTTGAGGTTGTGGGACCTGTCTGAGTGAATCTGAAATCAGAAAGGCAGGCTTGCAGGCTGGAACCTCAAGCAGGAGCTGACCCTGCTGTCTTGAGGCAGAATTTCTTCCTCCTCCAGGAAGCCTCAGGTTTTGCTCTTAAGAACTCCGTCCGACTGGACGAAGCCACCGCAGTGTTGAGGGGGATCTCCTGTCAGCTCTGAAGATAGGTGTGAAGCACACCCACAACATACCTTCACAGCAGCATCTGAACTAGTGTTTTGTTGAGTCAGTGGAGACTGGTCTGGCCAAACCGGCACAGACAACTGGCCATCACAGTACCTATCAAGCTTTTATCCTTTGAAAAATCCTGACATTTATATAAATACTGTGTTTTGCAGTCCACTTGGATTTGCACTGCTTTATGTGCATAGCAAAATAAATAAAGCTTGGTGGTGGTGTGTGTACATGACAGAGAGATTCTAGAAATAAACAGTGTCTTTTAGAGATACTAAAATGTAGCATGCCCTCCTCTGACCTGTGGTCATCTGGGGTGTGGGACTTGGCACAGACCTGAGCTGAAAGGACCATCTCCGTTCTGGAGCCTTTCCATCCCCCATCCTAGTGAGCGGGGTGTGAGGACTCAGTAATGCCAGTGTGTGAGTGACTGTTGTTTCCTGCTCCAGGTTGCCTACATCCTGCAGGATTGGTGGCTTTCATACTGGTGAGTGATTCCTGGTCTGACCCGAAGTGCTGGGAAATCTACATGAATCTCACTTTTCCACAGCATCAGCAGGGGAGAGGGGGCTTCTTCAGCCTCCTCTTCTGACCCTCATGTAGTTTCCCTGAAGAAAATGTAAAGATCCTGCTGGTGGCATGTGACCCTCCTATGATGCTTAGCAGCTTCTTCACAGACAGTTTAGAGAGCTGAAAGTCGTGATTTGAATTGAAATTTTTTTTTAAGGTAGAGAAACACAGGGCCCTGTGAGCTGGGAAACATTTTGCAGCATAAATCATGTCTCCTAAGTCCAGGATAATTTAATTTTTTTATATTTACCTAATTGTATCTATCATGTAATCTTTTTTTCTTCCCTGTTCCATAGGGCCAATCAACAGAGTGCCCTGAATGTCACTGTTAATGGACAAGGAAATGTAACCGAGAAGCTCGATCTGAACTGGTACTTAGGAATTTACTCAGGTAAAGTTGAGTCATCTGGTCTATTATCCGAGAGCCCGAGTCGCTTACAATGAGCCCATGTGAGCAACTAAGGCTTCCAGGAGTAATTCGGTAATGTCTTAACAGATTAAGTTTCTGAGCCAGCTGCGTTTCTTCTGTGAATTAATTAGAATAATTATTTTAAAAATCTGCTAGAAGAAAAGAGGTTGAATGAAGACTCTTAATTTGCTCTGTACTGGATTTTGGAAGTTAAACCAGCATTGCATATTGAGAAAATCAGCCACTGGAAATATGTGACTATTGTCTATTCTAATAGGTTGCTTTTGCTAAATCTTATATCATTTTATGGATGTGTGAGGGGATTAGAAACGGATCCCCACCTTATAGTTCAGATTGTTCCAATTCTTTCTGAATGAAACTTGGCTTTTATTGACCTTGGTTGAAATCCTCTGGCAGCCAGGGTCCCAAATAAAAGAATTACTGCTTCACAGGTATGCAAACTCTCCTTTGCACACTGCTCATCTCTTGGGCTTTCCTAATTACTTAAGGAAGAAGCTAAGCGGGAGAAATCCAGTGTGTGGGCATTAGGGTTCCTTCTTCTTTCCTGAGATCACAGTGTTATTATGTCCATAACGGTGTGATTAATTTAATATCTGGTTTGCCTACTAATATCAGCACAGTGCTTTGTTTTCACACCAGTGCCTAGAATATATGTGGCATTACATACTTTTAAAAGGAAATCCTCATATAGAATTTTAAATATTCACACAGGAAATATATACAAGCTTTCTGCAAAGAGAGGGTGAGTTATCTTTGTAAGAACCCACTCATTGAAATTTCCTATGTATTTTGTTGATCTCTTGCTAGGAACTCTAAATCCATTAACTATTTACCTTATGAATTGGGGGACCATGGCGGCTTAAAGGAAGAAGGAGGGGTTTATGTTATATATTCATATAGGATGGTGGGCTAAGGCAAATGCTTGTTGATGGAACCCAGGAATTTGAATAGCTTTCAGAATTTAAATACTGAAATTTAAATTTCGAAATTTAAGTGTCCATCAGAAAGGAATAAAGTACTTAATGGAATATTTATTACAAAAGTTATCCCCACTCTGTTTAGCATTGTGAATTCAAAAGATGTTGGGAAGGTATTTTAATTTTTATATGCATAGTGGTACTTGGTTCTGTCATTAACAAAATGTAATTTAAATGCTGATGTTCATTTATATTTATAATTTGTATTTTCCTACAGTTCAGTTAGATATTTTGCTTGCAAATTTATGTGGTATTTTTATACTCTTTAAAGCTACTTGGGTTTGTCTATAAGGGCATAATAGTAAATCATTTCTTGTGTTTCCTGTTCATTAACATGCCGATACCAAAGCCTTTCACCATTGTAGATTATGAGATGTTGTAATTATTAAGAATTGAAATGTGAAGAAGAAAAGACCAACAACTTTAAAAAATTCTTCTGCGTTTTATTGAAACTTACCACTGAATTAGGAAATACTGGAATGAAATTTTATTTTACACTTCATTTCTTTTCCCCTCGTGAAGTTTATATTTAATGAGAGGAAAAGAGTGGGTTTTGTTTTCTTCTTTTTAAAATGTATGTTGTAAATGAGTTAAACTCTTCTAGAATCCAGATACTTGATGGGGTAAGGATATAATATCTTTATAAGCTGCTCGGCATGGCTTAGCATTCTTGAATCAAAGGCAGAGATCTTGGGCTTAATGATGGTTCTCTATTTCAGGGTTAACTGCATCTACTGTCCTGTTTGGCATCGCCAGATCTCTGTTGGTGTTCTTTGTCCTTGTTAGTTCTTCACAAACTTTGCACAACCAGATGTTCGAGTCCATTTTGAGAGCTCCAGTATTGTTCTTCGATAGAAATCCAATAGGTAGGTCAGACACCAGATTTTTCAGTAAGTATGTCTTGTTAACATTACTTAATTAATGCCTGATTACTTTTTTTAATTTTTATTTTTTTAACACCAAAAGCATTTTGTATTGGGATATAGCCAATTAACAATGTTGTGATAATTTCAGGTGAACAGTGAAGGAACTCGTAAATATGTCTTGTTATCGTACTTAATGCCTGATTACTTTTTTTAATTTTATTTTTTTTTAACACCAAAAACATTTTGTATTGGAATATAGCCAATTAACAATGTGTGATGATTTCAAGTGAACAGTGAAGGAATTCAGCCACACGTATACATGTATCAATTCCCTGCCAATTCCTGATTACTTTTGATATTTGAATTGCTTGGAAGAAAATCTCTGTGCATCTCAATCCATTTTGTACAAAAAACTTTACTGATATTTTTCTTCAGGGTATATCTGAATATATGGGCATATAAACTTTTATTTTAATTTTATATGAGTGTGGAAATATAAATGTATGCTCACTTTGCAGAATGATTTAAGAGCTGATTTGTGTGGCAAGTGAAACTCTCTACATTTAATGCAAACACGTTTACATATTTTGTGCTTGTTGGTAAAACATTCGCTGTGTTACATACTTTAGGTAGGGGTCTGCTTGAACCTTGTTACACTGAATCTCCACTCAAGACAAGCTATGTGGTATTTTCTTTCATTGCCCATGCATGTGTAGGATCATGGAACTTTGGCTTGTGCCCTGAGTATGAGATTTACCTAAAATGGTAATGGATAAGTAAAATCCAAGATTAATGTAAATATCCTCTTCAACTAAAATAACTGTATGGCTTATAGTGGAGTTTTGGTAACATATAAGAGGCTTTGTGGTACATACATAGCAGGTGGATGCTCAGTACTAAGTTTCTCAGTATGGGCGTCCTGGGAGATTTCCCAGTGTTTGCTTATTCCACCTTGGGGCCTTCAACCTGTCTTGCTTCAGAACGTAGCCTCCTGAGCTATGTTTCCATGAAGAGGTAGTTCATCAATGGATGTGTCCACTCTATCTAGTTGACTAGACTTGTGCTGAGGCCTGGGGTGACTTTGTTTTTGCAGGTGATGGTTGACAGGACCTGTTGAGGCAGGGAGGTGGGCTGCAGAGAGGACAGAAGTAGCCTTGGCCTGGCCATCAACCAGCCATATGACCAAGGCCAGAGCAAGGTCGAGCTATTGAGCAGGCAGATCTCAAGGCAGGATGTTGTCTGTCTTGGTTTTCAAGGGTGGCCTCTGGAGCCAACTGCCTGGGTTCAGTCCTGGTGCTAGTTACTAATGGTCAGATTTTAATTAATACTTATGTGTTGGTTACTCTGCGTCTCAGTTTTATCTGGAAAGTGGGGTGCTGTTCCCACACTTGCCAGAATGTTGATACTGTTAGAATTAAGCAGGTGAGTGCATTCATAGCGTTTAGATCAAAGTCAGGGCCTCATGCTTCTTCGAGTCAGTGACCACATGCTACGTGGACAGTTTGTCTCCTGTGAAATGGGAATAACTGCTCCCCTTCCTGTGTCACGGTTGTGAGGATTAAATGAGGCTGTTCCGTGCAGCATCTTGTGTAGATTTATCCAGCACATGTTTCCCACACAGATCTCATTTATTATAAAGCTGTGGAGACAAAGGAGTTGGAGGAGTCCATGCTGTTATGGTTTTGGTGCTGCTCCGAGACTTCTCAGTTAATGTGAAAATTGCAGTCATAACCTTGGAGGCATCAGCAGCACGTGTAGGCTTCTCCAGATGCTGGTTAATTATTCAAGGACTTGGGCCCAAGCGTAAATCCTCAAAGTCACTCATCTTACTGCAGCTGGCACACTAGGGGGTACCTTGTCTCTCTGTCCTGAGACTATTACAGGACCTGATGCCTTCAAGAAAATAGAAGCCCAGATAGTACTGCAAAGACAGGCCTGCCTTGCCCAAAAGGTTTAGGAGCCAAGCTTTATTTATCTCCTCTTCTGTCAGGAGAGTAAAACTTTTCTTTAATGAAAAATTTTAAAGTGATAAATTTTAAATTTCTGTTTCAATAAAAATTTTTTGTACTTTTTATAACTTGTTTTATCTTGTTCTTCTTTGGAAAAACAAGTGATGTATAAGAATTATGCCTTAGAGTTGAGATTATTGATTATGTGTACCCTAATAGTTAAAATAGTTTTTTTAAAAATCCCCTTCTACAGCAGAGAGACCAACTGGCTCAACTTTTGGCTTCTGTTTTGACTTTTTTTCTTGGCATGTGGGATCTTGGCTCCCTGATCAGGGATCAAACCCACAACCCCTGTGTTGGAAGACAAATTTTCAACCCCTGGACTGCCAGGAAGTCCCTCAACTTGTAAGTTACCTTAAATATCTGGGTTTAATTCAATAAAGTTCCCAGCATAAAACAGTAGGTGATTTGATTTCCAGAGTTTGTTTCCCATATATAATGTAGTGATCGTGAAGTGTGTCTCTCTCCAGGATATCCTAGGGGGTCAGTACATTTCCTGTGATTTCAGAATCCTAACAGCCTCCCAGCGTTGGAAAAGTGATGAAAGGAAGGACTTTGGGCTTGGGATGGTGAAGTTGGAAACTCAGACAGAGGCGCGTCGGGTCTGTGCCTTCCCCAGTCCTACTGGGTTTGCACTCATCTCGCCAGACTCCCCTTGTTTCTACTTGTCTCCAAGCCCTCTTGTGCCAGTAGGTTCTCAATCACCCTGAACTGGATGGTCACAATGCCTTTTACATTCATTCATTGGTGGGCCCACTCCAAATGTTCTGTTTCCATTCTGATGCTCCATCCCAGATCTTCATGAATTTTGTTAGGCACTGGGGGACTCTGCATTGGTTGTGCTAAGAACCAGGGTTCCATGGGAAGTTACTGAAAACACCAGTTGCTCTACCAAAGTCGCAAATTCACTTACTTGCATTGTATTTATCACATCCTATGAAGGAAGGCAGCGTCAGCCTAGAAAGTGCAGGGTTTCTTTGCCAACAGTTTTAACATTCCAGCAGTGCTCCTGTGCCTCCTCTCTATTTTGAGCCTCTGTTTGGATGCACAGGCTTTACTTTGTTCATATAATGTGATGCTTCATTGCTTACTGGTGTTTTATATTGTGTGTTGCCTTAGAATGGCAAAACTAGGTTTCATTTTCTCCTTTTCTCTTCCTTTTACCTCCCGTTATCTCATCCATCTCTTTGTTTCACTCTTTTCCTTTGACATATTTTGATAATTGTGTGTGAGTGCTAAGTTGCTCAGTCCTCTCCGACTCTGTGCAACCCTATGAACTGTAACCCACCAGGCTCCCCTGTCCATGGGATTCTCCAGGCAGGAATACTGGAATTGGTTGTTATGCTCTTCTCTAGGGGATCCCCCTGATCCAGAGATTGAACCCACTTCTCCTGAGTCTTCTGGTACCACTTGGGATGCCCCTTGGTAATGGTATTGTGTTGACTTATTTAATTCTTAAATTTAAAAAAAAACCCTAATTTTATTTATTTAGTTATTTTTGGCTGTGCTGGGTCTTTGTTACTGCTTGTGGGCTTTCTCTAGTTATGGCTTGTGGGGGCTACTCTGCCTTATGTTGCACAGGCTTCTTTTTGCAGTGGCTTCTCTTGTTTTGGAGCACAGACTATTAAGCCTGGGCTCTGGAGTCGCAGCCCACGGCTTGGTTGCTCCGAGGCATGTGGGATCTTCCCGGACCAGGTATCATACCAGTGTCCCCTGCATTGCAAGGCGGATTGTTAACCTCTGGACCACCAGGGAAGCCTCATTAAGTTTTTATTGAGGTCGTATTTTTAATGAATGGATTATATTTATTTATTTTTAATGTGTACTTATTTATAAATATTTTTTTGCTGCACCACGTGGCATTTGGGATCTTAGTTCCCTGATCAGGCTTCCGAGCCACGCCCTCCCTGCACTGGAAGGAGGATTCTTAACCATTTGACCACCAGGGATGTCCCACTTCCTGTGTGTGTTTATCAAAGAGCTACAAGTTTTCAGGAGCCAGAGCAGACATTTCTTGTATGTTTTGATTGAAGCTGGGTTTGCAGTTGCCCTTCTGGGCATGTGGGCCGCGTTCCTGTGCTGTTGGTCATGTCCACATCTTCCTAGCCAACCTTTGCTTTCTGTCTCTGAAGTCGACTTTCACTTGCATCAGATCTTCATACTCAGGTCACACAAATCACAAGTCAACAGTAAGTCATTTAGAAATTCAGAGATGATTTCTGGTAAAAAAAAAAAACCCCAGATTTTGTTTCCCTTGTGCAGACGAAATTTGTTTTACTTTCTGCATCTGGCACAAGAGGGCAGCATGATCTACATTATTTTAGGGATATAATGTAAGGGGCACCTTACTGCAAAATCTGGTTGTTTTTATACTAAAGCTTTCTTGGAAATTCTATTTTTATGGCCTGAGGCTCTGTATTCTGTAGTGTCACAGTTTTTAAAAGCATTGTTGAAGTTCATTATGTCTGAAACATTAAACTCTTTTGCTGTCCTGAAATAACTAGCAATTCAAAGATGGATTTCTTAATTTATATGGTTTACCCTAGTAACTGAAATAGGCCACTGCTGACATGTTTACTGGATTTTATTTTCATTCCTAAAGAGTGGGATATGGTCAGCTGTAGGACCCGAGTCAAACATGAGCTTTGGAAGATACTATGACCAAGCACTTTGCATCCACGCAGTCAGAGTTAGCAGAAACATTTTATCAAGTGTCTAAAATTTCACCCTTTGATTTGGAGGCAAGATGAGAAGATAGTTGTCCTGTTTGTTCCTGCCTAGTTGTTATGGCAAAACACTTGTCTGAGAGCTTTGCGTGTAATGGATTCCAGATAAATATTTGTTGATCTCCTTTCAGTTGGCTAATTTGGCTTTAAGACATTGAGCCACCGGTGTCAGTAGATGTTGTGTATCTTCTCTGAGGAAAAGGCAAAGTCAGTTGGGTTGTAGCTGGTATGTTTGTTTCATACGACTGATTTTTGTGCTTTGTGTGTGTGTGTGTTCACTTATGTATTCAGTGTTTAAAAAGTACAAATTTATATCCTTTTTTTTAAACAGATCAAGTTACGTTAGAGCTAATGTACTGTAAAAAATTTACTAATTTCTTTTGTTATTTTTATTCTTCTGGTAGTACTACAGTTTAAGAGAAGACATATTCTTTGATCTTCCATAATGAAAAATCTGGAATTGCCCTAAGTATTAATATTTCCTACTTGACTGCACGGGAGATGAGGCTCTGTAAATTTCACCCATGTTAAGTACTGAGAACGAGGATGCGTGTCCTGTAGGAACTGAGTTTGGGGCAAGGAGGAGGCGGGTGATCAAGGTTTGAACGATTGCTATTTCTTAAATCTGGAAAGGGACTCTTTAGCCTCCACTTTCAAGTTGCTGATGAACTCGTGAAGTAGTAGAAAGTAAATTGAAAGCAACGTGCTGAGCTTTTTGTACTATTCAGAATAACCATCTTGCTATAGTATTTATAAACTCAGCTGTCAACGGACTGCTGCCTTGCTAGGAAAAAGAGTCATTGGTGGAAAAGAAGAATAATTGTAGGGATCCATGTCTGTTTATTCAGTGCAAATGACCACTGAGGTTTGTGCTAAATGCATATTCTTAACAAGGATAATATTTCAGCACTGTCAAAATTACCTTGACGATAATAGGCCTGTTAAATTATAGCTCTATAAGTTAGGCGGTAAGATGGCTCTGCTTAGCGCACATTAATCTATGCCTGTTCGCACAAGTGATTCTGCTGAGCAGGTAGCTTGTTAGAACAAGAAATACTGGTCTGAAAACCTCTGATTTATGGTAGGTGTTGTTTTGACACAACATCATTCAGACGATTTACAAGGCAGGGCTTCGTGTTAAAATATTTCACCAATGTCATCATTTGTCACGACATAAATATTCAGTAGTGATGCTGGAAAATTGGTAATACACCCATTCATGCCAAATCGCTCGCTATGTTTCCTTTCACATGAGATCTGTTGTGGATATGGTTTAAAGAAACTACGAGTATTCTTCCTTGAGAGCAGAGGAGCTGTAAGCAATTGAGACTAACAACTTTCCTGACAGCTTTCATGGATTCAGTCTTGCCTAGGTTGCTTTGAATTCTGGCTTCAGTCCTTCAGCTCCCCTCTCCCCCTCTTTTTCTTTCCTTTCTTTGCTTAATGCACATTGTAAAGAACATATTTCTATGTACATTAGTTACAGAGGCTTTTTGTCTTCAAAGGAAGAGGTTAGTCATCATCTGAAAAGCTTTGTTGCAAAACAAAAACACACATTTCCCCTTTGATTTTTCCTTGTTATTTTTTAACAAATGCAAGTGACTATAAAGGGAATAACACAAAAGATCGCATCAATCATAGTGAATCTCAAGGGCCACATAAATATTATTTTTTCAGGTTTGAATGAAATAGCTAATAGTCTGAAGTAGGTGTGGTAATTAAATCCTGTTGGCTTGTGACATATTAAAAATATGTTTTTCACATAACAATGGCTATATGTACTTAAATTCTTATCAGAGTGATATTAAGTCATATTTTATGGGAGTTGCTGTGTTACTGCTAACAGTATCTAAAAGCCTTTGTTAGGAGTTTAAATAGTTACATAGTTACATATATTTGATTGCTATTGTTATTTTGTCAGTAATCTTTATAAAGGTGATTGTTAGGGTGCTTGTCTACTCCGGTAAATATTGCACCATTTTGGTGTACATTTTTAATGTGCTAGTGTTCTGGTTACTCATTCATTTTTTTTTGTTTGTAATAATCATACATGGAAATATTGATAACTTAGTAACAGAGAAAGCACTGTGGTTGTCCAATAAAATGTTAAAAAAAAATTAGATTTGAGAAGCTCCTCCCATGTTCAGAGTGCAAGTCCTAATTGTTGTTGTTTATTCACTAAGTGCTGCCTGACTCTTTGCACCCATGGACTGTAGCCCTCTGTCCATGGAATTCTCCAGGCAAGATGACTGGAGTGTGGAGCCATTTCCTCCTCTAGGGGATCTTCCTGACCTAGGGATTGAACCCTCATCTCCTGCACTGCAGGCTGGTTTTTTTAAACACTGCACCACCTCAGGGAGCCGTAAGGATGACATTTTATTTGATTGCACTTATATTTCCTAATGTTATAGTATACATACATTGTATATATACATACGTACTTCATTTTAATATCTGTATTGTCTCAGCCTTCAGCTAAATCAGAGCCAAGCAATTCGTGGCCCAGGACTTAACTGTTATATTCCGGTTTCTGGCATAAGTGTTCTCAGTCATTTGCCATTACCTTATGGGATGTGTGAATTAATAGTATAGTTATCCCTTGGCATCTTTGGTGGTTGGTTCCATGACCCCTGTGGATACCAAAGTCTGAAAATGTCCAGTGTCCCTATGCGCATCCATCCTCCTGTATACTTCAAATCCCTTCTAGATTACTTATACTTTCATTTATATGACCAAATTCAAGTTTTCCTTTCAGGAATTTATTTTCCAAATATTTTTGACCAATGGTTGGTTGAATTCAAGAACCCATCGGTAGGAAGTATAATTCAAATAGTGCTATCTGTTGCCACCCCCACCACAACACACACATACACACACACACACACACACAATTACTTCAACCTTGTAGCTTTTTGTGAAGAATACCTCAAAGTAGCCTTATGACATAGTTCGTCTTCTTAGTACATCATTTCAAGAGAAATTGGCATAGTTCTTTGAGGTCAGAGTCAACATCAATCAACATTGAGGAGCATATCAATTTGTTGGATTGAAAATTCTGAGTGGTTCTGCTTTGGGACCCAAGTCCTTCCCCTCAAAGATTTAATATAAGGTTGATAGGTGGTACCCAAAGGCAAAGTTTGATTTTCATTTTCTGTTTTTGAAAAAATTTTATTTACTTATCTGTTTGTTTTTGGCCGTGCTGGGTCTTCAGTGCTGCACGGGCTTTTCTCTAGTCGAGGCTCACGGGCTTCTCACTGTGGTGGCTTCTCTTGTTGCAGAGCACAGACTGAGGGTGTATGGGCTCATGGCTGTGGCTCCCGGGCCGGAGAGCCCAAGCTCAGTGGTTGTGCCACACCCACCAGGTTGCTTGCTCTGACTTAGTTCCTCCCAGCCATGTGGGATCTTCCCAGATCAGGAATCTTACCTGTGTTTCCTGCACTGGCAGGTGGCTTCTTTACCATTCAGCCACTAGGGAATCCCTGATTTTCATTTTCTAACTGAAGATTTCATGTTCTGTTACCATTTCTTCCTACCCGTGCCGCCCCCCCCCCCCCGCTGCCACCCCCCGCCGGCGTTTAGTTTAAACATTATTATTATTTGCCATCAAGAAAATGGGAAAAAATCCAAATTTTAATAATATTGAGCCAGTGATGCTTATTTCACAGTTGTGTTTTCAATCTCGTTTTTATAATGCTTATCACAATTACAAGTAAAGTATTATTTAGGTAATTATGTATTGACTGTCTCTTATCTTAGCCTTGTGCTCTGTGCCCTCCTAGAGTATATGGTGTTTCTTTAAAAGCCTCGGCTTCCAGGATTGGGCAATTTTAGCTGCTTAGTAAGTATTTGTTGAGTGGATAGAAGAAAGGGGGTTCAGGGATGTGTTTGAATGTCTCCATGCTGTGATCTTGAACAACAACGGAACTTCACAGTCTTACAAGCGAATTAGAGCTATTTTTTCCTTCCTACTTGTTGTTTATATTAAATTGAACTTTTATGGTTTATTTTCAAAAGTTGAGTTTGTAATATATTTTTATATGGTGGACTTTGTTTCTGTTATTTGGTGGCATAAAGAATAAACCTTGTTTCTTTGGAAAGTGCAGTTCATGAAACCAGACTGTGCACGTTTCCAAGTTCTCCTAATGCCATTCAGTCATGGAAATGAAGCTATCCAACACGTAATATGTTTGGTGGTGCTTTAAAGACGAATCTTGACATTTATATGGGTTAAATATTTGATGCCTGGTAGTTTTTACCTTATAAATTACAGTCCCTTAAGAAGTAAAGAGGAATTCATCCACTGTAAAAAGAAATCAGTTGACATTATTAAACTGATATTAGACAGGAAGCTGAGATGTCATGATGTCCCAGTTCTGCTGGAAACAGTTTTGAAGGAGCTGAGCCAGTTACTTAGCTTTTCACTGGGGCTTTTTCACTCATCAGGCATTATTGCTCATTTACTGGTTATCAGTTGTAGTTCCAAACATTGGGAGAAACAGTCCAGTCTTCTAGGCCTTTTTCTCATTTAAATAATTGTTGACAGTGAATTGATGTTGGTTTTTTTTTTTTTTTAGCTCTAGTACCAATATTCTATTATTCCATATAGAAAAGATTCAGATTCAGAATTTAATCCATGTATAAACAAAACATTGATGCTTCCATGCACAGCTCTGTATATGATAATGACATAAGTGGTTGCCTTTGATTTCATAAAACTTCCAAATACTGTTTTCCTGGAACTTTAAACAAGCATTGTTTTCAAAATGAAATCGCACCATTTGGAATGTGAGGGAATTAGGAAATAAAAGTAAGTGATTCTTTATTTAAGGTGACTAACTTACTAACTCACAGCAGACTCAACCTGGCTTCTAAGGAGTCTCATTGACAATATGGAAATGATTCTTCAGGGACTGCTTGGGTGGTAGGCACATCTCTGAAAGTGTTTTAGGGAAAAAAGAGGGAAGCCGGCACTTCCAGTGTTACCCTTTACAATATGTACGCACAGCTCTCTTTGGGCTTTTTACAAGTGTGTTACAAATGCTTTGACAGTAGGCAGAACATAAGCAATGATGTCTTCTCCGTAAGTAATGGTATCATGAAATCAACTATGATCTGTTGAGTGTTCTTTTCATTCTCGGTAGACAGGATGATTCTGTTAAAAATTTCCCTCTCGTTTAGATAGAAAGTCTCTCTGACAAGCTTCAAAGTACACACTGAGTGGAAGTTTATTAAAATACTGCGGTTAAACAGAAAGCCATCATAAAATTAAGTTCTCTGTTCTGGAAATATTTTCCTTTCATTTTTGCAAGTGCATTTTAATAGATTGTATCACACAGGGAAATGTTTCAATCTCTTGAACACCTGGGAAGTCTATTTTAGACTTGTTTAAGAGCCTTTATCCCTGATGTTACTCCAAATACAGTCATGCTTCTGCTGGTGGGGAAGTCCTGCCTCCAGGTCTACTGTTGGGAGAGAGCAGCGCTACAGAGTGGCGTGTTGATAACACATCAGTGAAAACCAGAGTGTCTGCCCTGGGTGATTTTCAGCCTCAGTTCCTGGTTTGGGGATGTTTAAGTCAATAATTAGTTAAGGATTCCTCTCTGAACTTCAGGTAGATATTTCATTGAAGTGTTCTTTTGACTCAGTCCCTGATCTTGCTCTTTATTGTGTGAGGCATAGAATGAAAATGTATAGAGACTTTCAAGGGTGTGGTAAGAAAAACAGAGCGCCCATGTCTTTTGGTTCCATGCAAAGATATTTGAACAGTTCGTGTGGATTTGTACTTAAATACATTTTTGTACTTGAATAATTCCATCTGTCTAGGTCAGCAGAGCTGCATGGAGATGTGGTCAAGATTGTGGGTTAATTTTTTTATATTAGCTTCAAATATTTAAAAGTAGAATAAGAAGAACTGCTTTTCTATGTACTGCTTTTCTCTATGTAGTCGTTATTTTTAGAATTTTTTTCACTTTTTAGTTTGTCAGACTGATCTGGGCTCATAAAATTTATTTCCTATGGTGGAACTATAAATCTATTATTCTTCCTTTTTGGAGAATAAAGTGGCAATAACATCTTAAAATTAAATCTCATGCTAATATAAATCTTCACTCTGTTTTCCTTTTTGCTTAGTGTAAAAATGAAAAAGTTGTCAAATAAGGCTTAATAAGTTTCACCAATGGGTTATGCTGTAGACAGAACTATCTCTTATCGGTGCCAACTATTAAATGTTAGTCTTGACATAATCCTGTAAATAGAAGGAAAACAAACACATAATTCAAGATGATGAGTAATCAGTATTGCTAGAAAATTGTTCTTCCTTGACTTCAAGATTAAATAAATAGTTGTTGACACAAATAACTGTGGTAATAAAATGCAGCACCTATGTAATCCGGACAGTCAGTGGTTTATCAGGTAAGCTGCTGGTTTTTGGGTTTTTTTCTCTCAAATAAATTGTCAAATCTTTAGAGTAGGTGAGTAGATTTCACTCATACATTACGGAATTCTAAAATTTGAATGACGGTGGTTTAATACCCCTTGATATCTAATTTTCTAACCATTCAAATCTCCTTTACTGGTTAATCGCTTATACTCGCCTTCAAGTGTATCTTTTACTTCTTGTTATAACCAAGTTGCTAACTAACCTAAGGTTAGGGTTTGAAATTTTGGGTGACACAGTGAGTACCTTATAGGTTTTAGATAAACGTTGAGTATTCTTTTTTAAAAAAATATAGGTCATCTTTTCTCTCCCCCCTAATTCTTATGTCCATTTTTTATTTGATGTCAGATGAGAGAACTGTGTCATCAGTAGAAAATTTAAAGCTATTAATGGACGGTGAGTTTGGGATGTAGGTGGAGATGTTAGAACAGAGCTGGCAGAGAGATGTGCCAGTCGTTTCACTGGCACAATCAAATTCCTATGGATTGGGCCATAATTGTCTTAAGCAGCATTGACTCTGTGTGTGTGTGTGTGTGTGTGTGTGAGAGAGAGAGAGAGAGAGAGAGAAGGACTTCTTTGAGTTAGATTGTTACACCAGCATTACATCCATATTATTAGATTCTGTTAAAGAGACGTGAAATTTAAGATTTGAAAATTAATCCAATGAATAAAGTAATCTTGGGCATTACCAACACCACACTGAGTTGTTTTCTTTTATTTTCCAATAGTGGTTTTGACCACTGTAATTTGGGACCCAAAGTGCCCAGTGGTAAAGAGAACAGACTTTGGAATCAACTGATCTGAATGAATGTGAATCCAGCTTGACCAGAGACAGACCTTTGTCCAGTGATTTAATCTTTTTTATTATACACAGGGATGATTGTATAATAATAGTCACAAGGTTTTTTTATATGTGTGAGAATTAAGAGACTTAGTATATGTAGAGCATTCATTTCATAGGAATGAACCATAGGACTAAGTCATGCAAGTTTGTGATTTTTCTTTTTGTCTTTTTCTTCCCCCTACAAAATCCAAGGGAATTTAATTGTGATAAAATGGTGGGAAAGGATGTGTGTATCTTCCCAGATGCAAGGAAAAATATATAAATGATGAAACTAAGAACCTGCAAAATAGAATCAATAAATAGCATTTTTTTTTGTTTGTTTGCTTGTTTTGTTTTTATTTTCATAGGGCCTAAGTTTCTTTCCTGGGTTCATTTTAATTTGGTTTCATAGTGGGAGCTGAGTTTACATATAAATGCCAAACATCTGGATTTTTGTGTTTGTTTGAAAATGATATGGTTGAAGTTTATTACAGAAGTCTATTGTGTAATTAGAAATACAGTTTGAAATTTTATAAATTAAGTTCTGTTTTAATGGAACATTGTAGTTCTTCCAGGGAATAGCTATATTTCTTAGGAGCAGAAGGAACTTCTTTTTTTTTTTTTTTTTTTAAGAAAATGTAGTAACTGGTCAAAATGTATTCACCTTTTTCAAAAAGCATGAAAAATGACAAATTTCACATGTGAAAGTAAAAGTTGACCTAAGGCAGTTTTAGATTGTCAGGCCTTCAAATTTTATTCATGGGATGTGTTTAGGGACATTTCGTGGTTTGTTCACTCCAGCTAATTCCAGGCAGTCTTCCTGCATTTCTATCAGATGGACATTCTGATACTTCACAACTTCTTCTTGCACAAAACAATGATGAAAGTAGCTTGGGATGCAAATGAGAATCACCTGTTAGATCTTTAAACATGTAGATTGTATTTTTAATGCAGATAGTTCAGTTCAGTTCAGTTTAGTTGCTCAGTCGTGTCTGACTCTTTGCGACCCCATGAATCACTGCACGCCAGGTCTCCCTATCTATCACCAGCTCCCAGAGTTTACCCAGACTCATGTCCATGGAGTTGGTGATGCCATCCAGCCATCTCATTCTCTGTTGTCCCTGTCTCCTCCTGCCCCCAAATCCTTCCCAGCATCAGGGTCTTTTCTAATGAGTTGACTCTTTGCATGAGGTGGCCAAAGTATTGGAGTTTCAGCTTAAACATTAGTCCTTCCAATGAACACCCAGGACTGATCTCCTTTAGGATGGACAGGTTGGATCTCCTTGCAGTCCAAGGGACTCTCAAGAGTCTTCTCCAACACCACAGTTCAAAAGCATCAATTCTTTGGTGCTCAGCTTTCTTCACAGTCCAACTCTCACATCCATACATGACTACTGGAAAAACCATAGCCTTGACTAGACGGACCTTTGTTGACAAAGTAATATTTCTGCTTTTTAATATGCTATCCAGGTTGGTCATAACTTTCTTTCCAAGGAGTAAGCGTCTTTTAATTTCATTGCTGCAGTCACCATCTGCAGTGATTTTGGAGCCCCCCAAAATAAAGTCGGACACTGTTTCCCCATCTATTTCTCATGAAGTGATAATGCAGATAAAGGTATAACAAATGCAATAGAACAAACACAACTTTCTTATAAATGGGCTTCCCTTGTGGCTCAGCTGGTAAAGAATCAGCCTGCAATGTGGGAGACTTGGGTTCAATCCCTGGGTTGGGAAGATCCTCTGGAGAAGGGAAAGGCTACCCACTCCAGTCTTCTGGTCTGAAGAATTCCATGGTCTGTATAGCCCATGGTGTCACAAAGAGTAGGACACAACTGAGCGACTTTCACTTTCATTTCTTATAAACAGTTCCCAATTATTGTTAATAAACTAACCAGGTAAATACCACAAATTACTAACTGGATATAGTGGCGTTTAAGTAGTTAAGGAATAGCATAGTTTTGAGTGGAGAGGCCTTAGTGAAGACAGTGCACTTACTGGATTAAGGTAGCTGTGTTAGGCACAGAGCACCTACCTGTCCTGAGTCTTGGCACTCACCTTCAATCTCGTCTGAGAGGCTTTGCAGCTCTGAAATTCAACTGTTCTTTCATCCTGCAGAATTTGCTGAGAAATAATTTGATGAAAAAGAAAACCAAAAAATAGGTTGCAAGAAGTTCAGAGTCTTTGTGATACAACGTCTAATGTTTCAGAGATCTGCTGCATGGCAGAGTTTTCATCTGTTGGCGGGTATAATCTTGTTACCTATCGTATTGAACATCACCCTGGAGTATGATAAATTGGAACCATCGCTCTTTGTCTTGTCAATTCAAGGCGATGTTGTGAATTTATTTGAAAATTTAAACTTGTTAAAATACTGTACTTCCGTTGTTTCATTTTTAATAGCAACCAAACACAAGAAATCTCTTGCAGTCTCTTCTACTTCTAGAGCCATGGTTTTTACCTTCTTGCTGAATCCTCTAGTTACTGTTCCCATTGGTTTTTATGTAGAAACCATAGAACTCTGGTGCCTAGAGCCAGTTTGACCCAAAATGAAGGACCAGTTTGACCCAAATGATTAATCAGCATATAGTTATATAACTTAGCATTTTAAAAGCATCTTCATATGCCAGCATGCTGGAAATTTCATATGAAGTAACCAGATGATGTATTCTGAAATCTCCATGGGCATTTTCAAAAGATTCAGCACCCATACCTGCATATTATATTTTACACAATAATGGGAGCTCTTTGGTAGAGGTAAAATTATGTTTAGCACAGTATTTCCTATGAAATGAATATGGACGTTATCAGAAAAAGTTTAAAAAATTTGCACGATCTGGACAATCCACAGAAACAGGTATTTCAGTGTGTGTGAAAAATGGATATGTGTCTCTGAATGTGTGTGTGTGTGTGTGTGTGTTTGTGTGTGTATTCCTTTGACCTTCATCTTCCTCATTTTGTTTATCTATGTTTTGCATGGGCTTCTTGCTTTGGTCAGTTTTCAAAAGGATTTAGCCTTTGAATATGAATTAGGCCCAGCATCGGGATGGGAGGTAGATGTTTCATCTTCAAGGAAGATTACTATTTCTCAAAACTAGATGATCATTTTTTTGCCTGTTCTCTTGGCCCTAATTTTTAAGACTAGTGCCTTGTCATAACTTTTAAAAAAGTTTTATTTGTGGTACAACATGGTATAAGTTTGACGTTTTGATTTGATTGATGCATTGATTTGATACATTTATATTGCTGTATGATTCCTCTGATTGTATTAGGTAACTAACACCTATGGCATCACATAATTATTCTCATGTTGGGAATGAGTAAGATCTAGTCTCAGCAGATTTAGTGTTTATAGTACAGTTTTGTTGTCTCTCATCACTGTAATGTATATTAGGTCTCCAGGGCTTATTTATCGACCAATTGCAAATATAGACCTTTAGACATGTCATTTTACGGTCTGGTTTTAAGAATTATAGATTCCACATAGAAGAGCTGTCACACAGTGTTTGCTTTTCCATGTCTGACTTATCTCACTTAGCATAATTTCCTCAAAGTCCATCCATGTTCTTGCAAATGGCACAATTTTCTTTTTTCCCATGGCTGAATAATATTCCACTGTGTGTGTGTATTTTTCTATGCACACATTCCTCTGTTGGTAGATTCTTTAGTTTTTACTATATCTTAATTATTGTGAATAATGCTGTAGTAGAAACAGGAGTGCACATATCTCTCCTGTATCCTGTTTCATTTCTGTCTTAACATCAAAGTTTTTGTAATTTTATAACTGCTTATAAGTTAAGAAAATGTCAGCTCTGCAATTCATATTCTTTGCTATTATAAGAGAATATGTGGGATCTTGGTATCATAGTAAGCTCTTCTTTAGCATTTAACTCCCTCCCAGGAGTAAAAACAGCTTCATGTGAGGTTTTTGTGTTTTTTTTTTAACATAACTGAAATAGGGAGTAAAAGAGTTCTCTAATCTTATCATATTAGAAATGCTGTTAAACATCCCATGATGTCTTTAATAATTTGCATAAAGATAAAACTACCTTTAGGGAGGGTATTTTGGAGATGTAGTATAATGTTTAATTGGGTTCATGTTGATTTTAAATGGGAGAATAATATAGTTAGAGGATTTAGTAAGTAGACTAGAAAGAATGGAGATCTGAGAAGGTTCCTTCCTATAGGGTGAGCCACAGAACATGATGGCTCCCTATGTTACAGAAGCTCTTCTGTAGAGGTTAAGACATCAGGGCTATAGATGCCTGGGTGACTTCTTGCATTGGTTTAGTTTATTTAGTTAAACCCTGTTAACTAACATGTCTCAGTACCAGGAGCTTAGAGATTATGATAACAGCTGCCAGGAGCCATACATGTATCAATTGAGACGAAATCCCGCTTAAAAACACCATTTCTCTTTCCTTTGTTCTGGCTTTGGCACCTGGCTCGATTTTATGCCCCATCCTCATGCCCCTACCCACCAAATTTATGGTGACTGGAAAGACAGATATTCTGCCATTGTCTGTTTTACTGTCTGTGTCATCATATTTTTGCAGTGATGTTAGTGTTTTGCTTTCTTACTTGTTTGACTGCCTGAAGTCATACAGAAGTGAAAAAATATTTGGAAAGTTGCCGAAAAATAGTGTCTAGAAATTTCTTTTTTTTTGTCTCTATAAGGCTCAGTATTTTACAGTGAGAGTTTTATTTCTGCTAATTCAACTTTTGCTTATTATCCTTATCTCAAGGAGTAAAACGATAGGACCTGATCCTAATTTAAGTCATCTTTTTGTTTTTTGCTGTAAGCTTAGGTGTATAACCTAGAAGTATCACTGTTTCCTCTGTTCCTAGGATGCCTGTTTCTAGTATTATTTATGTTTTTCAGAAATAGGATTTTTGAACTCTTGGGGGCTTGGCAGGCTCCCTGGGGTGTTAGTTGGACCAGTGTCTTCTTTGTTAAAGGTCTAAACAGACTCAGTGGCCTGGGAACAGTTCCTGGTCATTGGTTCCCCTGGTCACTGCACAGACTCAGAAACATACTATAAGATTTATTGATCAAAAAATATCATTAATTCCACCCCCAGACCCCCCCCCCCAATATGCAGTTTAGTGAAAGATTGAGTCAAGGGCTTTCTGTTTTTATAATAACTGTTCTGTGTCTTCATATGTTCACGTTGTACTTCAGGGCAGTCTTGCACTTTCAAAACTTTTTCTTTCCTTTACTGAGGACACAGACAGGCTAGGGAAAAACAGTTGGCTGGTAAAGACTGCTTCTAGAAAAAAGACCTGGGTAAAAAGTGATTTTTTTAAAAAATTACCCTAGAAAATCCAAGGAATGATGCGTTTTGATCTGAGAAAAAGGGAAACGTTCCATTAGTCTCTTTTCCACCCACATTCTGATGAGTATTTCACAGCATCTGAAGGCGAGATCCATTCAGCCTTGGGCCTCCTGGCAGCCTCCAGGTGTAACATCGTGGTGAATTAAAGCTCTCTTAGTCCTTTCTGATGAAAATATTAGCAGTTTCGGAATTAAGACTAGTGGATCTGTTCAGCTCTGAGGAGACTTGTCAGCAGTGGGCAATGGGACTTTTCATTTGAGGCCTGTGACCCTCGGAGATGAGGATCCTGCAGTGATTTCTCTTCATTGTGAACACACGCCAGCATTATTTAATGCAGCCAAGTTTCGAATGCTGGTTAAGGAACACGGTTAAGGTCTTGGTCCCAAAGGACTCTGATGTCCTGTGGAAGCCTGATTTTCCCCTAATTGGCATGAAGAGCTTGTGCAGTATAGCTCTTGGGAGATGAATATTTGTTCACATAGGTTACAATAGCAGACATACCCCAAGAGTTATGGGGATGTCAGGCAGAATACGAATTTTGATGGAAAAGAAGGACTAGTATGGGAAAATTAGCCATGGAAATCCATAAATACCAAGCTAAGAATATTCCAGCTGACGTGTCACTTGCGTTTTACTATAAATGACAGATGGATACTTTTGCAGATTTTCCTAATAGAGAATTTTTTTTAAAGTTCAGCAGAATGATGCCTTTATAGATTTTAAACCTTTTCCCCCTTACATAGAAATTTCTCCTTTCCTTAGTTTCTAGACTCTTCTGTTGAAAGAATGCATGAGAGACCTTTGTCCTATAGACTGTTCCTTACGAAATGTATCGTCTTCCCAGGTGGCTCAGAGGTAATGAAAGGATCTATTTGACCCAAGAGATGCGGCTTTGATCCCTGGGTTGGGAAGATCCCCAGGGAAGAGGGAATGACAACCCATACCATTATTCTTGTCTGCGAAGTCCTATGGGCAGAGGAGCCTGGCAGGCTGCAGTCCATGGGGTCACAGAGTTGGCTACCACTTAGTGACTGAACACTAGCAGGAAGAAATATATACCGGACAGTACTCTCTGGCAGTCTTTGGTAGCCCGGATTACTGAGATGGTTTGCTACTCATATTGTTCATGTGTGCAGCGAGGAAAGGTTCAGTTTCTCATCAGGTTTTACTACACCTGCAAATTCTTTGGCCATCTGTAGCCTGTCCTTAGACTAGCTCTGTTGCCTCTCCTTTGAAGCTGTAGAAGATCTGTAGTCTGCCCTTCTGAAGGAGATCAGAGAATGGGGACACCCCCTCCCCACAGTTGAGGAAAGGCAGAGCCTGCCGGTATATCCATCCTGAGGGCTGGGCAGAGCACCTTGAGCTGGGTGAGAGGGCACTGGGCTGGTTTTTGATGTCTGTTTTTTAGTGGCTGACTTGACCGTGAGGAGAGACTTTGAATGGAGAGCTCGAGGCAGGCTGACGTAGCAGAACCATTCTGAGCGGCATCGGGAAAGAGGATTGTAGGACAGATCAGAATGAGTCCCAGAGGCGAGGATGTCAGCATGGAGTTGACAGAGTTTTCCGTCTGGGTTGTTGCCAGCTTCATGCCAGCGGATGCTGTGCCAATTGTGAAGCACATGTTTGTATAGATGTGATTAACCACTCAGAGGCTTGGCACCAAAATCTTTCCCTGTTAGAACAGCTACCGAGATGAGAAGTTGGCTTCGATCTAAGTGGGGAATCACAATTGAACGCAACCTTGGGACTTTAAATATCTTGAAGCTGCAAGGAAGGAACTTAGAATGACAAGCATGATGAAGTCTTTGTTGAGTTTATGCAATTTCCACAGATCCTGCTCTCCTTGAGATGAAGGCAGACAGGCACGATATACATGTGACTGTTGTTTCCGGGAGCACGTGGCCTCATTTAGGGTGAGCAACTGAGGTGCCCAGGCAGTCTTTAGACTAGCTTTGTTGTCCAGGCAGTGCGAGGGAGGGGGAGCATGGTGGTATAGGGAGGCAGGGGGCAGGATTCCTGGAGCTGGAGATATCTCTCTCTGCCTAGCCATCATGTTTTTGTCACAGGGACAAGTTTCTGTCTGTGTTGCAGCTACATCGTAAAGAAGGTGCCCCATTCCTCTTCTTATGAACTTGTCCAGTGACTGTCCCTGGGTCCCCAAACCCACCTTTCACATCCTCTTTCATGGATCCCTAGGGTGGTCAGTGTCAACCTGGCTCAACGTTGCCCTCATCTCTTATAACAAGATTCACATGATACCTCTTCTCTAGTGCCAATCTATCGGCACTATGCATCTTTTTTTTTAATCCATCTGTTGTGATAAGGGCTCCGTACGTATGTCTCAAATCATGCATGGTGTCATCCAAACTTGTGTGTTTTCTGCTGGATACGTTAGTAATTGTGGAATAAGCTGTGATGGGCTGTGTAGGGCCAAAGATGCTCAGTGTATGCAAGAAGACGTGAGCAGGTTTCAGGAGGGGTTGCTGTTGGACCACGGGTGGGACAGTCCAGAGACGGTCGGGGTTACCCAGGACACGGGGCGTGGAAACCAGTGAGGGAAGGCTGCCTGTCTGGAGTAGTGTCACTGTGGATAGGATGAAGGGAGCAGAAGCAGGCCAGGATGGGAAGGCTTTCAACTCTGTCCTGAGATCGGTAGGGTCTGCTTGGTGAGAGGACTGATCATACACCTTTCTGTGTTTTCCAAAGGTCTGTCATGTTGTGGAAACTCGTAGTGGAGTAGATTGGGAATTTGGGGTAGTTTCTTATTTTAAATGGTGCTTCCTTGGGGGCTCAGTGGCAAAGAATCCACCTGCCAGCACAGGAGACCTGGGTTCAATCCCTGGGTTGGAAAGATCTTGAGGAGGAAATGGCAACCCACTCCAGTATTCTTGCCTGAAAATTCAACAGAGAGAGGAGCCTGGCGGTCTACAGTCTATGGGTCACAAAGAGTCGAACATGACTGAGCACGCACGCTTATACACACACAGTTCTTTTTTTGAAAACTTTCCCAACTCTCTGACTCCTAATTCACACTTAACCATATGGTTTGTGGTCATCTGATTCTTTGTTTTGAATTTAATTTTCTCGGGCATAACCATGGCAAATTCTATATTGTCATAGTTTATTATTGTTCAGAGGGCCTCATAAAAGGGAAAAAAACCTATGTATTTTAGCATCCTTTTAACATAGAAAATTATTGTATAATGAGTAATCTGTGCAAAGTCCGTTTCAAACTCAAGAGAGATTAGTGTATTGCCTGGATTTATTTTTGTAGTTCTAAGTAATGACTGTTATGTTATACCCATCCATGATGAGTTATTAAAAAAGTGAATTTTGGTCCCATCTTTTTTCTGGGATAGTACTGAAGTTGTTTCTTTTGCAGCTACAGAACATCAGAAACTCTCCTTTCCCCATGACATACAGACTTCAGCTTTCTGAAACTTTTGTTCATGTCAGAGGGGGGTTTATCCTATGGAAAGAATAGGACATTTTTCCATAAAAATAAAAATGCTGTTCAGTGGGGGTTTCTTCTCTGCTACCCACACCCCTCTTGAAAAAGAAAAAAAAAAAAAGAAACTTTGGTGCTTAATCAGGGTTCCAGATGTTTGTATGTATTTATTTATTTCGATATTTATAGTGTTTGCTGTCAAGCCATTTGCCTCCCTGGGTGCATTCCAGAAATTTTAAAAACATACATGGCAAAGCCACAGAGATCAAAGACCTGTGTCTTAGGAACACTTTGCAGCACTTTAGGCCTGTCCCTAAGAAGATTTCTGTGTAAGGAGCTGCAGAAGAGCTCTTACTGTCCAGGTCACATCTTGAGGAATGTTCTGGATGGGGACCAAGCACCTGGTGAAGAATCTCTCCAGGGTCGGGTTCTTCCTCTCTGCTCAGTGAGGGGCCTTTGCTTGAAACCTTCCTGCAGCACACTGCCTTCTGTCTGCGCATTAGGACACCTCCTGCCTCTTCCATTTTCGTCTTTTATCATTGGTCTTTCTGTTACTTCTTCCTTTAAAACATAGGGGATAACTGTTTCTCCATCCCCCTTTAAAAGTATGGGTTTCATTTTCTGTATTAGTTTTAAAATACATGATACCTACCATCTCAGTGGGAAACAACAGGAGTTTTGTAGTAACCATTACTGCCTTCGTGACTAATACGTCTGAGAAAGAAGGTGCCTTCAGAAGTTGAGACCGGATAGAGAAGCAGCAGAGCTTCCCAGGTGGCACAGGTGGTAAAGGACCCGCCTGCTAGCGCAGGAGACGTGAGACACGAATTCATTCCCGGGGTCGGGAAGGTCCCCTGGAGGAGGCCATGGCACCCCACTCCAGTGCTCTCGCCTGGAGAATCCCATGGACAGAGGAGCCTGGGGGGCTACAGTCCGTGGGTCACAAAGAGTCGGACACGGCTGAAGTGATCGAGCACAGGACTGAGAAACTGCAGAGGCAGGCGTCGTGGAGCCTTTCTTGTGTTCTGAGTAACAAAGTCTCAGACACTGAAGGCCTCCTTTGACGTTCTTTGCTGACTGTTTTAAAGATCTTGGATTTAGCTTATGGGGTTATTGATCACTAGATATGTTCTTGCTTCGGCCTCCTTACTACCACTGATCTCTTCCGGGTGGTAGTTGAGGTGGAAAGAGAAGTGGGAGGCAGGCAGTCCTGTGAAGTGCCAGCCTTGAAAAGAAACCTCTCCTACCTCTGTACCGACTCTGAAGATGCAGCGATCACTACAGAGCAAACCGGGCAAGGGATAAACTTGACCTTAAAACCAAACTCTGGGTTTTACCCATCTAGAAGTCTCTGGTGATTTCCTCACGAACCCGGGAAGCTTCTGGCAATAACAGCACATGACTTGCCAAGCAGATAAGGTGCTGGCCCGTTGGGCCTCATGCCTCTTGCTCTTGGGCACTCCACGTGCCTCGCTACCTTTTCAAGAGTTTGACTCTGCCCTTCCACTTTCTCTCCGGCCTGTCCACCTCCCTTAGGTGAGAGAGTTGAAAGGAATTGCCTTCAAGCGTAGTAAGTTTAGCACAAATTGCATGGAATTCTGCGTCTTCTCCAGGTTGGCCTGTTTGGAGAGGAACCTCTTGCCTTCACTTAGAAGCTGGATCTCCTCTTAGAAATCCAGCCTGGTCAACAGTGAGTTCAAGAATCTAACTTGGCTTAGGCTCCCCACACTGCCAGTTCATGCTGAGTATGCCCTCAGTAACTGGCTGTCTGCTCAGTCTGGTTACCCAGCCCTTTTGGTCCGCTTTCAGTTTGAGACCTTTCCTGATAATAAAAGCCTTGTTGTTGTGGTTTAGTCGCTGCAGTCATGTCCGACTCTTTGAGACCCCAAGGACCGTAGCCCACCAGGCTCCTGTGGTTCTCCAAGGAAGAATACTGGAGCGGGTTGCTGTTTCCTTCTTTAGGGGATCTTCCCAACCCAGGGATTGAACCCGCATCTCCTGCGTGGGCAGGTGGATTATTCACCACCAGAGAAGCCTTAATAATAATAATAAAAGCCTTGCTCTCCCTTAAATATTTATAAAATCATTAGTTCACTTTTTCTATTTAATGAGTTTCACATTAAATTGTGTCTAAAAGGTAACAATTTACCAACATTTTATAAAATCCTTTGTTTCAGTTTTGCTAAAGGTATTTTAAAGCCTAGGTTGAACTTTAGCTACAGATGCTTTCATACTTAGTGTTCTTTCACCCGTGGGAGCTGGTGGTTTTGTTTTTTAACAGAGTTTTTATATTTTATATATGTGAGACCAGTAATAGCTTCAGATTGCTGTTTACTATTAGATCTGCACAATTGTACACTGTAGGGATTGGTAGTTTTTATACCTGAATTGTAAATAACTGTCAAAATATTTTCTCTTTCTAATTGAATGCTAGCAACATCTTGATTTTTCCAACCAGAGTTATGGGTATTGCTAGAAGTTTATCTTATCCTGAATGATAAGAGTTCAGGGGAGAAACTTTTGTGTTGAGTTTCTAATCCATGCTTCTCATTTAATTTTCTTTGGTTCTGACATCAATTGTTCCTTTCTATTTTGTCTAAGGGTCTAAATTAAATGTTATGTGAGCAAAATAGCAACCTTAAAATGGCGTCATGTTTAGAATTGTGTCCACTAAGTCATCAGTGCTAAGTTCTACTAAGGCTTATTCAGAGGTTTTCAATTTTTGCATAAGGGCAAAGATATTGACAATTCTGTATGTGAGTGGTATCCAGAGTTTAGACACAAGCACACCTGTATTCTAAAAGAGAGGCCCCACATCCTAGGAGTCTTCCCTGCGTGGCATTCTCTTCTTCATTTGTAGCTTCCTTTTTGGTCCCTTCCTTCATCTCCCCCGAAACGTTTTTTTTCAAGGGTCTTTTATTCCTGCCCACCAAGCTTCAAGGCTCCTGTCCATCATTTAAATGGATCTCCTTCCTTTAATACAAGTTCTTAGGTGCTCGCTTCCAGCATATTCTGTGGGATTTTTTTCTTGTTTAAACTCCAGGCTCACCCATCCTCGCCTCCCTTGATCTAATGATATCTCTTTTCCTCTGACTCTTTGCTACACTGTGGACTGTAGCCCACCAGGCCCCCCTGTCCTCTACCATCTCCCAGAGTTTGCTCAAATTCATGTTCATTCAGTCAGTGATGCTATTAACCATCTCACCCTCTGCTGCCCCCTTCTCCTTTTGCCTTCAGTCTTTTCCAGCATCAGGATCTTTTCCAGTGAATTGGCTCTTCGCATCAGGTGGCCAGAGTATTGGAACTTCAGTGATAGTCCTTCCAGTGAATATTTAGGATTGATTTCCTTTAGGGTTGGATGGTTTGATCCCCTTGCAGTCCAAGGATATATCTACCTTTGCTTTTAATTCCAGGAGAAATATGCCCTGGGAGGACAGGGGATGTCCACACTCACTATCATCTTCCATTTAGACCCACTTTGGATTTATTTTGGTGTTTTCCCCCTTAGCCTTCTGTTCTCACGTTGTATAACCTCCTTTACTTTCTTGAGTACATCATAGGAGGTGGATTGGGATATCATGTCTCTGTGGCAGCAAGCCTATTGTCTCCTGCTCCAAACAGTTGGACAATAGGTCCCTGAAAAGAGGGTGCCCTTTGTCACTAATCTCCTCTTTTTAATCTAACACTTGAAAATTAGATCACATGCAAACCCTTGTTAGATTTATTTACATTGTCTTTGGGGCTTCCCTCGTGGCTCAAAAGATAAAGAACCTGCGTGCAGTGGAGGGTTCAGTCCCTGGGTTGGGAAGATCCTCTGGAGAACGGAATGGCTATGCACTCCAGGATTCCTGTCCGGAGAATCCCATGGACAGAGGAGCCTGGTGGGCTATATAGCCCACAGGGTCACAAAAGAGGCAGACATGATGGAGCGACTAACACTTTCATTTTTTAACAGTTTCATTAAAAACCCTTTTTGACAGACTTGGTGTAAGAAGTCTCTTTTAAGTAGTAAATTAATTTAGGTGGCAAGCACCCCACTTGAATGTTGTTGTATGCTGACAGTTTAGATGGATGGATATTATAATCTCAGCACATTTCTGCCCTATGATAGTGTGTCTGTTTGCAAGAGTCTACAAACGTGGTAATATTTCATCAGTTTGGGGCATAGAAAAAGAAGAAGAAAAATGGCATAGTTTCTTATCTGTATTTATAGAATGCCTATACGAAGCTGAAAATGCTGCCTGGCAGGTTACATGGCTAAATACACATGAAGATAAGAAGCCTGCAGACTTTTATTCTAGGCACAGGGGGGAAGACAGGGTCCAGACCAGTAGCTGTCGGCTGTGTTGGAGGGACATTCTCCATGGCGACCAAATATTTTTAACCTTAAACTCACCATTTCCTTAAGTAATGTAGCATATTTTTAATGACTTTATTGATTTGATGATTGGCTTACAATGTACTTTATTTAGTGGTGGAACGTTTCTCTCCTGTCAGCACTTTAATGAGAATAAATCTACTTTTTGGCACCACTTTGATAGGCTGTAAAATTTCTTACATTTGTAGGAAAATTTGTTTTCCTATGGTATGCTATGGTATGTTTATATGCAGACATAGTGTGACCTTCCCCCCCACACCCCTATTATAAAATCAGTATCTGTCATAGTTTACATGAGAAATAAACACATGCAGGGCTGTTACTGCTGTGTCCTGTTAAAGCAACATAAATAAAAATGTGGGTTTTATGTCTGAGGGGTCACAAAAATAGATTTAATAATTTAATTATAAGTCAAAATTTTAATGCTTTAATCACTTACTTTTTGCTAATGTGTTACGACTTTGCAGTTGTGGATTCAGTTATGTATTTTTTGAAATAATAAGCATGCAGTATATCCTTCATTCACTGTAATGGTGTCCAAGTGAATCTGATATTTTATATGCAATGAGACCCAGTAAAAGTGCGTCTTTATTTGTTTGTATCGCTCAATCTGTGCGCAGAATTAGAATACATTCTGCTAATAAGTTTTACATGAAATATCTAAAGTTTCTTATGAAAAACAATGTCACATATATTTATCTTTGGTCAATTATCATAAATTCAGTCTGGGGGTTAAGATCATATATATATATGTGTATATATATATAAAATCTTTCAAAATAGTTTTTATGAGGTTTACTTCTAAGAATACTCTCTAGTACATAATTTTGTTATTAAATAAAAATATAATTTTATTCATTCAGTTTCAAAAAATTTTTAAATTATTTATTATTTTTGTTTGTACTGAGTCTTTGTTGCTGCACATGGGCTCTCTCTAGTTGCGATACACAGGCTTGTCATTGAGGTGTCTTCTCTTGTGGAGCGTGATCTCTATGGTACGTGGCATCAGTTATTGTACTGTATGCGCTTTGTTGTTGCATAGCATGTGGAATCTTCCCAGACCCAGGATTGAACCCATGCCTCCTGCATTGACAGGCAGATGCTTAACCAGTGGGCCACCAGAGAAGTCCCACTTATTTTTAAAGCATGATAAAACATTTAATAAAGCCGGCCTAAGAACCCCTCTCTAAAGAGGCAAGTAGAATTTTACAGCACTATAAAAGTCCTTTTCACCCAACTCTAAATCAGTTAGGAAGGGCAGAAATGATGCATTTAATAAATAGCAGTGTTACTGAAATTAGGGAATGCTTATAGTGCTAGTGTAGGCAAAACCCCCAGCAAACAGGGAGCAGTGTCCTTTTTGATATTTTTCCCATGGGAAGAAAGGAACTTGCAGAAAGGTAATAGAGTCCACGTAAGAAATCTGGGGAAAAGTTGAACTTATGGCTCTCTGAGTTTAATGAGTGGTTGTGTTCTGAAGGGACAAGTAATTTAAAGGAAGCAAATTGATAAGGTAGGTGCAGGAAACCACAAATACTTCTCCTGGATAGACAGTTATGTGGATCCAGGTGTTTTTATTTTTATTTTTTATGGTGGGCAGTATGCTGCCATGGGAAAAAAAGAATCATAACTTGCTTTTGCTTGCTGGAAGGTAGGGGCTGTTAGTCCTTTCCTTGCTTAGAGTGAGCAGACATTTTCAGAATGTGGTCAGCTGTCTAGCTCTTTCCTGTTGGGAAGAAGGGAGTTGCCTCGCCTTGGTACTGAGCTCAGAACCTAAGGAGGACTCACAGATGCCCTGCCGCCCAGGAGCAGCCCAGCACATCCGGAATCATGCAAATTGAGCTGCCTGCTAAGTGAGGAAGGAAAGAATATCATGCACAGGCATTTGATGTCTTTTTATGGGAGAACAAAAGAGTTTCGATTCTTTCACTTGGAGTTCAGCCTGGCCATTGTGTGGCAGAGGAGGCTTAATGAATCATTGTTTAACTAAGATCCTGCCAAGTATTTGACCATTAAATAGCCTGCATGTGTATAGAGTTCTTCTCTGACAGACTCTTATTTGACTGTGATTAATTGGCATTGAATTGGTATTTAATTACCTCCCCAGAAATCTAAGAACAGTTTGTGTTCTGATTAAGTTATTTGATGTATAAACCTGCCTGGCGCTGGGGAAGTCAGCTCTATCCTTGCTGTGTACCTGTTTCAGTGCTGACGGGCCAGCCTCTGGTTGCTCAAAGCCGAGGGACTGTCTCAAAGTATCAAAATGCAATATGGATTGGGATTTCAGTTTTTCTTTTAATGTGCAAAAGTTTTAGGAATCAAAATACAGCCAGTAAACTTTTTCTTTTATGTTGAAATTCTTTTTAAGATATTCATCGGGCTGTGTTAAACATTTTATGCAAATGTACCAGCTTCCTCACTGCATAAGGTGTTCCTGTGAGATGTCCAAGGGGAGAGATCCCACCTGCTGGACACACCAACAATGAAAGGACTCTTTGCGACCCCACGGACTGTAGCCTTCCAGGCTCCTTTGTCCATGGGGATTCTCCAGGCTAGAATACTGGAGTGGGAAGCCATGTTCTCCTCCAGGGATCAAACCCAGGTCTCCCTCATTGCAGGCAGATTCTTTACCGTCTGAGTTACCAGGGAAGCCCAATGAAGGGACACTAGGGGCCGATCCTGGCTCAGGTGTCGCTGTCTTTGAGAATAGATGATAGTGGAACTAGTGGGAAATGAACATTCTGGGGAATAGAGTTCCAAATATAAGGGGGGCAGGTGCAAGCCAGGTCACAGGAATGAAGAGAGGTATTAAAAAATAGTTATATCTCGGAAAACAGCACCTAAGATGATTTTTTTAAAAAATGTCATTACAGGGATTAGCTGCCACAGAAAAAGTCAAGATGAATGAGGATGGAGGGAAAGATACTGCTTTTAGAAACTAGATGGTGTGTGTGAAGAAGGTGGCAGCTGGACTGCAAGAAGGATTTGTGGGATATTTGAATAGCCCACAGTTTAATGTGAGGAATGTTTGACCAAGAGGGACTATGTCTCCTGTGCTCCCTCCCACCTTCTTTTCTTTTTTGGCCTCTACATGACTTGCAGGATCTTAGTTCCCTGAGTAAGGATTGAACCTGTGTCCTTGGCTGTGAAAGCCTAGAGTTCTAACCAGTAGACCGCCAGAGAATTCCCATCCAAAAGCTTTTTATAACTCATAGTACACTATGTAGAATTTTATCTCTTTGAGCGGTGTTTCTACTTCTTTCAGCTTTTATCTAATTTTTAAAGGATTTTCCCCTTCCCCCTCTGTTTTAAAGAGAGAAGTGAAGTGCAGTCGATTTACAGTGTTGTATTAGTTTTAGGTGTACAGTGAAGGGATTTAGTTATTCATATATACATATATCCATCGTTTTCCAGATGCTTTTCCATTACAGTTTATTACAGGATATCAAATGGAGTTCCCTCTGCTGTACAGTAGTTCTTTGTTGTTTATGTATAGTATGTATCTGTTAATCCCAAACTCCTAGTCTGTCCCTTTTCCCCCTTCCCTATGGTAACCATAAGGTTATCTTCTATGTCTATGGGTCTGCTCATTTTTTATAAATAAGTTTATTTGTATAATTTTTTTAATCCCTTCATTTTTAATGGTGTTCTCCATTTGTGTGTTTCATTTTCCTCCCCAACAAAGGCCCATGGTCTCACCCTTAGTACAATCCAACCACATTTGTGTAGCAACTGTTGGCGGTTCCCAGAAATTAAAATGATGCGCTGGAGATAAACCGAGATCAGATTTGGGTGTTGGTTGATCCTACTCCAGCTCACCTTCAGTCACTTTACATGCGGTGCGTTGTGGGAGGAACCATTGTCTTCAAGTTTAGTCACGTTCTCACACCAAATGTTTTGCTGTCCCATTTCTGAGCACTACAAGTTCTTGTACGCATATTGGAGAGGGAAGGGTTGGTTTTGCATTCCGAACGGCAACTTCCCGATACTTGCCTTTGCAGAAGTGGGACGTCCCTGCTTAGGTGAAGACTTTATTAACAGATCTTTTGACCTCTGTTTCTGTGGGTACACATTTCCCAGGCAAGACTGCTCCATGTTTTAACTCCCCAGTTCTCATTCTTCGGGAAGTATGAGACGGATACTGTGCATTTTGTCTTGAAATACGGTCAAGGTGCCGTGTGCTGAGAAAAAAGACCTTGGAGGCAAAGTGGTGTGTTTCTGTGATTGGAAGAGTCCTGTGATGCGTGGTGTCCTGTCCCCTCAGAATCGACATTTCTTAATTGCCTACACCCCCCTGTAGCCACCCCACTTCCTGGGTTCACGGTTTATGTATGTATGTGAAAGTGGCTCAGTCGTGTCCGACTCTACAACCACATGGACTATAGTCCGCCAAGCTCCTCAATCCTTTGGTTTTTCCAGGCAAGAATACTAGAGTAGGTTGTAGTTTCCTCCCAAGGGGATCATCCCGACCCAGGGATCAAACCTGGATCTCCTGAACTGCAGGCAAACTCTTTACATCTAAGCCACCAGGGAAACCTAGTTCATGGTTTAAGAATCCCCAGAAATCCTTAAAGCTGTAGGCATTTTCCAGCGGACATGCTCCATTGTTTTTATCAGACCCCTTCAGAGCCATCGTCTTTTTTACTTCTTGTTGCTGTCCACTAGTCGGTCCAGTCCTGACCTTCTGTGAGCCGCGAGCCAGACTCCTCACATGATATGTGCACAAAATCCAGGGATAAAGGAACTAGCCTGATCGAGCTTCCTGACCTCTTTTCTCCCCACCGTGCGTAGGCTATGTAAAAAAAACATCTTACATCTACTCACTGTAGAAAAACATTTATGACGACTGCAACAGATGGTTTCCTGGGGGTGGTATGTGAGGTGTATCCACTCCTTCAAGGTCAGTGCCCTGCCATAGTTAACATTAGGTGATGGGACTTGCCCTGCGTCACAGGATAGCATGAGGCTTGGAGAGGGTTCTCAAGCCCTGAATTTTCTTAATCAGTTATGCTTTTCTTAGACTGTCTGGTTCATTCATTCTTTCATGCATTTATTCACTTCTTACTCCATTCATTGAATCTTTAGTAACTTGTGCAGTTTAATTTAGAGGTGGAGATCTTAACCACTGATTATGGTTAGCCAGGAGAGAATTCTGAGGAACGCGTCTGTTTTACTGTTCAAAGCATTCAGCAGCCAGTGGAGCATGTCATATTAGCCAGTTAGAAGGGGCCAGGCTGTCAGAGGCCAGTTTGGCCTTCACCATTCATACCAGCTTAACACCAGCCCTGCCTGTAATTTTCTTGACTCATTCTTTTTTTTTTTTTACAATTTATCTGTTTTCAACTGGAGGATAATTGCTTTACGATGTTGTGTTCATTTCCACTATACATCAACATGAATCAGCCATAGGTTCATTCTTATTAGTAGATACTTAATAGAGTTTTTAGATGTGTCTGCTAAAATAGCTCTATGTTGTAGATGTGATGACATGAATTTTCTCGGTCTCTGTAACCCTGCATGTAAGTCTTGACCTGTTTTATAGCCAAATGTCAGTTAATTTCCTTCTGCCTCTAAGCCTAAACTGTAAAATGCGGACAACACCGCTCTCAAGCGTTTTGATGAGATGATTCATCCGTGGTTTCTGGCACTTTTTGGTGCTCATGTGGTGGTGGAGGTGTTCTAGAAACCAGGCAGGGGTGACCACAAGGCACGACCTCAAGGAAAAAATGCTGCCCAAGCTCGTGTGGCCCACAGGCATGCTGCTGAGTCTGGGCAGGGTTTGTCTGTGAGAACAGTGGCCGGGACAGAACTGGTCCTCGGCCGCCTTCTGGGAGCGCTCAGACTTGCCTGGGTCACTGGTGTAAGTTGGTCCTTCATCTTCTCTGTACCCAGCCTTCTCATCAGGATGTCCTTCTCACAACCATGGCTTTGAAAAGAGAAGTCAGACCTCTTTCTGACTGAAGGGAATTCTTCAGTGGAGGCTCCCCCCCAACTCTGGACTCTCCACTCCCGTTCACACTTAGCTCTCTCCTATCTTAGCACTCCTAAGAGCATGCCCTTTCCATCAGAGAGGCAAATATTTGCCCTGCTTTTGCCCTTTCTCACCCCTCAGTCCACACACATGTCATTCCTCCCACCTGGACAAACTCCACTCTCCATCAGTCCACCCCCTGCCCTCCTCCCAAGCGCTGCGTTTCCTCCGTGAAAAGTTGTTAGCCTAACTAAACCTGCAGCTCCCCTGCTGTGGTGTCACCCGCTGCAGCTGCGACTCCGTCATCGCCGCCTGGCCCCTGCTTGCTCCCGCTGTCCTGCGTCCCTGGAACTGCTGTGTCCCCACCTGTGTGTCCTATGAGCCTGCACAGCATTCGATGACAGAGTGCCCCACAGACACCAAACGAGAAGCTGGGTCAAGTTTTTAAATCCAAATAGCAAACTCTGATTCTGCCTACGTTAAAAAATTGTGTTTTTCCAATGAAGAAGTCATAAAATTTAAACTGTCTTTAACTTTTTTTTTGATGTGTATATTCCTGAGTGTGGCATTGCTACTTTGAGAAGTTTAAAAATGACTGGGTGGGCCACAGAATAGATAAGAATGTGTGGGGAAATTGCCCATCTGATGTTAATGGTCCTAAAGCAGAACTGCTGGAGTGTGGCTGGGGAAAGAGCTGGAAGGGCCTCTTGCAGGCAATGCAGACCCGCGAGCACCCCAGCACTCCTGAATCAGAGTCTGCATCTTATCAGCGGGCCCTCCTGCAACACCCGGTAGACTTTGCCAGGTGACATGGTGTCTCACCTTGGTAGTTGGGCACCTGTTAACTCACCCAGCGTTGCTACTTAATTCACTGGCATGAGCCCATTTAATCCTGAGACTCGCCTCCTAAAGCAGGCATTCATAGAGGTTCGGAAAAGTTGTTACTGGGGCCTACAAAGGTATCATGAAAAGACAGTTTCTGGGTCTGTATTTCCTGAGGGTGAGATAGGAAAGTTGAGGCCCAGCCTGTGAAGGTCTGGCCTGGCCAAGCGCAGTAGCCTCCAGCTCCTGGTGTGGGCACATCTGTGCTTCCAGTGAGCCAGGCGCCTTGAGCAGGACAGCGGGGCAGGCTCATCCCGGCAGTGGAAACCCGGCCCCGGCTCCTTCACTGTCCAGCTGTGGCTGGTGTGAAGGGCCTCGGGAGAAAGTCACCTGTGATCAAAGTCAGGAAGCGCAGGTAGAGGTCCCTCATCTTACCTACCAGCTAGCTTCCTGGAATCTTTATTACAAAAGAAATTCAGGGGCGTAGAGAAACGCACTTCTCTCGAGCTACTATCCCAGAATAGGCTGTGTGTGTGTGCGTGCATGCGTACCTCTGTGCATTGTTTGTGTGTGAGTGCGCATGTGTGTATATGTGTGTGCATGCCCACCTCTGTGTATTACTTCAATTTCTTTAACTGTAATCATTAAAAAGACCAGAAATTAGTGCTCATCTTCCAATCCTACAGCCGTTAGGATATCCTGTCTGGGTGGATTCTGAGAAGGGAAATAGAAGCAATGATCTTCTTATCATTAGTTACCAAGTAATATTTCTGTTTTCTGCCTCCATTGATCTGGTCTTCTTGGATGCTGAAGCGTGAGCTGTGTGTTTGTTACATCTGGTATACCTCTGAAAGCAACAGCATTATCACCCCAGTAGTAAATGTTCAGCTTGAAATTGAAAGAAACCCAAATTTCCCAAAATGTAAGGTGCTTTTGCACCATCCTGGAGGCTAAAAAATTGAGGACAGGTTGTAATTACTTTTTTTAAAAAACAGTATCCTTAGCAAAATTAATTCTGGTAGCATAATTAGTGTAACAATTAGGATTATTAGTTTATGTATTTTGTAACTTAACCAAGCTAGCACTTGAATCCTTAAATAGTATGAACAGAAAAGGAGGGGATATTCTACAATCCTCCAACTCTTCCTAATATTCTCTTTTGTTAATATTGTATTTTTTCTTTCTTCATCACTGACACTGCCTTATTTCATGTGAATCCCTAATATATTAAATACATATGCATTTAAAATGCTATTTTGATTTGTCCATGAATTATTTCTCTTAAAGGGCTTGCCTGAGGAAATGAGTAATTTCTTGTGTCTTGTTCTTGCAGGAAGAATTTTAAATCGTTTCTCCAAAGACATTGGGCATATGGATGACTTGCTGCCCCTGACATTTCTTGATTTCATCCAGGTAATGTAACAGTCCTGTCAAGAGTTCTCCCAGGAAGAGCAGAGTACCTTTTTCTCAAGGCGTTTTCTCAGGGGCTGAGGGTGGGTATTTTAGCCTGGTGATGTGTCCTGTTATCTTAAATAAATGCCATGTTTGTGAGAGAAAGGTGCGGCTGTGACTGGGAGACTCAGTAAGTTAGCATGAGTAACACCTGGGACAGGAGTGGCAACACAGTCACGGCAAGGTTGGTCTGCAGCAGCGACAGGCTGGGCAAGTGGTTCTCCCTCTGCCTTCCAGGTGTCTGGCGTGGATTCTCTTTACTGTGTGTGCATTTCATAATATAGAAATAATCATCTCTCACAGAAAGATAGCCTAGATTAACTAAATTATGCATTGTATTGCCACAAAGGACAAATATTTACTGCACCTTGTTTTTTGTATAAAGCTAGGTGTGGTTACTTACAAAGAAAAGATTAGTATTAATAAGGTGAAAATAATACTTAGGCAAGGACAATAGAGAGCAGTTATGGAAGATACAAAGCCTTTAAAAGCAAGTTCCTTTAAGCCAATACTTTGAGTATGGGATCAAAGTCATCTCAGAAAGTGTCTTTTTTTGTTTGTGTAGCCAGCTTTTCTTTTAACATGTTGATTGCTGTATCTTAAGATGTCTTTTTTTTTTTTTAAGCCCTATAATCCCACAGAAATACCTTCTCTCCAGCCTTTGTTTTGTCTGTCAACTTGGAGGTTCTAAAGGATGATATTAGGTCATCTCAGTTCTCATCTGCTTATTCAGCACGGTTGCTCGTTAGGATTTTTTTCCTGTTGTTTTTTCCCTGTCTGCTTTTCACTTATTCAGGCTACAGAGAGCCTGTCAAGTGTTTATTTTGGATTTATCAAAAGCTGTATATTTTCTAAAATCCCAGCTGCTGCTGCTAATAATAATAATAATAATAATTCCTAGGTTTGAACTCTTTTCACTTTCTCTAAGTGCCAGTTAACATGATCCCATTGAAAGGCCAGGAAGGAGAGAAATGTTGTGGCGAGGATGTGCAATCATGGCTTGGTGCTGAGGCTCCCAACTCCCCAGTTTTATTTCAGTGTTCAGATGCTCTCTAAGTCAAAACTTGGGCTCTCTTCAGGAGCCATTGCTATGAAAGAGGTCCAAAGTACTTAATTTGGAAAGTTAGCTATGTCAGAAAAATCAGTACTTGATCTGAAATTATTCTAGGCATTCCTGTAAGTCACAAACAACGTGCCAGTGAATATCTGGCTGTAAAGGTGTAGCCTATGGGAGAAAGCTTCCACTGTCAGCCCGTGTGAAGTAGGCTGTGATTTACAGGCAAAGTAGTTTTTACTGCAAAGATGTCTGATTCTGCACACTGCGTCCCTCGCCCCTCCACTGCTTTTACAAACTTACATGTTTGAGTCCTGCCAATAATAATTTATCCTCAGAAGCAATTTTTTTTACCAAGAGTCCTGTGTTTTGAGGGTGATTGTTAATTACTTTGAGAAGATTTTGTGGAAGGTTCTGTGTCTTTGCTACTGCTAGCTGGGCCAGGGTTGGGTTTGCAGAGCTAACCGGCCCACTGTGTGATTCGCACATGGTTAATTAGTCCTCATAAGGATAATCCACCACATATATTGTATGACTTACAGAGGAACAGGGATAGATGCTACCAGCTTTCAGTGTCCAACATTCTCAGTAGTGTGAGGAGAAAATTCCAGTGTCAACGTTCTTCTTTTTAACCTGAGGGACTAGGGTCTCACTTAATCTTGATGGAACACACCATTGTTAAATACCAGTAGTCCCAATTAGCTGATTTCTTGAATCTAACAGCAATGGTAAATCTCTGTATTATTGTCTCCAAGAAAGGAGTTTTTGTATAAAAGATGACTCAGTTATCAATTATGATAAAGATCTGTTGTCACTTGTTTTGTTTGCAGGTGTCTTTAATAAGGCTGCCATAATCCCTTCAGGAAGAAATATTTTCTCCTTTAAAAATAGTATTAGCTAAATATAAAAGCCCTGATCCCTGCCATTGTTGTTGATTCTTTGAGGGACATTTCCCAACATTCATTGTTTAAATGGTTGTCAGGAGGAATCAAGTGAAACTTAATAAACAATGCAGTAACTGGTTCATCGTACTTTGTGTGCTGAAGCCTTTCTCCAGAGGATTTGCATTCGATGAGTGGGCTTTTGACGAGGTATCACTGGGATCATTTTGAAGTATTTGGGCCTGTTGCTGTATTAGCAAGAGAAGATTTTTATTAAAGCCAGAAAAATGAAGTTAACCTGACCTCAACGAAAGGCCAACAAAAATAAAAATGCAGATTGATTTTTTGTTTTTTTTTAAAGTTGAGTAGGACTCTATAATGATGAAAAGAACTCTGTGGTGTGATCTGGGACTCTTAATGGAATCATGTAAACTTAGAATAAACACTATTATGGTAAGCACATAGAATGAAAACTAATTTTCCAAATCAAATACATTATATTCAATTCATTTTCCCCAATCAACCAAATGTTTAAAACCTGTTAGTTATAACAGCAATCTTCTGGAAATTAATTAGAAGCCTATTAGCTCTGCTAGCTGAGCCGAATGAAGAGGGTTGCTAGTTACATTTCTAAATAGGCTCCTGAATTAAAGCAAAGGAAGGTCAAAATGACAATCAGCTTGACTCACCTTATGACTTTTCTTAAGTTGATTTAGTTTTTTTTTTTTTTTTTTAAGGAATTGTTTCATTTTTTTGAATGGACCTTTTATCCACTTTGATTTATCTTCAGTATTATCTCAGTGACCAGTAACATCCTCTTAAGTGTATGGGAATCTGAAATGGAAGGTCTCTTGTCTGGCCTATCAGCTTGTCTAAAGAATTTTGTCATCCCCTTTCTTAACTGAGATTGAAAATTTCCTGTCTGCCTTTGATTTTAATGTCCTTAGCAAAACCTGCTGCCAACCTCAGGAGATGCTGGGTTTTAATACCTCTCATCGGATGCTTAGGGTAAGGATCTTAGTGACTAGCAGCTGCTCCTGTGCTCAGGGAAGCTCACACCACACCAGTCCTCTTAAACCCATCAGCTGAGTTTAGGAAGGGTTGGGAATTTCCATATCAAGAAGTTAACCTTGGTTTTATCTTGTGGTCCTTCCTGATCTACATGTCATCTCTGATGCTTGAGCCAGAAAGAGCTTGGCAGGATGTACAGCAAGAAACAGAATGCAAATCAAAATTCAAAGCTAAGATATCTTTCCACTTTTGAAATATTCAAACCAACACTGACATGTTTAACATTTGTTTCTTACTGATAAGCATGTGATAATACCTTACAGGAGAATGAAAATCAAATAGATATAGAAATAATGTAATTACACTTATCCATGGGAACTTTTTAATCCAGAGCGTGTGTGTTTCATCACTTTTTCTGTAAGACAATGACAGTTTTGTTGGTCTTGTAAGTAAGAGTTCAGAAAATGGACCATTGGGTTGTAGTATAATTGAGTCTGCTGCTGGTGAATTGGGGAAAGGAAACTGAGAACAGAATCCTCATCATAGGATAGGAAAGGTAATTCTCCAGTGAAGAAGTCAGAAGTCAGATTTTACAATTCATTTCACTAACAGTGACTAAGATGAGAAAATGCTATTTAAACTGTGAATCAGTTTGCTGGCCTGATAGAAACTATTTCCTTTATTTTTTCCCTTGGACTTCAACACATGATTTGAATTTGTGTGAACGTGTATGGGTTTTGGTTTATTTTTTGTTTCATTTCTGGTTTTAGTGAGTGATCCATATCCATGCTGGTGAGTGACACAGCTCGTTTTAAAACGAGTGTGCTTCACTACTGTCTGGCATTCCCATGAGAATTCCAGAGGACCCGTAGGGTAATGTGTGGGATTTGGGAACCTGAGTTGACACAGGTATAGAACAAGAGTGAATGAACAGAAAACAATTTTTGGCCGCTGAGGCCTTCTGGAGGGAAGGCCAGAAGTGAGGGAAGTTTTTGGATGTATCATAGGAAATAAATAATTTATACAAAATGACAACAATCTGTAGGTTACCTCAGGGTTGCCGTGGGCTTATCAGATAAGTTAGCCAGTGGCTGGCAGCATGAATCTAGTTTATCAAGGTGTTGTTGAAACTCGTTTGTTTGTTTGCTTTTTCAAAAATCATAACAGCTTTGAGTACTAACAGTATTTTTAAAAACTAAGTCATTTATCAAGCCGGAACTTGGTGTTCTTCCCTCATTAAAACTAAATATCGCACATGTGAGAGAATTCATTATGGGAAGAATTCTTTGAGGAAGACTTTGACCTTCAAAATACACTGAATTTGAATAAATAGAAACAAAATACTGGTCCATTAAAATTCACACTCTGAGTGTATGACTAATTTTTTTAATGGCACAATGTCAATACTAGCAACATAAATATAGCCACTCATTTTCTTAACAGTGATTAATTGAATTAATAATGGTACATACATACATAATATTTACAATGTTTCTGTAGTATTTAATTTTAAATGTTAATTTTATTTAGGGTTAAATAATTCTTAGTGATTAATCATTTAAATAATGGTTAATCATTCCCATAATACAGTATATTTATAACATTTGATGAGCAGTTATATTCTTCAGTTTGCATTGAGCAGTATTTGTATTGTTCTGTTTGCAACTAGATATGTAATAATGGGAAACCTTGAAGTTTCTTTCATAAAATGAGTTCTTCCTGTTATATATCTGATGTGAAAATTTGCAATTCTTTCTGCATTTTTCTTTCCTACAGCATAGCTTCCATTTTGGTTTGTTTTCAGCAGTCTTTTCTTGGACTTCTATGTGCTATGGATGTGGGATAAAGAAGTAAAGCCTTTGTCTTCACTCACTGAGTGTGTTCTATGTGGTAGACACAGGCAGGGCTTGAAATGTGGAAGGAGTGAAGGGAAAGCCGCTCAGTCGTGTCAGACTCTCTGCGACCCCATGGACTACACAGTCCATGGAATTCTCCAGGCCGGAATACTGAAGTGGGTAGCCTTTCCCTTCTCCAGGGGATCTTCCCAACGCAGGGGATCGAACCCAGGTCTTGTGTTGCAGGCGGATTCTTTACCAGCCAAGCCATGGAGGTGAATGAAACTAATTCCCATCTTCCTTCCATGGTGAGACAGACAGTCATCAAGTACGGTACTGTTTGATGCATTACTGTGAAAGTGTACTGTTTAGGAGAACGAGGATAAGGCTTTATTTCAGTGTGAGACAAATGTGATTTCCACACTCAGATCTTCCTTGACGTTTTTGAACCTCCAGGTGGAGGTATCCTGTGCTCAATTGGAAGTAACAGAGAAACCAGGAGTGAGCGTGGCACCTGTGTATCCATCACTGAGCTGATAGTCACTGAGTCTGTGAAGAAGGACAAGTTTTCCCAGAGAGAGAGAATGATTTTCAGGGCCGAACCTCAGAAGCTTATGAAGTATTGGAAGTATTGATGGGGTGGGAATTGGGGTTGTGCTGGGTGATATATTCCTCTTTCCTTCAACAAACAAGGATTAAAGTTGAGGCCTTGAGGTAGAATGCCCTCCCTCATGAGTCTTCTCCAGGCCCCCAAGGGGAGGGAGCCGTGCAGGATTTCATCAGTTGCAGAATGAAGTCCTGGAAGGCAAACCAGATGTAGGGGCTGGAGGCAGTTCCTTGTCTTGCGTCAGGAGGTGGGTGGAGCTTCAAGGAGGTGACCTTTGATCCCAGATGAGACCCCTGTGGATGGTGGGGTTGGACACCCCTGTGGATGGTGGGGTTGGACGTGTGGCTGGAAGCCCAGGGCCCAATGAGAAGCAGCCTTTTCTTTCAGTCACCAGCTGAGAGGAGGTGTGGCAAGGGGTGTGAAGCAGGTTATTCAGTTTTCTTTATGAAGGATGTAGTTAGTGCCAAGTGTGTTCAAGCTCATTTTTGATGATTCTGTTCATCCTTGGGTATATTTTGTAAACCTTGAAAGATACTTGGTAATTTTCATTTTTATTACTTCTAAAGTATTTATTCTATATACTTTTTCTTGTCGTATTCCTTCCCACTCCCTAAAGAGATTTTTTTTTTACTGTTTTGTAATCATATGGAAGACCTGCTTTGTTTTATTTCTTTGTTTCTTGTGTCTTTGCCTCTTGAAAACTGTTGAATAGATTAACCTGCCCACAATCCTCTAAGAGTAGCAGACACCTTTGTTTTTTTCCTTCAAATGCCCAAATGTTTGCTTATATAGGAATCAAGTTTACGTTCTTCAGGGAAATTCAGACTAATATATCAGGGTGTTAAAATTTCATAGATGACAGTACTTATCTGAACTGTTAAATTGTGAATTCCAAGTGCAAGAGTTGTTTGTCTGGCAAGTTGGATACTCTGGGTGGTCTTAATAAAGGCTTTGCTTGAATAGAAAATATGTAAATGAGACAGCAGATGCATGGGAGTGAGGGATGAATTGGAGAAATAAAGGAGAATTCTGTGCTGAGAGTTTTACAATTGTCATAGACGTTCTTGATGATACATTACAGATGGGATTTATACAGAGAAACTCTGACCTGATATCCATACGTGTTGATAAGTTATACCAAAACATTAAGATGCTGAATTACTCAAGCGTTGGCCAGCTATTTAGATTGCAGCAGTTAAGGGAGCATCTTCTAAAACCCTGCCTGGGGAGTTGGGGATAGCTTCCAGAATCTCATTTAGGGATGGAGGAGGCACAAACCGCATGGAGCCCAGGAGAGTGTAGGATGTTGGTGGGGCCGGCATAGGGTAAATAGTTGGATTGTGAAGCTGGAGATCAGTCATTGGAGGAGATAAAGATGGAGAGTCCCAGCGGGGGTCAGAACATAGGATGACTTGGATCATCAGCACAGGAATTTGCTTAGGAATGTTGGTAGAATGCTGGGGTTTTGACATGGTAGGGAAGACAGGAAGAGGCACTGGTTTCTCCAGGTTCATCTTTGGAACTTCCCAATCGTGATGTCAGGTGTGGCTAATGAGAACCCTTTGTTTTTAACCCTTTGTTAAAATAACCCTTTGTTATCCTCATATCCTAACAGAGGGGCAGTCACAGGTTTGTACATCGCTAGTTTGATTCTTCAGTTACCTGTCCAGTGAAATTACAGTAAGGAAGAGGGAGTCAGCATGAAAAAACCCAGTTGCCGAAGTCTCTTTAGTGTGATTCTGATGATGTGAGAACCCTGAAAATGTTTTTTTGCAGAGTTCTTCAGTCTCTAGGGAAAACTTCATGTTTTCATGGTCTGAGGGTCAAGTGTGCTATTGAATCATATACATATTTTATGTTAACTGATAATCATTCAGTTATGATGCCAAGAGCTTTAAGTGCTGAAGTGGGGAACCCCACAGTCTGCCTTTCCAGTTTTGAATCCTAGGTCTCTCCCTCTGTCCCCAAAAGCTGTACTTTTCTTCTCCATAAAAAAGAGATAATATGACCAACTTCAGAAAATTTGTTTGGTAGACATAATGGAGTCAATAAAATTCTTGATGTAACATCTAACTACATGTTAAATGATAAATAATGGCTAGTTTTTTTTAAATGCCACATATATTTTTAATTAGGAAAAATAATCCAATAATGCATTATGTTGCACTGAAGTAATTGTCAGAGTTTCCAGGCCCGTGTGTATCACTACATGAATGTGTATCACAGTGTTTCTAGGTTTGTAATCCCTGAAGATTTTAATGGATTTTTAAGTTTTTTGGTTGCACTCTGAAGCCTGTGGGATCTTAACACCCTGATCAGAGATTGAACCCATACCCCCTGCACTGGAATCGAGGAATCTTCACCACGAGACCACCAAAATAAAAGGAAGTGTTAATTGCTCAATCGTGTCCAACTCTTTGCAACCCCATGGATTGTATCACCTCTCAGGCTCCTCTGTCCATGGAATTCTCCAAGCAAGACTACAGGAGTGGATAGCCATTCCTTTCTGCAGGTCATCTTCCTGATCCAGGGAATGAACCCAGGTCTCTTGAATGGCAGGCAGAGTCTTTACCCTCTGAACCACTAGGGAAGCCCCACTGGACTACCAGGAAAGTCCCTAATGGACACTTTCTAATGTAGGCTCATTGGGTTAGGGGGCAGTGGGGAATAGAGCTAAATATTTCCATAGAATTTCTGAAGCTTCAAGATCTCAGGTAACATGCAGTAAGGAATCTCAATTATTCCTGAACTCTTTCCATTAAAGACCTGGGTTCAATCCCTGGGTTGGGAAGATCCCCTGGAGAAGGGAAAGGCTACCCACTCCAGTATTCTGGCCTGGAGAATTCCATGGACTGTATGGGTTTGTGAAGAGTCAGACACGACTGAGCGACTTTCACACACACTCACTTCCATTAAAAGGATCATTTTCAAGAAGTCTTCCAATAGCAAAATACATGGAAATGACCAGTAAGAATTTATGCATATTAATAAAGCTTGAATTTATGCATATTAATTAAAAAATTGGGGGACTGCTCTGAGGATGCAAACTTGCATGCAGCAAAATGCTGTAATTTCTTGAGGAAAGCTGAATTGCCAAACCTGTCCTCATACTCCTGGTTCTCTCCCCGCCCCTCAAGAAAACCCCACAACAACAGCTCTGCTGGGCTCAAAAAACTGACTCTTCACGTCCTTTCATGGACACAAAGGGCTTATCCTGAGGCCTCTTGAGCCACCAATGCCGGCTGTGGTGGGACCACCAGGGACCTTGTCATTCCCTCCTCAGCACACACACAACACACTGACTGCAGTTTTATGAAGTGAAAATGCCCAAGAAAAAGAAAAAGTGAAGGAGGTGTCCTCAGTCATTTCTTTCCAGAGAGGGGAGCGCAGGAGAACAGGCCACTGCATCTGGATATTGAGAACAAAGCCTGAGACTCAGCATAATAGGCTGGGTCACTTGCTTTTATAAAAGCAAAGAGTGGAACTGCCTTTACTTGTCTCAGTACCACTGACCCTTGCATTTCATTGTGTAGAGATGTCAGGGAAAGTGTGTAGAAAGCATTCCAGCCTCTTTCACTGAACAATGACTTTGTCATTTTGAGCTTTTCTGTGGTGTGTTGACCCCTTCCCCCCAACCCCTCCCTCAAATCCCGGTTGGACAAAAGAGATTGTTAGTTCGGCAGCCTTGCCCTGTTTGAAAGATCTCTGTTTTACGGACTCTTTAAAAGTAAACTCATTCATTTGAACTGAGTCACAGCATTTTCACGCTTTTAAAATCAACGAAAGCGTTTTAGTTAGGAATTTGCAGGGAGCAAATATTCCCTGAAAATGCCAGTCCCAGAGATTTATGCACACTGCCGAGTTAAAGTGGGTTTCCTTGTTAATAGAAAGGAGAATCAATGATATTGGTTGCTGGAAATATTTACAAACCCTTGACCCTTGGGTTTCTGAGATCAAGGTAATATACTTTACATAAGCCCACTCATATGCTCTGTTTACCTTTCTTTTTAATGAAAGATGAGATGGTTGGGTTTTTTTCCAGCATAATAGTTAGCATACGTAGGAATCGGCTCCGTCAGCGTCAGCCTGGTGACAGTTAATCAGCCGGGACCTTCTTAGGCTGGCAACCAAGTGTTGCATCTTGCATGTCCCAGCGTGTGCACGCCAGTGATAATGTGTATAGTTTAACAAGAAGCTAATTAAGACCTAAAGAAAAAAATAAGGACCCCATTTTTATCAAACCTCCTGGTGGTGTTCAGAGCATAAAATTTTACATTGCAGCATCATTGGATGACGTCCATTTGAAAACGACAGCTGTCACCCACAATACTTTCTCTCCTTGCCATCTTGTATATTTAGAAATGATCAAACAGCAAATACTTACTCATGTTGAGGACCATATGCTGTTTTTTCTTTTTTCATTATTTTTGTTTGGACTGGTTCTTCATTGCTGCACGCGGGCTTTCTTCAGTCGCATCGAGCAGGGGCTGCTCTTTAGTTGGGGTGCGCAGGTTTCTCATGCTATAGAGCACAAGGGCTTCAATAGATGTGGCACTTGGACTTATTTGCTCCTTAACATGTGATATGTTCCTGGACCAGGGATTGAACCCCTGCATTGGCAGGCTGATTCTTATCCAGTGCACCAGGGAAGTCCTCCATATTCTGTTCTTGGATACGTTTCTTCAATTCTGTCTATTAAAAAGCAGAGACGTTACTTTGCCAACAAAGGTCCATCTAGTCAAGGCTATGGTTTTTCCAGTAGTCATGTATGGATGTGAGAGATGGACTATAAAGAAAGCTGAGTGCTGAAGAATTGATGCCTTTGAACTGTGGTGTTGCAGAAGACTCTTGAGAGTCCCTTGGACTGCAAGGAGATACAACCAGTCCATCTTAAAGGAGATCAGTCCTGGATGTTCATTGGAAGGACTGATGTTGAAGCTGAAACTCCAATACTTTGGCCACCTCATGTGAAGAGCTGACTCATTTGAAAAGACTCTGATGCTGGGAAGGATTGAAGGCAGGAGGAGAAAGGGACAACAGAGGATGAGATGGTTGGATAGCATCACCAACTCTATGGCCATGGATTTGGGTGGACTCCCGGAGTTGGTGATGGACAGGGAGGTCTAGGTCACAATGAGTTGGACACAACTGAGCAACTGAACTGAACTGAATGAGTTTTCTTAACAAAATGAAGAGTGGATGCACTGAAGAACTTCTTTGATTTTTTTAAAATTAATTTAATTTATTTATTTTAATTTTCTTTACATTATCGTGTTGGTTTTGCCATACATTGACATGAATCTGCCATGGCTATACATGTGTTCCCCTTCCAGAACCCCCCTCCCCCCTCCCCTTGATTTTTGTTAAAACCCTGTACTTAGCATTTTATATGTGGCTATATTGCTTCACTCTGTTGTGGAACATGATTTATTGTATCTTGCGGTGGTTCTCTGCTTGTGAGTTTCAGGACCCATTCGTTTCTTGCAGCTCTTTCTTTGGGTCTGTTGATGTCATCTTCCTTTGGTTAGCACACAGAACCAGATTTAGAGCGTTCTCATCACCTTGGAAAATCTCTCCTGCCCCTCTGGAGTAAATTTCCACACCCCTACAGTTCTGCTAGATTGCTGTCAGTTTTCCTCTTTTTGTGCTCCTAAAATAAATGGAATCATCGCAGTGCAGGTTTTTCTGTGCTGCCTTCTTTTGCTTAACATGTTTTCAAGATTTTCAAGACCTACCCGTGTTGTGGCATGTTTCCATGGTTCTTTTCTGTCTTATTCCTTTCTGAGTCATTCTATTGTATGAAGATACTACAATGTATGTATCCATTCTCTAGTTGATGGACATTTGTGGTGTTTGTAGCTTTTAGCAGGGAACCTTCTCCAAGAAGTGTTTATATGGCCATAGGTTATCATTCCTCTCAATCGAAGGCGTATGGGTGGAATTGCTCGGTCATAAGGTAAGCATTTGTTAACTTGAAATTACCATAAAACCTGAAGATTGTTGCACCATTTTACACACCCACCAGCAATATATGGGAGTTCTGGTGGTTCCACACCTTTGCAGTTTTTGCAACACACAGTATTATCAGGCTTTGTGTCTCGTCTTTCTGTGCATGATTACTCTCATTGTGGTATCCATTTGCATTTTCCTGATGATTAATGATAGAGTTCTTTTTCATGCATGCTTACTGGTAACTTTTTTCCCAGTTATGCTAGCCACATTTATTTACAACACCTTTATGGATTGAATTGGCACCTGATTCAAAATTATTTGACTCTATGTAGTCAAGTCTGAGTTTGTATATTCTATTTATTTGGTATGATTTATTTTGTTCCGCTGATTTGTTTATCCTTCTACCAATACTGCAGTCTTAGTTATTGTATGTGTTAGTAAGACTTAACATCCTTTGGTTTAATTCCTCTAACTCAGTACTTCTTCAAGATTGTTTTGATCATTCTAGATCCCTTACTTTTCTGTATAAATTTTAGAAACCTTTTAATTTGTTTTCAAAGAAAGCCTTCTGGAATTTTGATTAATATTTCCTTTTATTTATAGGCCAATTTGAGGAGTGTCTGAGGTCATTTATATATTTGACTTACTGAGGTCATCTTTAATTTTAGAAGTGTTTTTTAGTTTTTATAGAAGTCTTATAATGCTTTGATTGACTTCATTCCTGAATATTTGATGTCTTTCAATTGTATTTATGGAATTGTTTTTAAGATCACTTTCCACTTGCTTGTTGCTAATATATAGAAATATAATGATTTGTTTGTGAATCTGCTTTGCATTTCTTGGACTTGGCTTTTCTTTTTTAATTATATAGAATTTTCTATATCCACAATCATGTCAGTTTTACTTCTTCACTTACAGTATTTATTAGTTTTATTTCCTTGCTGTGGCTAGAGGTTTGAGTAAAATGTTGAAGAGTGATAAGAAATTCTTGTACTATTAAGGCAAAACTATTTCAATATTTTTCCATCAAGAATGATGGTGACTATAGTGTTTTAGGTAGATTGAATATTTCCCTTAATTCCTAAATTCCTGAGAATCTTACTGTTTTAAAAAAGACTAGGTCTTAAAATTTTACCAGTATTTTTTCTACATTTGTTGAGATAATCATATGATTATTCACCACTAATCTTTAAATGTGATAAATTATACCAAGCAATATTTGCAGGTTAAATTAACCTTATATCGCTTAAATAAACTATAGCTGGTCATAATGTGTAATGTATTTTTTTCTTTACAGATCATTGTATGCATTTGTTAACATTTTGTCAAGACTATTTTCATTTCTTCATGAGTTATATTGGTTTATACTTTTCTTGGAATGTTTTGCCAGTTGTGGGCATCAAAGATATGCAGACCTCATAAAGATACATGAGAAATGTATCTTTTAGTTCATATATTTTCTTTTTTTCACTTTTTGCCTTACCTCAGGCTTGTGGGAATCTTAGTTCCCTGACCTGGGATTGAACCCCAGGCCGTGGCAGTGAAAGCCTGGAATCCTAACCACTAAGCTACCAGGGTCAGTTTATGTGTCAGTTTGACCAGGCAGCATTCCAGTTACTCAGTCAAAAAGTAGTCAAGCTGTTACTGTGTAGATATTTTGTAAAAATGATTAAAGTGCATAATCAGTTGACTTAAGTAAGGAATCCTATCTTAGATTGTCTTGGTGGGCCTAATTCAGTCTGTTGAAAGGGCTTAAGAGCTAAGCCTTCTGTGAATAGAAGGAAATTCTGCCTATGTGAACTGTATTGGCTCCTGCCCAAAAGTTCCGGCCTATCGCTTGTAACAGCCAGCCTTGTGGATTTCTGACTTACCTAGCCAGGTTTGATTGTGAAATACTGTGTTTTTGTGTTGTTCGAATCAGTTTATTGGTGTGTTCTTAAGACAGTTTGGATTATAATTTTTGTTTCTTTTAATGTCTTTGTCTGGTTTTTATATTATGATAATGCTGGACTCAAATTCCCTGGATGGATTTGGAAAAACTTTTTTCACAATCTACTCTTGAAGCTCTCTGGGCCTAACGTCTTTTTGTGTGTGGACGGGGTGAGGGGGGTAATGTACAGCATCTAAGCACAGCCTTAAAATTTTATTTTATTTTATTTATTTATTTTTTAAAAATTTTCTTTACTTTATTGTGTTGGTTTTGCCATACATTGACATGAATCCGCCATGGGTATACATATGTTCCCCCTCCAGAACCCCCCTCCCTCCTCCCTCCCGATTCCCTCTCCCTTAAAATTTTAATATCTGTAGATTTTTATTTTCTTTTATGTCAGAATACTTTAATTTTATTGCAACTTTGAATTAGATGACACTTCCAAATGTGTTACTGAACTTCCAAATATTTAATGATACAGTAGTTACCTTTTTGTTACTGATTTCTTGTTAAATCCACCTCAGTCAGAATGTATTCTGTACTCTTTCTGTCCATTAAAGTTGCTTTATAGTATAGGATATATAATTGAAAAGAACATCTCATGACTACCTTATTGTGTATTTCTTGATTAGGTCATGTTTGTTAATGATGTTTTAAAAATATTTTATATCTCCATTGATTTTTTTTTTTTTTTTTTTACTTATTTATCCTGTTAGTTCAGTTTTTGAGGTAGGTGAGTTTAAATCTCCTACTATGGGTATGGCATTGCATATTTCTAATATGCTTTGTCAAATTTTGCCTTATACATTATTGAGCTATGTTATTAGGAGCATATAAATTGGGATTTAAAAAAATCTATTGGATAAAATTGACCATTTATGATTTTTTAAAATTTATTTATCTTTAAATTGAAGGATAATTGCTTCACAAAATTTTGTAGTTTTCTGTCAAATCTCACATGAATCAGCCATAGGTATACATATATCCCCTCCCTTTTGAACCTCCCTCCCATCTCCCTCCCCATCCCACCCCTCTAGATTGATGCAGAGCCCCTGTTTGAGTTTCCTGAGCCAGACAGCAAATTCCCCTTGGCTATCTGTTTTACATACGGTAATGTTAAGTTTCCATGTTACTTTCTCCATACGTCTCTCTTTCCCTCTCCCCATGTCCTTAAGTCTATTCTCCATGTCTGTTTCTCCATTGCTGCCCTGCAAAAAATTCTTCAGTACCATTTTTCTAGATTCCGTATATATGCGTTAGTATATGATATTTATGTTTCTCTTTCTGACTTACTTCACTCTGTATAATAGGCTCTAGGTTTATCCACCTCATTAGAACTGACTCAGATTTTTTAATTGTTTTATTTTTAGCTTTGTTGAGTCTTCGTTGCTGTGCTGGCTTTTCTCTGGTTGCGATGAGCAGGGGCTACTCTCTAATTGCAGTGCGCAGGCTTCCCGTTGTGGTTTTTCCTTTTGTGGAGCTCGGGCTTCAGGGCATGTGGGCTTCAGTAGCTGTGTTAAGGTGGCCCTTTTTAAAATAGCAAATAGATGGACTCTGTGTCTTGAATTTCATAATAAGCTTAGACTCTGAGAAAGGTTAGACAGGAAGCTATTGATCATTGAGATCTGATGAACACAAAGGAAGGGGAAAGCGCGCTATGTTTTCCTAATGGTTTCTGTTGTGTTGGTTCAGGAACTGTAAACCAAATCCCACCACTGACTTCAGTGGAGCTAGCTGTGACTTAGGATTAAGGGCTAACTGAAGAATTACGCAGATTCCGCAGCCAGGGTGGATGCCTCAGAAGAGATCTGAAGCAGTCAAATTAGGGATGAAAGGGATGGTTAATGAATCCTAAGGACAGCACATTTAGGAAACTTAATACTAGAGTGTATATATGGATCTCATCATACAGATAAGACACACCAACTTCCCATCATTTTCTAATTTAACAGAATTAATTGGGTTGGGTGAGGTCAAGAGAAACAGGTGATAAACAAAGGGTCTGGAACCAAACCAGAGCTGGTCTCTGAAACTACCATGAACATTCAAAATACCATATCCGCTTAACACCTGCAGACTCAATATTAACTCTAGGTCAGTATTAGATTTAGGACCTTACACTGAAGAGCTTTCCTCGTTTTTCCCTTTACTAATATTTATCCTGTGTTTGAAGGGTACTGAATATTGATTCATAGAAATTACATTTTATTTCTTAATACTTGGAGACTTTTGTGTAGCCTGTTCAAATTTTAAAACAAGTATCTTGTGTTATCTGGTGTTAGCAGCTCGATTGATGAGATAGTCATTTCATTGAAAGGTGATTTTTTTTATCTCCTATGTTTCCGGAATAAATAGAATCACTCCTACACCCACGTCAGCAGACACCTTACTGATCAAAACCCGGCAGCATTTGTTTCTCTCCCTAAATCAGAAGGAACTTGTGCCAAGAGATGAATCTTGTTTATGGCATTTGAGTCATATCTTCCATATAAACCAGTAGAAGTTTAAGACAGTCAGGACAATTTGTACTTATCACAACTTGGAACAAAATTCTTAAGAATCTGACAGGGAAATTCAAAGGTTTGAGAGTCTTCTGAGGTGTTAGCAGTCTTAATTATCCTGATTTTATTTTTTAATACTGTATACAGATAATAAAAGTAATGCCCACTTACTAGGTGACTTTCTGATTAAATACATGTTTCACATTGTGCCTAATATGAGCATGAGCGAGAGAGAGTTCAAATAAGCATGGAGTGAGCCAAAAGTATGGATGACATATTTATTTGCATAAAATAAGAAGAATACATTTTTACTGCTGTTTATAGAAAACATGTTCTTTGGCACAAGCTTCACAAAGACTAGCAGGAATAGAATCCTATGGAATTAAGTTGAAAGTAAAATGTGGGTAGATACCTAGGAATTCCTACAGGACTGTAAGCAATTTGGAATTTAAATGCTAAACAGGCAAACAGGCCGTCATATTTAAAACTGTGCTTGTGAAAGTAATATGTTAAATCTGCAATATTAGAATATAGTGTTAATTATAGACATAGAGAATTCCTGGGGAGACTTTAACCCAAATGTATATATTGAACTTATAAAAACTTAGTCTCATTTTGTGTTCCTGGGGTTTATGTATTTATGACAATTAAATCAGGTTGTTTTTTATGCATATGATACTTTTCTTATTTAAACAGTATTTATTAAAATATGTAAGTGTCTATTAAACAATATTTATTAAAATGTGTAGCATTCATTTTTAAGACCTTTTCCTGATCTGTCTGCTGTTTGAGGTGAGCAGGCTCTGATGTCCTTATTAACTAGAAAACATGGACTGGTCCCTGCATAGAAGAGACCCATGTAACCCTGAGAAATTCAACACAAATAGAAAATGCAGATAAATGGGGGAAAATATAAAAGGGGAAGATATTTAGATCTTAACTTTTTTATTATGAATTTTATCTGTATATGGGATACCACAGCAGGCAGAAATTCAAAGGACAGGCTTGGAGTCAAAATGAATGAATTCTCTGACTTTGAGCAAATTACTAAACCTCACTGAGCTTTTTAAACAAGAACCTCCTATTCAGATTTGATAAGAGAATGAAATTATATAATGCTGTAAAATACTAGAGAGGTGGCACCCATGGCGAGCCTTATGAATGATCTGTTATTGGTAATTTGGAAGGTGAGGTAATCACCACCACTTACTTGATGTCAACTAGATCTGGGAAATGGTGGGATTTCTTCAGTGATATGAGAAAATTTGCCATGTGCACTAGGAATAAAGCAGTTGTCTTAGTTTTCACATTTTTTGAATGGTTTTTTACACGAAGCCATTAACATTTTCCAGAAAGCATTACTTTTTTTCCCTTTCTTTGCTGTGTTTGTATACTTAGTTAACAATTTATTTAGGTGCCACTGTGTTTTTGTCAGAAACAGCTGCTGTCCAGAGATAGCATCTGTTCAGAGGTGCATATCAGATTTCCCCCTTCCACAGGTGGTAGCAACAGGGTCATCAGCCTTAGTCATCTTGATGTCCTAACCAGGCTGCTTGCTCCAGGAAGGCTGACCTGGGGATGGACACAGTTGAATTTCCTGGGATTCACAAGTTTGCAAATTCTAACTTTTTTCCCTTAATATCAACTACCAATTCATACTACGTAGAATAGAAAATGTCATTCATTTTGATTCATAAGCATACCACTTTTTCCCTTGGTCTCCCATAAATGCTTAGCAGTTTTAAAACAGTTAAGTCTTCACACAAAAACAGAAAAGGTAAAAAAAAATGTTGGCTTGCCTCCATTTCCCTAAGGTTATTGGTCCTGGGAAGGCCTATAGTTGGAAATACAGAAAGGACAGAAATTATACTAGGCGTGAGGTTTAGTCGTTATATTATTGGAAATGTGCCTCTTTAAACAAAATAGACCTCACATTTGATATTCTCTGTGGCCAGAGAAAAGCCACAGTCATCATTCCATTTAGGAAATGCTCTGCAAGTGCTCTGATATGTCCTTGGGTAGTACGAAGCGGTTCCAGTCTGTACAATACATTTTCTCATAGGGTCCGGCTTCATGAGATTCTTAAGATACTTTGGACCCATTAATCTATTAACACACCATTCCCCCCTCTCCTGGTTCCTTGCATCTAGAACACAATGAAGGAAGTTAGAATTTGTTATATTTGAAATGGTAAGCACTTTATAAACATTATTTCAGTTAATTCCCATCACCATATTTTTATATTGCTGGTATATCTCAGTTTTTGCTCAGATGAAGAGTGTTAGAGAATGTCTTACCCTTCCTGGTAGTATTTGAGAAGGTTAGCCTCAAACTCTTGTCTGAGATGGCACAATACCCAGGTAATGGATTTTGCTTTCCGGGTGTAGGTTGTCATTGGCTGCAAAGAAAAGAATCACTCCTCATTGTCCACAATGACCATATTTTCTCAGGTGAAAAACTGGGTCAAATAATTGTTTAAAATGGACACTTTGAATCTTTAGCATAATGATAGGAAGTTGGCTGTAGGTTTGGGGGAAGATTAAATTTATCACAGTGACTCACGCCCAGACTTCCCCTGGCTCTGTGACTTATGCTTTGCATTCGACAACAGGTTGATTTTGCTCTCCATCTATAAAATGAGATAATGCTGTTACTCAGTAGGGTTACTGTGATGAATAATGAGTTAATACATGTGACGCTTTGAATATACAGACCCATGTACAGTCAGCACTCATAAAGAGTCACTACCGACAGAAAATCAAGAAAGAAGAATTCCAACTTTCAAAGGTCAATATCTGAATGTTTCTTCCTTTTCTGAACTCAGAATTTGTAACCAACCACTTCTTTATCCCTCCATGTATAGCTGAGGCTTCTGGTCTCCTCATCTGTGATAGGAAGACAGCTGACTGTCTGATGATAGTTTCTGTTTTCTGAGTCTCAGATATTCTTATCTTTTCCAAATGGTACTGCCTCTGCTTTAGGGCTCCTTAGTCCATCAAAAGAGCTTATATCTAGAAACTTCATCCTTAGCCCAGTGTTTCGCATATAAGTGTATAGTAAGCACCACGAGGACCACCTTTTCCCAACATATCCTTTGAGGAAAAGGAGTTTAATCCTAACAAAACAACCCGTTAAATTTTGTTGTTTAGGAGAATGGTAGATTAACAGGCCCCTCCATCTATACTTTCTCTTTCAGACATTTCTCCAAGTGATTGGTGTGGTGGGCGTAGCAGTGGCAGTGATTCCTTGGATTGCCATACCCCTGGTTCCCCTTGGCATCATTTTCTTTGTTCTCCGGCGATATTTCTTAGAAACATCGCGAGATGTCAAACGCCTGGAATCCACAAGTGAGTACCCGGGCTCTCAGGTTGGTGGGGCAGTACAGACTGACATCCATTTATGATAATTAACCAGAACCCTGAAACCCTGCAGATTCTGTCTTGGAATTTCTCACCAAGTCCGCATTTGGTAATCGCGTCTTAGGGGCCTGGTGCGTCAGTGTGGCCCTTAGGACACATGGAATGGAGCTGGTGGTGTGTTACTTGCGGCTTTGCCCTGGAGCACGAGGAGGATGAATGTGAGCACCATGAGGATAGGAACCGATTTTGTCTCGCTCATCACATACTTCCTAACATATAGACCAGCCGCTTGGTAAAAGGAAAATATTGCATCATTTTTCTAAAAAAGAAAATACTTGCATCATGTTAGAAGTAATAATCTTTTTTCAGGAGATGCACAGGTAACAAAGTGATGTCCTGCTGATATGAATACAACACATGTTTTCACTCATCCCTGACAGAGGTCACGGGTTACAGTCTCCCTATGAAAAGAAACAGCTTACAGTCTTGTTCATGATGGGAATGAGAACCATAAGTGGTCCTCACTGCCCGGCAGCCTGCAGCCTGTTCCCTGATGGTCAGGATCCTGACCCTGGTGCTCATGGTCACTGGACCCTTTCAAAGATGGAAGGAAGCAAGTGGCCAGTCATGTGCCACCAGGCCCAAACCTACATGAAATCACTCAAAAGTGAATGGCCACTGAAGCCACTGTCAGATTCCACAAGGGTGATGTGAGTGTCACATGCCACTGTGACCTCCAGGTTCCTCGGGTATCCAGCCGGGAACATCCATCAGTTGCCAGAGTGGAAGATGCCTTAATTGCATGGGTCCTGCGGCCACAAGGGCAGTGCAGTACCAGGTTCTCTGTGACCCAGAGAGACGGCAGACTGTCCGCTCACCTCACTTGCCTCACCCCTGTCCTGTGGCAGCCCTGAAGTTTCTAATCTTACGGTGGTGACAACACAAAACTCATCAAAATTCAGTGCAGTGAGGACTCTTATGGAGAATTAAGTTTAAAAATGGTAATCAAAAATTAGTGAGTTATAGCTTCTACCTGGAGGGATGTCGAGGAAGAATAGGGAAGGAGGCAAGATTGAGGGGAACCTTGATGAATGAGTTAGTACAGAAATGCATTGTCTAAATACAGGTCCGAATTGAATTTGGCCAAAGATGACTTTGAAGGAAATCTGTTCTATGCGGGCCGTGAAAGTGAAGCTCGGGATGAGGAGTTGTTTGAGGGTCACAGTAGGCACTTTGCCAGGTAGTTGCCAAGAAGCCCCGGCTGTGCCCCTTGGCAAGATGAATGAGCGGCCGAGCCCAGGAGGCAGGGGGCCTCCTCGCGTCCGGCCTCCCTGACTTGCTCTGTCGTGTCTGCCTCTGCTTCCCCAGCGCGGAGCCCGGTGTTTTCCCACTTATCGTCTTCTCTCCAAGGCCTCTGGACCATCCGGGCCTACAAAGCCGAAGAGAGGTTTCAGGAGCTGTTCGACTCACACCAGGACTTGCACTCAGGTCTGTAGGATTCTGGAAGTGATTTCAAAGGGTGGGATGTGCTGCCTTCTGAGGCCTGCCCTCCCTCTCAGGTGGCTTTGCAGGCCCGCACCTCTCTCTGCTGCCCTGCGTCCCCCTCTGTAAACCTGCCTCCCCCATCCCTTCCTCTCAGCACCCCGTGTGTGCTCCCCTCTTCCCTTGTTAACCCCTGCTTTTCTTCTTCTTACTGCCTTGCATTGTCCAACTGTCACCACATCCCTTGGCTTTGGCCCCTTAAGAAGGGTATCCACAAACTTAAAAACACACACACACAGTCTCTGTTGCAACTACTCAGCTTTGCTTTATAGCACTAAGGCAGGCAAAAAGAATACATCAACAAATAGCTATGACTATCTCCCAGTAAAACTTTATTTAAAAAAGCAAGCTGTGTCCATTCTTGGCCCACAGGCTGTTAGTTTGCTGACTCTTTTCAGAGCATTCGTGTCCGACTCTTTATGACCCCATGGACTGCAGCACGCCAGGCTTCCCTGTCCTCCACTGTCTCCTGGAATTTGCTCAAACTCATGTCCATTGAGTCGGTGATGCTATCTAAGCATCTCATCCTTTCAGAGCTTTAAGGAAAATAATTTCTCCTTTATCAGGTATGGCACCCAGAATTTCTTGTACCTTAATAAAATCCTGGTCCAAGTGATAAAATGACATTTGGAAAGCCACATGCAGATACTGTTATCTGGTGGTCCTTCAAATATACTGGCTCCTAAGAATTAACACTATGTGGGGCCCTATAATAAGTGCAGATGGTGCTGGAAACAGTGCAGGGTATGCTCTGTGCCAGCATAGACTTGGGAACAGTCAACTTTGTGAGAGGATAAGCCTCACTTTGAGCCCAGTACCATGAGACACAGGATGAGACCGTTTTTGTATGTTAATTATTAGGATCATATTTCTCTTTATAACCTGTGACTTGAAGTTTCCAGTGCCTGCTTCCCACAAGGCTCCTGGAGTGATGCTTATGTTCCCATACGTTGTCATGTCAGAACCTAGCTTGTTGCAATCCTCAGAGTGCTTGAGCCTATAACTTTGCCATCCTAACTTGTGTAAAAATCTATAGTTCACCTGTGCAGAAGACCCGGTCCCAATTCAAAGCCGCCTACATGATATCTCTGCTTATTCATTCTGCTTATTTCTGTCCTCAAATCCAGAGGCTTGGTTCTTATTTCTGACGACGTCCCGATGGTTCGCTGTGCGTCTGGATGCCATCTGTGCTGTGTTTGTCATTGTTGTTGCCTTTGGGTCCCTGATTCTGGCCAAAAGTAAGTGCACTACTGTTTGTGGTATGATTACAGTTAGAGCTTCACTTGCACCTATTAATTTACCTTCTTGCTCCTTTGTCTAATATACTGTTTGGTTCTAATGAATTGTGTTAAAGTGTTTGCATCATGTGATTCTGCAGTGTGGCCCCTGTAGAGGAGCCTCTTGATGAGGCTTTTGGTGAGACTTCTTGATGTGTTCTTTGGTCCCTTTAATCTTTTTTCAGTGGAATGAAGTCAGCCTAGCAACTGACCTTCTGAACACTGCTGATAGCATTTTAGGTTGGGAGAAGAGAAACAAGTTTTGCTGTTAAGCTTTTTGTCCAGCTTGTGGCTTTAGGACTGCTCAGATCTCTTGGTTATAGATGCCTGGTGTACTGCGGTGAGAAACATTCTCTGTAGAAAGGAACACCATCCTCACTGCTGTGTGGGTACCAGATGAGCGGGTGGTGCTGGTGTGCATGACATGCATTCACCATCCCTATTGTGAATTACTATCCCATAGTAACAACACTGAATCATTGGGTTTAATAATGGAACAACAAGAGCCGTACTTTAGATTTAAAAGCACTGGCTCTTGGAACCAATTGACTTGTTTTTCGTGGTTTCCAACTGTGGCTGTGTTGCACGTAGAAAGTGAAATTACATGATGATCCTTGAAACCATAGTGACGAAAGTCTGCATGATGACATGTTTCCTTCCCTACATCATAACTGTCAAGCGTATGTCAACCCTGGTCAGGATTAAGAAGCTCTTTTAACAGTTTTCTGTGTTTATAGTGATTGTTTTTTTCTTCTTATGTTTTTTTTTTTTTTTTTACTTTTCTTTCATGGTCTCTATCAACAGTTAGTAAGAGTATAAGTAACACTATCTATGTGCCAGTGATTTAAATATTATAGAGAAGTCTATGCACAGTAACAGAAGGAGCCCAGCTCAGGGTTAACAGTGGGACTGAAATGTTTTCTTTCTTCTTCCTAATTTAGCTTTGGACGCTGGGCAGGTTGGCCTGGCACTGTCCTACGCCCTCACGCTCATGGGGATGTTTCAGTGGTGCGTCAGGCAAAGTGCCGAAGTTGAAAATATGGTGATGTTACCTTTTAGCCTTTTCCTTAATGTTAAATGACATAAAGGCAATTATTATGTAAAAAAACAAAAACTCTTGAAACTTTTTTTTACATCATAGCTAACAGAGTTTGTTAGATCCTTCCAGCATCTGTTTAACATTTATTTAAAATAAAATATATACATCTTTTCTCAGTCTTATGTATGCCACGTCAGCTGGTTTTATATTCATCACATGCTGTCTTCAAATTTAATACATGACTCTGTAGGAGGGAGTTTCTGACATCCTGCAGAAGATACAGCTTATTTCTTAAAAACTTGTTTACATTTGTTGCTTAATAGTTTAAGAATTTAGTATTTTGAGGTTTATTTGTTCAATTAATTATTCCCCATCATCCCCATTTTAGAATTTCTCCTTGCATGTGTTGAATACCTGAACTTACTGATGGCCTTTCTCTTTGAAGGTACTATCAAAGGTGTCAAATTATGTTTGTTTTGAAGGCCTTAGTCAATATGTAAATTACCTCCTTTTTTGAATATTTTAATTTTCTGCTAAAGATGAAACTGGAATTTGTCTATTTTACTCTCTAATAGAGTAGAAAGTAGCTAATTATTAAAATGAGATGTAGTGACCATCCAGTTCTCTTCATCTATAATAGATGTATTGATTTCTGTCCATACATACTGTTTTCATTGACAAGGTTTTCTATTTTTAAAATCTTATATATGAAAATTGGCTCACTTAGAGTACTCAATTTCTCTAGGTCATTTAGTCTTGATATAATGTTGAACATGGTAGCCATAATAAATGTGTTACAATGAAAAAATTACACATCATCAGTATGTTCTTTAAACTAGTACTTTTGTCTTTTGTAGATGCTAAGACCTGAGGTATTCTTAACTATAGAAATGCAGATATAAAGATGCAGAAGTTTCATTCATAATCTGACATCCATTAAGAAGCCCCTCTGTTCCTAACTCATGTGATGTCCTGTGTTTCAGATGATTTCAGTAGAAAGGGTGATCGAGTATACAGATCTGGAAAAAGAAGCGCCCTGGGAATACCAGAAACGCCCACTGCCGTCCTGGCCCCATGAAGGCGTGATCATCTTTGACAACGTGAACTTCTCATACAGCCTAGATGGGCCTCTGGTATTGAAGCACCTGACCGCGCTCATTAAATCAAGAGAAAAGGTTTGTTTCAGCCACTCCCTCCTTTAATAGTTGACCTGTGAACATTTAGCCCCTCATCTGCTATTGGCTTCCTGAGCCGTGTGTCAGGAGGAACTCTTTTCATCCTGTGTGCATGAAGATTAGATCGGTCTGTCAGTCGGAACTGGGGCAGGCTCTTGGAAAAGAGAGAGTGGTGGTCGGAACCTCTTCCCTGCCTACCTTGTGCCCCACCTGCCCCTCTAGCTTCAGTTTCTGGTGTTCACATACTCCCGGCACGCTGGTCATCTGTAGGTTCTCCCAAAGCTTGGTGTGCCCCCAGCTCCCCTTGTGCGTGCTGCCCCCCGCCTCAGAGACCCTTCCCCTCGTCGCCTGGCTGGTGAACGGCTCCTCATTTTCCAAGCTGACTCTAGCGCGTCTGCTTCTGCAAGACACTCAGTTCTTCCTCATTGTCTTACGTTTTAAGAGAGTGACAGATGAATGGATAAACAAATGCGGTATATCCTCACAGTGAAACATTGTTCAGCCTGAAAAAGGAAGAGAATTCCGATCTAAGGACATCAGGTTAAATGATAATAAGGAAGACACAGAAGGCACCAGTACTGTAGGATTCCACTTACTTGAGATTTCCTAGAGTAGTCAGATCCGTAAAGAAAGATAATTGGATGGTGGTCTCTCATCCCTTCCCTGAGCGAGGGTAATTGGTGGTGGTTGTATAACGCGTACAGAGTCTCAGTTTTACGAGGGGGAAAATATTTATGAGAGACAACAAAGGGAACGTGCTTACCACTAAACTGTCCACGTAAAAATGGCTAAGTTGGTAAGTGTTACATTATCTGTACTTTACCACAGTTAATTGATGGCATCTCTGACACACTTTGTAATTTGGGGTCTGTATCTCACAGATCCCTAATGTTTTCTTAAAGATCAGAGAGCGTCTTATTTTCATCTCTGTTCCCCCACAAAATTGTATTTTTCAGGGCACACAGAGTGTGCTGAGAGACTTCTCACGGGGAAAGTGAATGAGTAACACATAGTTGTGAACAACCAGTAACCAAAACACACACACAGCATAACTGCGTAAATAACCTATTACCTACCATGTTAAATACTTGGTATTTAACTGCTCTTTAAAACTCTTCCCACCACAGACCCATCTAGTGGACTGGAGCTGTAATTTAAGGAATGATACCCTTGTGATGCGAAAGAGTATTCAATTTAACGCCCAAATGATATGCAGGGAGAAGCTTCAGTTAGTCACACAGCCAAAGCTGGCTGGTAGGTTGGGAAGGAAGTGAGGTTTGCTTGCTCGCAGACATAGTGTCCACCATATATCCTGTTGTATACATAATTCTGTTAATTTACCCATCTTAAGTTCCCCCAAAAGCCATAAAATATGAATTATCTAAGAAACTGCAGTACAACTTAGGAACATAAGCTATGTGCATCCATCCATCTTAAAATCCCTGAATCGTAGGTCTATCTGAGCTTCTAAATTTGTATGTAGAAAAATTGAGTCTGGAGAATGAATTAAAAACTGCAATAATGTGACTTTTGATCTGTGTCTCAGTCCACGCTCAGTATCACTGTTAGCTTCATTTCTGTGTTTGGAGATGACACTTGGGCAGTGTGTTCATGAAGTCATTTCACTCCACCTGTGTACATCCCAGGTTCCCTCTCCTGCTCACTTGTCTCAGCCCCCGCCACTCCAGGACACCCCTTTGGTGTTGGATTTGATTGAGAGCTGGGAGTGGGGGAGACATGGGAGTAAGCCAGCCCAGCACAGCTAGGGCTTTAATTCTCTTTCTCTCATTTTCTCTGCTGTCCTGATTCCCAGAAGTAAATGGGAAAAATTAATAGGTATTATGCTGGTTTCTAATTCATTGTAGAAATAGCAAGTAAAAATAAAGAACCAAAATGAGGTAAATAGCACTGTAGACTTACTGAGTAGATTCTGAACACAGGCTGCATTTTTCATTTAGATGATTTTGTGGTTGATTTGATCATTTTAGAAAGTACTGGGCCATTTTAAAGCGTTTTCCAGCTCTAGAGATAGATTGATTTTGGTTTGTTATTTTTTTCTCGCTCGGAGCTATTACTTGGATAATACATTTTTACAGATGCTTACTAGACCTTGCTATAATGTGCAAAAATATTAGTTTCCTACCTTTTCAACTTTTTACATAATATATCCTCAGCAAACCCTCCCCACACTCTCAGATTGTCCCAGCTTCCTAATTCCTTGCACCTCAGACTGTGTTGCCAGGGCCAGCAGCACCTACAACACCTGGGAGCCTCTCAGAAATGCAGAGTCTCAGGCCCAAAGAGCCCTCTTTTTTCAGCATTGCATTTGAGCAAGACTTCTGTAAAGATTTCCTCTGAATGTAAACTTCAGTGACACTGGTATGGTAGCACTCTCCTTGGGCAATTCGTAAAACCCATTGGTGACCTGGGGAAGACTTTCAGATGATAGTTTTGATAAGTGAATGGTAGAGATAGCCTGGTCTGGGTTTTATTTGAGTTGCTCTGTTCTTAACCTCTCCTCACTAGAGTGTTGAAGTTGCATTCCTATGGCATGCAGCCCTCAGTGCCCCTGCCATATCTTGGCCAAAGTCTACAATATTTGTACCCAAAGTCTACAAATATCCCAGTTTACACAGATGCATCAGTTTCAGTATAGCTGATGTTAATATCATGGGCTTCCCTGGTGACTCAGTAAAGAACCTGCCTGCAGTGCAGGAGACCCAGATTCAATTCCTGGGTTGGGAAAATCCCCTGGAGAAAGAAATGGGAACCCACTCCAGTATTCTTGCCTGGAGAATCCCATGGTCAGAGGAGTCTGGCAGGCTGCAGCCCATGAGGTCACAAGAGCTGAGCACAACTTAGCGACTAAATCACCACCAATATGAGTAGCATAGAAATGTGCGAACACTTTCACAGACACAGTTCTCACCTGCATCATGTTGTGTGTTGATTTACATATTAAAACATCCAGAAATGGAGGCATACCTGGTTTTATTGTTTCAAAGTGCTGTGTCTTTGGGGGTTTCTGTTTTTTCACAAATGGAATGTTTGTGGCAACTCTGCATTAAGCATGAGCAGCAACACCATTTTTCCTATAGCAATTACTCCATATCCATGTCACATTTTGGTAACTCCTGCAATACTTCAAACCTTTTCATTATGTTTGTCATGGTGATCTACATTCAGTGTTCTTCAAGTTACTCCAGCCCGAAGAGGGGTCAGGTGATGGTTAACATTTTTTAGAGGAAGAAAAATAGCCATATGACTTGAATTATTTTTCGATATTTCCATTATTGAGGTGGTCTGGAATGAAATCCACCATATGTTCAAAATCGACATGTACACAGAACACAGGACCCATATATATGTATGTGTGTGTGTTTATATATATATATATATACTCTAGGACCTGCCTAGATGCAGAAAGTGTCCCATCTATATTATATAAATCAGGATTTATCATATCGTACAAAATAGGTACAAAGAAAAGCCACTTTTCTTTCTGTTAATGTGTCTAAAGTTAAATTTTTTATTGAATTATTGTCTTTAAAGACTACAGTTGGAATCTTTGAAAGTATTTAATGAGAAAGTCAAGTTACCATAGTATAATCAGTTCTTAGAGTGGTTTGGTTCTTCTCTGTTTTAAAAATTTATTTACAAGTGACTAAAAAAGCACATCCCCCTCTGTGTGAGTGTGAGCTTGGTGGTGAGGGAGATGATGATGAAGACAAGACACAAACGTCAATAAAGCCAACTTCAGAAGCCCGCAGAGGGGAGCACTGCTGGTCACGAGTCGCTGGTGCTGGCCATGCCCTCTGGGCTTGGCTGATATCGTGGACTTCCCAGGTGGCACTAGTGGTCAAGAATCCGCCTGTCAGTGATAGAAATGAAGAGATGCTGGTTCAATCCCTGGGTTGGGAAGATCCCCTAGAGAAGGAAATGGCAGTCCATTCCAGTATTCTTGCCTGGAGAATCCCATGGACAGAGGAGCCTGGCGGGCTACAGTGTGTCAGACACGATGGAAGTGACTTAGCACACATGAAAACATATCATATGCCCCATCAGGAAATTTGTAGTTGGCCACCTAATTGGTAAAAAAAAGACCAATTTCTGCATACATGTTTGATTTCGGAAAACTAATCAGTTTTTACAATAAAGTTTTACTGCTGATCCACATTTTATGTGCAGCTTATTGAATCTTTGATCTTATTGTTAATGCACTTAATTTCCCTCTGCTTAGATTTTAATAACTTGGCTGATACTTGACATGTATCTTTCCAGGGTTTAATTATAAGTATTACTTGGTTTGTAAAATGTCTTTTGAAGTGCTGAGATGAAAGGTCCCATATAAATAGAAAGTGTTGTTTGTGTTGTTGTTTTTGTTGACCTCATTATGTGTGTTTTGTCTACCTGGCTACTGCCTTTTAAGACACTGAGACTTGCATTTTAAAATTTTAAAATGTTTCCTTTCAAGACAAATCATTAGTAAGGTGTTTATTATCTGGAAGTGATTTAGTGTGTCTACCAAAGAATACTTCCTCTTAACTGAAAGAAATCTGGATATCTGAATATTTGTTTGTATGTAAGACTTCTGACTTGACTTGTTGATGTATCTGCAAAATTGCTCACATAATTCTCAATGTTCAAAATATCTAGACACTAGGAATACAACTCATGTAAAAGTTGGATTCTAATGGAACACTTGGAAAGCTTCTGACTTTTTACTGATTGTGGACTGATTCTGTTCTTCAAACCAGGGGTCTTAACCATGGCATATTTGTCACTGTCTGTCGTTTTTGGTTTCCACCATCTGGCGCCTGCTTCTGTCATTGAGTGGGTGGACTCCATGGCTACTGGTGTCCATCCTACAATTCTCAGGACAGCCTCCCTTCCCCAGCAAAGAATTACCTGACCCCAAATTTCAACAGTGCCACAATTGAGGAACTTGAGAGACTATGCTCAGTAGAACTTTTAAAATTCATCTTCAACAACTAGGGTTTTTCCTGGGTTTGTTGCATATTATTAGTTCTTAATCTGTGCTGGATCTCTTTACAGGTTGGCATTGTGGGAAGAACAGGAGCTGGAAAAAGTTCCCTCATCGCTGCCCTTTTTAGATTGTCAGAGCCTGAAGGTAAAATCTGGATTGATAAGATCTTGACAACCGAAATTGGTCTTCATGATTTAAGGAAGAAAATGTCAATTATACCTCAGGTATGCACATCAGAGCATTTTCACGTGTTCTTTTTATACACCATCTAGGTTTAATTTCTTTTGATTTCTTGTTTTTTAGTTAGATGAAAGTGTTGATTTTTCCCCCTCCCCCCAGTACAGCATATTTTTAAGTACAGGTATTTTCACAGATACTTTCTCAGCTATCAGGTTTCTTTGTGTTGTTAGTTTGTTTCTTTTGTGTGTGTGTGATTTAATAACTTTTCTGGTAAGATTTCTGGATTTAACCTTCTTTAAGTACTACTACTTTGTCCACTGATAACCACATAATTCTGAGAACACAATCATAAATGGTTTGTTTAACACATGAAAGGTTTCTGTCGGGAAAAACAGGCATCTTAAGTGTCTTAATGATGGAATTTTGCTATAGGAAGTAAGCTACGTCTTCAGAGTTGAAGGTTTTCTGTGAAGGTGTAGGATTTTGAGAATGAGAATGTGTATAGATGGACAGGGCAGAGTTTTAGAAATCAGCCATTAGTAAATGTTTTAACCAGGCATGCAGTACAGAATAGTGAGGAAAAGCAGAGGACATGGACTTCTATCCCCTCTCCCTTACAAGACAGCTAACAGTGCCAACTCCTCGGGCTGCTGTGAGGACTAAGTAGGTCAGTGCATGTGGATCAATTCACATCGGCCCAGTACATGGCTTCTGTGATGGCAGAGCATTGAATTAACCATCTCTTCCTAGTTTCTGAGTCTTCCTTTTTTTTTTTTTAACATCTTAAGTATGTATGGTTTTTAAGGAGGGCTTGATTATTTGCACAGTAGAAGCTCTTGTCATTCCTCATGTGTCACCCACTTAAAATAATGCAGATGATGTTTACTGAGCAGTTACTATCCTCCATGTATATAGCCAAGGACAACAGAAACCCTGTGCCCTCATCTTTAATCCTGCCCTCTGCTATGCTAAACTTGCTGGTTTTATTTTTTTTTTTTATCTCTGGTGTTTTAAAAAAACTCTCTACAATCATCTGACCATCAAGGAATGCTGAGAAAAATAGATACCTTCAAGAGAACCATAGAAAAGAGAGATTAAGAGCTAGGCAAATGTGCTTCCTGGAATGCGGGTGTAATGAGCTGTGAAATGTTATTAGGAAGCATATAGAACATGGCACCCAAAGGAAGGAGAACATGGACTTGTGTCTTATGCCTGTACAACTGTTGCTCCCTACCCCTGTCCTCTAAAATACCTGGAATTAGTATAAGTACTTTTGGACTCAAGATACTCTTTTTAGACCACAGTGAAATGCCACCTCACACTTCTAAAGATGTCAACTATTTTTAAGAAGGAAAAAAAGGAGTGTTCCCAAGGATGTGCAGAAATTAGAATCCTTGTGCATTACTGGTGTGTGCCGCTTGCTAAGTTGCTTCAGTCATGTTCAGTTCTGTACGATGCTGTGTACTGAAGCCTGCCAGACCTCTCTGTCCATGGGATTCTGGACAGGAATACTGGAATGGGTTGCCATGCTCTCCTCCAGGGGATCTTCCCAACCCAGGGATTGAACCTACATCTCCTAAGTCTCCTGCATGGGCAGGTCAGTTCTTACCTGAAGTCCTTAGAGCAGTTGGTTCTTGGTGGCTGACTTGGTGATTAATGTAGAAAATAAATGTTTCTAGATTCCCACTTGTAAGTTTTGATTTTACCCATCTCTGAAATGGGCCAAATGAGATTAGTTCAAAGAAATAATGGGTGTGTCTGTAAAGTACTATGTCCTAGGATAAAAGGATTGAGAAACATGCTCTGTATTACTTTTAATGCTTCTTAATAAGAAAAGGTTGTACGCTTGTGTACATAAAAGAGCTCTATAAATAAAGAAATAACGTTAGATGATTCTTGGCTCTGACCGTAATGTTTTGGAAGCACATCTGAGCAAAGACTGAGCATCCCTTGACATCACCAGGATTTGGTTCTGTTCCATCAGTTTCCACCCTACGTTTGAGCATGCTCTGTGTACACACTCCAGGGAGCGTGCTTACAAAACAGTGCTGAGCTTTGTATCCATGCAGATAATGATCACTAACCATTGTAAACACAGAACTTTATTTTTTCACTCTCTATGTCTTTGTTTCTGAGGCGCAATGCTATTTGATAAAAGAGAATGTTTGTATAAAGTGTCCCAGGAGATTATTCAAGAGGCAGCCAGGGATAGACTGAGTGTCAACGTGAGTGTTTTAGTTCCTGCTCCGTCTCATATGACCGTAGGGCCTTGAGGAAGTCACTTGTCTGGAGGTCCAGCGTCCTGGTCCTTGAACCAGGTCTAGAAACTAATGTGACACAGATTTGTTGTGAGATATAACCAAGGACTTTCCTGGTGGTTCAGTGCCTAAGACTCTGCTTGCGCAGTGCAGGGGGCTCAGGTTCAGTCCCCGTTCAGGAAACCAGGTTCCACATGCCATAACAAAGACCAGGCTCAGCCAAACAAATAAACAAATACTTTTTAAACATATGTGGGGTTCCCTGGTGGCTCAGATAGTAAAGAATCTTACAGTTATGCGGGAGACCGGGGTTCAATCCCTGGGTTGGAAAGATCCTCTGGAGAAGGAAATGGCTGCCCACCCCAGTATACTTGCCTGGAGGATCGCGTGGACAGAGGAGCCTAATGGGCTACAATCCATGGGGTTGCAGAGAGTTGGACATGACTGAGTGACTAACACTAAAAATGTATCTTAGATTAGCAAATGTTTGCGGCCCATGGCTGATTCTTGGGACTAGTCAGTCAATAGTAATTATAAGTATTCTTAAGAATGAAGGCACTGACTTTTCAGGTGTTATTTCTAAAAGACTAACACATTTTGGAAAGGCTTTGTTTTTTAATTTCTCTTCATGTTTTTTGTAGTCCTTGGTGATTTTCATTACTTTTATTGCTTGTAACATAAACCACATTGTTTATAGAAATTTAAAGAGTGATGCAAAATTAAAAAACAATGCAGTAGAGTTTTAGGGAAAAGCATAACTGAAAAGTCTATGTAATGTCTTTTCTCCAAGGAACTAGAGGAAAGAATACCACTTTTTCTCTTGGTTTCTGACTCCCCTCCCACCGGCTTCTTTCCTGACCATCACCCTGTACTCCAGTCATATTTTCCAGGGCCCCACGAAGACCTCTGGCATTTTTTTCTCAAGGCTTTCCACATTCTTGACAGCTGTCTTGCTCTCCTTGAAGACATGGCTTGTGTCTCTCATTTCTGTTGCTCCAGTTTTTATTGCAGCCCCTGACAAGTTACACAGTATTAACAATAATTCCTAATACTTGTGGAATTCTTAACACATGTTGGCCTCTTTCCCTACCCTCTCGTCGTTAATCCTCACAATTCTCTTGTTATCCTGATCCTCAGTTCTCAGATTTGAGAACTGAGGCACTATGAGCTTAACCCACTTACCAAGTAAGTAGCAGAGCCTGAATTTCGAATGTATTTTATGGTGATTCCCAACTCCAGAGCCTGAGCAGCTGATCACCCTGTGAGGACTTCAACACGCTGTTGACCGTCGTCCACAGTAGAACTGCTTCACATCATGATTTCATGTCCACACTCACACACAAAGAAAAATTTTTAAAAACATTATTACTCTCTATGCTGCTTTTTACCCTCCATTCTTCTAATTAGCTTTGCTCTTCTTTTCAAATGGACTTTTAAAACCATCTAGGATATCCATTCTGTTCCAGCTAATATAAAAGATAAAATGACAGTCACAAGGCACAAAATTGACTTTCGGATCCATTGATTGCTCTTGTAGTTGGACAGATCCTCCCCCTTCCTGTCCCCTGATGGGCTGGGCTCCTGGTCTGTGTTAGCATTACTGTTGTTCCAGCTTCTCACATCAGCCTTGCACCATTAGCCCTGTTTGCCAGAAAGGAAACTGAGTCTTGGGAAGATTAATAAGTTACCCCGAGTCTAATCGCTAATATGAGCCTCTTTGGGTGATTCTCTGCACCTAGAGAAAATGGCACAAGGAAATTTATGGCACAAGGAAAATGTTTTCTGTTGAAGAGGGATTCCATGTGAATTCAGTGTTTATGATTGTAGCCCAGGGGTCAGCACAGATCAGTAGCCATCATCTTAATTATGATTAGATTCATTTCTTATATTTAATAGTTTTTCCCTCTATCAAAGCAAAAGCTTGGTATATTTTAAACAGCCCCCTCTGCTCTTTTGGTATTTCTGTTCCTTGCGTTTTCTTCAGTAAGCAGAAGAATGTGAACCAGAGCTATCTCACTGACTTCTCCATGATTACCTGGTTTTCTTTCCCTTTTTATCTTGTTGAGAACAAAACTGAGAGAGAGCAGAGTTGGGTATGCTGTTACTAGTAAAGAAATACAACTGGATCCCAGCCTAACGTAGTCAGACCTTTGTTTCTGACACTGAAGTCTTCTTCTTGGAACTGCTCCCTGGAGCCCCTGAAAGAGGACTTTACAAGACTTAAATTCTTCTTCCTTTGTTGGCAAACAATGTCCTTTTCTTCTGAATATGGATGATGATCAGTTCATTCAGATGCTACAGGATCTAAAAAAAAAAAAGATGAGGGTACCAAAGTTTAAAGTGACTTCAGGTACTAATCTTATTCTTGAAACAGGGAGATGGGTTTCCACTTATGAAAAGTCCTCAGATTAGAAAGGAGAACAGAGCTTTAGGACACCAGGAAGCAGCAGCAGTAGATACTTTTTTTAAAAAATTGAAGTATAGTTGATTTATGGAGCTTCCCTGGTGGCTCAATGGTAAAGAATCCGCCTGCCAATGTAGGAGATGCGGGTTCAATCCCTAGGTTGCAAAGATCCCCTGGAGGGGGAGATGGCAACCCACTCCAGTATTCTTATCTAGAGAATTCCATGGACAGGGTAGCCTGGCAAGTTAACAGTCTGTGGGGTCTTGAAAGAGTCAGATTTAGTGACTAAACCACAACAATTATTAATTTACAGTGTTGTGTTAATTTCTTAGTAGTGGCTGCTCATGATATTCCTAGTTTGGGACTGAAATTATTGTGCTTTATTTGCCTTTTTTGTAACCATTTGTACACTTTTTGTCTTGGTCCCAGGTCATTTTAAACATCAGAAGGTTAGTAGGTAGGGTTTCTTTGTAGGATAGCAGGAGTCTTTTCTTCCAGCAGCCTATACTAAAGGTCCCTTAAGACTGCTGTTTTTTAGTCTTTCAGTTGTGTCAAGAGATTATCAATTTACTAAACTAAATGCTGTGATTCAGCATGGCCATTTCTGGGTCATACACCTAATATGAACTCATGTTATATTCATAACAAAGGAAAAAGTTACTATTGAATATGGCACAAAGGATTACATCTGACTTTAAACCTTGATGAAAAACAGATTGGAAACCGATGCTTCATTTAAATTACTACGTTGTACAAGAGTGTTTGTTGTTCAACTGTACTGTGCCAGCTACTTTTTATTAAGTGAAGCTTAATTCTGTGCCTTCAGAAAAAAGATTCTTAGCCTAATAAATTTAGTGTATATTTACATGAAGCTTGTGGGTCTTACCATAAATCTCTACACTGAACTGTTCTACCTGCAGAACAGTTTTACAACACTTATTTATATGATTATTAACTTTGTTGGTTATAAGTGGGTACTTTAGTAATAATATCTGTCAGAAATGATCATTAATCTGACCCTTGTCTGCCCTTGGAATATGTGTCTACTGTGAGCCCTATTGCTGCCTTTTGAAGATAATATAATGGTTTCGTATTTGGCAAGTGGATGAAAGTAGAGTGAGTAGAAACCAAAATGAACACCACACATAAAATATGTTGACATATTGAAACAGACACTGTTCACAAATTGCCTGCTGTCTTTATAGCTTGAATCAGTTAGTGTGTTGGTACATCATTCTTTTCATTCTACACGTTTTGATTGAAATTTTACTGATTTTGAAATATGTTTTTGACATGTCATAGCAAACAGAAATATTCTTACATACAAAATGATTGTTTTTCATCCATTGCTGCTAAATAAACAATAGATGCTGCCAAGTATATCCTCTGAGAGCAACAGTATAGACCTAGGTGAGCACCCTTATAGCGTTGTGAGATGGTTAATTTCTTTTCTTTTTGTGACAAACAACAGTTGTCACAGAATCCCCCTAAGGCCTTTAGAGTGTCTGAGGGCTCCATTTAACACTTAGCGTAAATCAACCACAGCCTTGGTCAAGGGTTCAGAAGTGAAGGATCTTTCTTTCTGCAAAGAATCTCTTTTTAGTCCCCTAGTCTTTGGAGAGACTCATTCACTTCAACAAGATTTCCAGGAAGAAGTTGTTGAAGGAAGTGACAATGGAGTGAGGCCCTTACTATGAAATCTATGATTGAACTTTAAATGGGGTCTCTGTTCCTGTTTTCCTGAACCACCCAAACCACCATTCCCAAACATGTTTATCCTGTGGGACCTGTTATTGCTCAGAGAAGGAAGGAAGGTCTGTCTGTTTTTGAAAAATAGTATTTATTTATTCTATTTGGCTGTGCCATGCCTTTGTTGCAGCACATAGGATCCTGAGTTGCAGCATGTTAGACTCTAGTTTCCTGACCAGAGATTGAACCCTGGCCCCCTGCATTGGGAGTGCTGAGTCTTGGCCACTGGACCACCAGGCACATCCAAAACGTCTTGTCTTTCAAAACCAATTTATTCCATAGATTAGCTTAAGTAATGACTCTAGAGTATCATATGAAAAGCAGGTAACACTTCATCAAAACAAACACCTCTTGGGACTGTTCTTGTAGGCCGGGGGTTAAGAATCTGCCTTATAATGCAGGGGATGTGGTTTCAATCTACAGTTTAGTAACTAGGAACCCATATGGTGTTGAGCAGCTAAGCCTTCATGCCACGTGACATAGTGAAGTTCCCATAACCTTGTTCTTAATGATTATAATGAATGTCGGGGGTTTTTTGAATTTAAATTATTTTCTGTAAGCATTTATGTAAGATAAAAATAGTTTACAGAAATAATATTTCCTCTTTTGGGGTATATAGGAACCTGTTTTATTCACTGGAACAATGAGGAAGAATCTGGATCCCTTCAATGAGCATTCAGATGAGGAACTGTGGAATGCCTTAGAAGAGGTAATTTATGTAATGTAATTAACATATTAACATCAGTTTCTATGTGTATACGTTTGTAGCATTGCAGGTAATTAATGGGAGCCTATCAGTTTAACAGACTTTGTTTACCTCCTAGGAGAATGTTGATGGCATCAGTGCACTTAAAATGTGTGTATTGATGATAATGAAAACCAGCAGTATAATGCCTCACACTTTTTGGCTTCTTCCCTAGAACCCAAAGCAACTAGATAACATGGTGTTGTCCTTAGCAGAGCACTGAACTAGAAGTTCACATTAGGGGTTCAAATTTTACTAGTGACCTAGAGAATTAATATCCTAACTACCCTGCAGTATGCTACTGGAGATCAATGGAGAAATAACTCCAGAAAGAATGGAGAGACGGAGCCAAAGTAAAAACAACACCCAGTTGTGGATGTGACTGGTGATAGAAGCAAGGTCCGATGCTGTAAAGAGCAATATTGCATAGGAACCTAGAATGTTCGGCCCATGAATCAAGGCAAATTGGAAGTGGTCAAACAGGGGATGTCAAAAGTGAATGTCAACACTTTAGGAATTAGTGAACTAAAATGGACTGGAACGGGTGAATTTAATGCAGATGACCATTATATCTACTACTGTGGGCAAGAATCCCTTAAAAGAAATGGAGTAGCCATCATGGTCAACAAAAGAGTCTAAAATGTAGTACTTGGATTCAATCTCAAAAATGACAGAATGCTCTCTGTTCATCTCCTAGGCCAACCATTCAATATCACAGTAGTCCAAGTCTATGCCCCAACCAGTAATGCTGAAGAAGCTGAAATTGAATGGTTCTATGAAGACCTACAAGGCCTTCTAGAACTAACACCCAAAAAAAGATGTCCTTTTCATTATAGGGGACATGAATGCAAAAGTAGGAAGTCAAGAAACACCTGGAGTAAGAGGCAAATTTGGCCTTGGAGGACAGAATGAAGCAGGGCAAAGGCTAATAGAGTTTTGCCAAGAGAAAGCACTGGTCATAGCAAACACCCTCTTCCAACAACACAAGAGAAGATTCTACACATGGACACCACCAGATGGCCAACACCGAAATCAGATTGATTATATTCTTTGCAGCCAGAGATGGAGAAGTTCTATACAGTCAGCAAAAACAAGACCAGGAGCTGACTGTGGCTCAGATAATGAACTCCTCATTGCCAAATTCAGAATTAAATTGAAGAAAGTAGGGAAAACCACTAGACCATTCAGATATGACCTAAATAAAATCCTTTATGATTATACAGTAGAAGTGAGAAATTAATTTAAGGGACTAGATCTGATAGAGTGCCTGATGAACTATGGACAGAGGTTCATGACATTGTACAGGAGACAGGAAACAAGACCATCCCCAAGAAAAAGGAATGCTAAAAAGCAAAATGGCTGTCTGAGGAGGCCTTACAAATAGCTGTGAAAAGAAGAGAAGTGAAAAGCAAAGCAGAAAAGAAAAGATATACCCATTTGAATGCTGAGTTCCAAAGACTAGCAAGGAGAGATAAGAAAGCCTCCCTTGCGAACAGTGCAAAGAAATAGAGGAAAACAATAGAATGGGAAAGACTAGAGCTCTCTTCAAGAAAATTAGAGATACCAAGGGAACATTTCATGCAAAGATGGGCTCAATAAAGGACAGAAATGATATGGAACTAACAGAAGCAGAAGATGTTAAGAAGAAGTGGCAAGAATACACAGAAGAACTGTACAAAAAAGATTTTCATGACCCAGGTAATCACGATGGTGTGATCACTCACCTAGAGCCAGACATCCATCCTGGAATGAGAAGTAAAGTGGGCCTTAGGAAGCATCACTATGAACAAAGCTAGTGGAGGTGATAGAATTCCAGTTGAGCTCTTTCAGATTCTAAAAGATGATGCTGTGAAAGTGTTGCATTCATTATGCCAGCAAATTGAGAAAACTCAGCAATGGCCACAGGACTGGAAAAGTTCAGTTTTCATTACAGTCCGAAAGAAAGGCAATGCCAAAGAATGCTCAAACTACTGTACAATTGCACTCATCTCACATGCTAGCAAAGTCAGGCTCAAAATTCTCCAAGCCAGGCTTCAGCAATACGTGAACCATGAACTTCCAGATGTTCAAGCTGGATTTAGAAAAGGCAGAGGAACCA